>SSNR01000070.1:1165703-1291713 GCA_006937965.1 Callopanchax toddi | reverse complement strand
TAAAAAAAAAAAAAAAAAAAAAAGCTAGAAAGCATCTTAATCTATATGGATAGTATTTATGGAGAACTAAAATGGCCAAAATCAAAACAATTAGGAAATACATATATTAAAATGTAACTTAAAGCAGCACTCTGGAGGATTTCATCAAGAGAGCAGTTTTTGAATCTAGAGTCCAAAGGCTCCTCCTCAAAACATCTCGACACGCGCGTCCGGTCGCGTGTGCGCGCGTGCACACGGCGCATATACGTTGCAGGCATGAACTGTACCGCTCAATGTGTAGGGTTTAATCACTCAAAGTTCACAATCTTATTCCAACAATACTACGAGGGTCTGATGAGCCCTCTCTGTCCCTGCTGCTTCTGATATTAGCTCTGTTAGCAGAGAGCTGCTGCTGGACTCTGAAGCTGAACTTAACTCGGCCCTGGATGAACTTTCTGACCAAAATAAACGCGTAACCCTGTCAAGCCTTGCCATTCTGTGAGGTGAAAGGTTTAAAAATAAAAATAAATCCATCTTTAGCTGGGGAATGGGTAGGTTTTTAGTAGAAATGAGCTGTGAGTACTCAGTGAACGAGACGGTAAACAGAGAAACACACGGAGCGTCCTGTACGACAGCGTCCCCTACTGGTACAGGTTTGGTCGATGCGCGTGCATGTTGAGAGAATGCAGACATTTGAATTTCATTGGCTGAAAAATGTCGGCGGCAAGAAAAAATGGAAAGGGGTCTCTAGGAGGAAGGAGGGTCTTCATCAGAATGACAGATGTTGTGGAACTCAACCCATAGATCATAGTTTAGACCTTTAGTTTAGTTAAGACCTTAGATCATTTTTTTCAGGTGACTTCTGTTGATTCACACAGTTCTTTACAGCTGCCTGTTCAAGTATTTATTATTTTAACTAAATTGTTATAACTTTCTTTCTGCTGGGTTGTTTGACTTGGCCAAAAGGGGGCGATAAAGTTGAAATTAAAGATGGGTCAAAAAACAGACAAAGATCCTGTGACAGTTTTTAATCAACATACCGGTAGTTAAAATACCAACAACAAACCTTCTCAGCACAAAACCCCCCCAACAACAACAACCCCTCTGCTGTTCTACGTGAACAAATAGGCTGCAATGTTGTTTCCCCAAAAATCTCAGGAGACATTTGTTTAGTAAAATATCCACGTTAGTGTGGACAAGCTGTCACAGCCCGTTGAATAAAAAAGCCATTTGTATCAAAGTGGTTCAACAGGAAGTACCTCTCTGTTTGCTTATACACTGGAATAATTTACTACTTGCTTAAAGTTTCTCAAGCCTGCTCTTCTCATTTGCATGATGGGGAGGAAAACATTTAGAGTTTCAAAAAGAAACTCACAAATAAATATGATTAGGGAAGCAAAAAAGAGGAAAGAAAATGCAACAGAGGAATGATGCACAAAGACATGATTTTAATTTAAAAAACAACTAATACTTATACATCTATCTTTTAGTTTATCCTCCATAAAAAGGTATCAAAAGTATAATAAAATTAAAATGTTCAACAATATTAGAAAGCAAAAAAAAGTATTTGGTAATTAATTTCAATCTATTCCTTGTATTCTTTTTGTTTTCTTTGGCTATAAATTCATAAAAGTCCACTGCTGTTTCTTTTCCACTCAGCCTGCAGGATGAACTTCAAAAACATGAGGGAGTACCTGGCTTGGCTGTACTACCAGTACCTGCTCATCACTGGCATCTACGTCCTGGAACCATGGGAAAAATCCATCTTTAACTCTGTGTTTTTCTCCGCCATCGCGATGGTAATCTACACATCATACGTCTTTGTGCCCATCCACGTGCGCCTGGCACTGGAGTTTTTTTCTGGGATCTTTGGTGGCCAACCTGAAAGCACCATGGCCCTCATGAACTAAAGGAGGAAAACGGAATGAAAGAGACATGAGTTTGTAAAACATTTCCTGGCTTTAGCTTCCACGTTACCTCGAGCCCCCCCCCCCCACCTGAACCGCAGTCAGTCAGGTCAGTTCATGAACTCTGACAACACAAAGATTTCAGTGGAATGATCTGGATATCAGAACCTTACTCACACGTTTTACACCCAACGCCCTCTGGCCTTTTACCGCGGTATTACACAACAGTGCTTTAATTTCACATCCAGATTGTGAGGCGTTTGCATGTGACCTGTATGAGTGCACATCTACACCAGGTGTTGCATGATAGGGTCATACATGTGTGTACGGTTACAGCTTGTCTTACTAAATACAACTAGATTGTTTCCTTCATGCTACAAACTTTGATAGGAGCTGGAGATTTTGATAATAAAGTAATGTTATAAACTTTTTTATCTGTCTGCTTTTGGACATATTGCACTGTAATGATCAGAAATTGAAGTGTCACAATTTTCAAAACTAGTAGCAATATGTTTTATTGCATAAACACATAATACCATTTTCTGTGCTGGTGATAAAACAAAGTGACTCATCAATGCACCGCTCACTATAAACATCTGAAGGTCAGTGATTCAGGCAGCAGTGAAGACATGAGCAAAGAAATCTCAGCATTGTAGTAAAAATGAGAGTAAAATAGTTGAAGTGTCCAGCGTTGCACATCTGCAACATCTGTAATAAGAGAATGGCTTTCAGATTAAAAAGGAGTTACTGTAGAGCCCATCCCAACACTCTGACATGCATTTAATATCAATAAGATGAAAAATATTTTATTAATCCCAGAGAGAAATTACATATCACAATATCTTTGGTGTTGTGTGTGAAAATCCACCACCTTTTAGTTGCCTTTATGCCCTACAAAAACGATGGGTGCAATAATGCATGTGAGAAACCTCACACTATGCAATGAATTTTAAAAGATCACAATCAAATCTCTGCTGCAGTTTGTTCTAAATTACAGATCAAAGTAAAATAACCGCATTGATACGTGCCAAGCCTGCTCTTTATCTGCATTTTTATAACCTGCTGGCATGTCAGAGAGGTGTGGTCAGGACTGAGCATGAGTAAATATTGATATAACACACACCTTTATGTTCAGACTTAGCGTTACATGTTTGCTGTCTCGTCCAAAATGTCAAAACACGGCAGGAAATTTGATCAAAGTGACAAAAATAAAAAGCCCCAAAATCCAAGGTTTCCCCAGCTATAGTTGATCTGTAGAGGAAAACTGAAAAAGAAAAAAGGCTTTTACTTAGTAGTTATAATAAGCATTATGCAACACTTATAATTATCTTTAATTATGTTTTAAATCAAGGGCTTGCAGATTAAACTTAATGTCTAAGTGAATTTTATTTATATGATGTTATATGTTTGTACTGGTAAATGCTTGGCTGGTTACAATGTCAGTTACCAAACCTTTTTTTGATTATTTATACCTGATTTCTTTTGTGGCCATAAATAAGAAGACACTGTTTGTTGTTTAATTTGTTTCGCTGCCTTAAAGTGGTTTTTATATTATGAGATTGTTTTGTGTCCCCACAACTTTTGATAAACACATGTTGAATATTTCCAATAAAAACAGAAATCTCCTGGATGCATTTTTCACCCTTTACTACCATAAAAGTTTTATTTATACATGATAAGATCACATCATTAATCACACAATAAAGAATTGCTAATACCTGGATAACGGCTCTCGGACTTATGAATTGTTATGTTTGCTTTTTGGCTTGAATGTTTGAAATATTCATATGTTCTAATGTCAGATATTCATGTTTTTGAAAGAATAGTTCATGCATTTTGAAGTATGTTTCTGTGTAGCAGTTATACAAAAGATTTACTTATATTTTCAGTTTTTATATCCCCAGCAGACAAACATAGCTCTGCCAGTGCATCCGAGGCCCATGTCCAGCAGGAATCTCTCAGCATTTCTGATCTAACTCAACACAATTCCAAAGTTTATTGTTGCAATCTCAAACCAGCTCCAGCCTCTGAAATTCCATACTGATTCATGTGAATGTTATTTGGTAAAAATTTACACTACCAGTTTTGCATTACATGTTTTGTTTTGTAAGTGGATATATTGAGAAAATCTTGCCCCTGGACACCATTTTGCTGCTGCGGGTTCTGCTTTTAAATACCACAGAAAATAGAGCAGTTTTACAGAGGCTGTTCAGGAAGTGATCTACAATGGTAAAGATAACTATTTGCAACTTTTATACAAAAACATGCTTCAACAGAGCCCCGAATTCCTTAAAACAGATCAGTTACTTTGAAATGGAACAACAGAACAGAACAGAACAGAACAGAGCGTTGACCCAAAAGATTTGACCACATTAATGAAATCACACAATAAGGAGAAGAGCTGTTGAACCAGTTCTCTTGAAACAGAGTAGGGATGAATGCCTGGGGATTTGTTTGCTGGACTGCACCCACTTGGTAACCTGCCCATGTCTGCAAGGCTCTGGTGACCTGAGGTTGACCAGCTTCTTTGTCTAATAGGTATAATATAACCATGTGCACGAACAATAGGGTGAAACAAAAGGTTCAGAAATTTTGTGTAATATTTGGGCTGCACACTTATGCAACATGATCCAGGTGGTGAACCAGGTAGTAGCTTAGCATTGGTGACGCTGCAGTGCAGGGACTGGCTGGCAGGATACCTAGTATACATAGTTGTAACTGAACACCTCTACCTTGTCTTTTCCAGAATGTTGGAACAATAGGGGCAACACCCTCAGTTGTCAAACCAACACACCCAATCATATCCCTAAATCCTACTATGGGGTATTGTTTACTTATTTTCTGTTTATCCTATCTCTCCCCTAAAAATCACATTTTTTCCAGGCTGAGTTTGTTTCCATCTTCAGGGTCTTTGAGGAGCAGTTCTGTTGACCTTGACCGTGTCTGTTTATGTACCGTGAAGGAATGTGCAGTTGCTTATCTCAGTAAAAAACACGGTGTAAACAAGGGTAACTGCAGACTCAAATGTGTTTGCAGCCTGCAGAGGGAGGACCGGTGTATTGTTTCCATTGTGTTTACATGAGTTCTCTTACTGTTTCATCCAAATAATTTTTTTTACATTTGTTCAGGTGGGGGAGGGGGACACCTAGCAACTACTCCACAGACAGAGACATATGTGACACCAGGAGAAGAACAGAACACACATCTGTAACAACACTGTTGGGTTTCAGCTCACAAAGAAACCCCAAAAGGTGCTTAAATATTGATTATTGTTGGGGTTTGTAAACATCCCCCTCTCTGGCTTGCAAAAGATACACACACAGCTCGTCTACAAACATATCTTCTTTAATATATGCTGTTGTTTAGTTTTCTACAGGTGTGTGCCTCTTAGTGAACATGTCTTCTGTTCACATGTTGGACAAACACAGCCTAAAAATCAGCAACAAACATATTAGACACATACACACATCCTTGTTTTTCTATCTATTCAGGCCCATGATTCTGACAGAGCATTCTTGAACCCCTGATCCAAATCCTGGTACAACTGAAAACTTGCAACATTTTATAAAACTAACCCTTGAACATAACAAAAATCAAGTCCTTAAAAAAACAAACACTATTTTAATTATATCAATCAAAACTTGTAGACCCCACAAATAGAAATAATTTTAGGTTATTGGGTCCCACAATACAGAAAAACAAGGAAGCACACATTTGTGCACTTATCTCTAACTTGATATTGTTTTGACTGCCCAAACCTTAACCAGGGCTGTGTAAATTACATTTTGTTTATTAGAGGATGCATGACAAAATTCAAAAGCCATAATCTATCCACATAGCAAACTGAATTTGAATGACTTGGTATTTCTTTAACCTGATCAACAACAATGTATGATTTCCCTTTTTTCTCAGCAAAATTTACAGTATTCCTTTCCTTTCCTTTCCTTTCCTTTCCTTTCCTTTCCTACAAGTCTGACACCTTTACAGTAAAACTCTTATTCTAGTTGTTTTGTCCAAAAAACAATCTAAAAGAGAATACCATAAATCCTTATTTTGTCACCAATCATATAACTGTCATGTTGTTATTATAAACATTACAGTGCTATTCAAAATCAGATAACAGCAGAGTTGTAAAATAAATAAATAAATAAATACATTTATGTTTTCATAACGATCCCTGTAGTTTGCCTTTGATTATTAAGACTTAATACTTATTTGTAATTTTGTTTTATTTTTATTTAGTGACAAAAATGTTCAAAGGTTATGAAACAGTTTCATGGTATTACAGAATTTACAGATTGTAACAGTAAATGTAAATGGGTAGGTTTGTAGCAACAATATTAAAATATCTTACATTTTTTGTGTTATTTGCACATACAACCACTAATGATTTCCAACATTTGAAATCAGTAAAAGCATTTCAGCACAAAGTAAAGCCATTCATTATAGCTCAGTAAACAGTTTGGTACAATATCAACATACTTTCACATTCAGAGTATTTTCACTTTGTCTGAGGAAAACAAACACGTGCAAAAGGTTAACAATTCAACTCAGTGTTGGGATTCATTGTTCAAACAGATGTAGGAAAATAGCATTTTTGAGTTTCCTTTAAAAAAAACTGAGCAGTGTCCCAGTGATAAAATGTATCTCAGTGAAATTTAACAGGTTTTGTTAAAAGCTTATTGTTTGCACACCTGGGTGTGTGTGTGTGTGCGTGTGTGTGTGTGTGTGTGTGTGTGTGTGTGTGTGTGTGTGTGTGTGTGTGTGTGTGTGTGTGTGTGTTGTTCAAACAGACTTTTATTCATGTACTTCCTTGTAATCTTTGAAATTACTTAAAAAAGAAATATCAGTGAAGACGGATGTTTAGTCCTCATTAAACTACTGTAATATGATGAGACAAGTTCTTTGATTAATTGTTTGAAAATGTTTTCTTTAACTCAAAGGTTTTTTTTCTACAATGGTTTGGAACAGTTTAGGGTCAACCAAATAAACAAACATGAAAGCTGACATTTGGAGCATTTTTCTATGTATCAAAGTTTTATAAATGTTTTAAATGATAGTTTTGATATATGGGTTGAGCCCTTTGAATTCTCTCTGACCGGTGAACTTTTTCAGCTAAAGGATTTTGAATTTCCACATTGTCGACTGTCAGTCAATGTGCATGTGCTTCGTGCAAACCTGTAGACTAGAGGTGGGGGCCGCGCGCTCCCAGGATGTTCAGTGTCTTCCTGTTTCCAGTCTCGACTGGTCATGGAAAAGTCAGAGCTAATTTCTACTAAAAAGTCATGAGGGATTTATTTTAATTTAAAAATTTTTCTCAACACAGAATGGCAAGGCTTGCCAAGGATATGCATTCATTTTGGTCGAGCATTCTGTAGCGGGTGTTTCCTCATTTCCGGGTTCTGTTTCTTCTATGCAGCTGCTGTTCCAGAGTGACGTGCTGCACTAAGCACAGTGTGGCAGTCAGGTCTCGGAGCATCAGGTCGTGAGAACATGATCTGTGAGCTGTGAATGATTGAACCTTGCGGTCGTACAGTTTGAGGAGGAGCTGAGAGCCATGACTTAAATTATCGCACAGTGTATGCCCGGCAGTGACGTGCATGCGCGCGTGTAGAGATGGGGTTAGAGGAAGTGGGAGTGGTGAAGAGGGGATATTTTGGAAGAGGCCTTGGGACATTGGATTCAAAATATTCTCTCTTGCTCAAAACTTCACATATCACCTTTAAGCACTGATTAATTATACTTTTTAATGTAGTAGAAACCTACAGCGTGATTATAAATCACATATAAAAGAGATGATGGTTTAGAGGTTGGTTTACATCCTTTATTGTTTCCTACTATAGTCTTTTGATGTGATCAAACAAGCCTTGTGCAGTGATGTTTAATATATTGTGAAATTGAAAACAGATGAAAGGGCAAGAGCCTTGCCCTAAAATTCAAACTTTCTGGTCTGGTGTGAATAAGGTCATAAATAAGGTTCTTGGATATAGCATCCCAAGAGAATGTACTGTAATGTGTCTGGGAATGATAGCAGGAATAGTTAAGGGGGAGGATCAATACATAACCAAGATTTTTTTTAACTGCAGCACAGAAGACTATAACAAGACTTTGGCTTAAACCTAATGCCCCAGAAGAATCCCAGTGGTTTACAATAATAGAGGATATTTCTCAGATGGAAAAATTGTCATATATTTTAAGGTTGAAAGAATGTGTATACAATAGCAAATGGAAAAGGTGGTTTTCTTTTATACATGATGTGGGTAAATGATTTATGGCAATAAGCAGGCTCTGGCACTATTCTTAGTTTGGTTGTATGACTCTAAACTCAGTTAATTTTTCTAAGCTAATAATCTCCATTTCTCCCCCCCTTTTTCAAATTTTATTTACTTTATCTATTTATTTTTTGTTCTTGTTGTTTTGTTTGTTGGGGTTTACTTTAAATTTTTATTTCTTAATTTGTATTGTATATGTTGTATAAAAACGCTAATAAAAATAAAGTGGAAAAAAAAGAAAACAGATGAAAGATAGAAAAGAATCCAATGCATCACACGCCTTCCTCTCTATAGTGTTTGATCTGTAAATCATTGTCAACATGGGAGCAGCTGATAAAATCTAAAGGATTTCAGAACACAACTTGACCTCAAACTAGGCTGGACAGTTTTTTTTTTTTTTACAGATGAATAAAAATGTGTATTTGATTTTTTGTAAGAGCTTCTGAAAATCAAAAAACATAATGAAAAAACCCCCCCTGTAGTTTGTGCACCTTAATATTCTCATGAACTCCTTATATGAACACCATTTGGCTATTTGAGTTGTGTCACCTCATGTAAAATATGACATCATTGATCTTTTTGGACATCCAACTGATTCATTACATGCATTTGTGTTAGATATCTGATGATTAATCACTAAAACTCCAATAACAAAAGAAGCCTGCCACCAAGTGGTCCTTTAGATAAATGGCAGTTTTATGTTTGAACATCATTACACACGTTAAATCAAAACATGACTGAATATGTCACAAAGTGTGCTGTGTTAGTAAAAAGTCCATTTTCCAGAATGAGGTCTTAAATATTAACAGAGGAGAAGGAAAAGCGTCAATGTGAGCAAGCTGCTGTGAAGGAATGTTTCAAGAATTTTACTCTGAAACTCACAAAAGAGGAAGAGAGAGAGAGAGAGAGAGAGAGAGAGAGAGAGAGAGAGAGAGAGAGAGAGAGAGAGAGAGAGAGAGAGACATGGATACCAGACCTGTATGATCTTTCCAAGGTTCATGGAGTCTATTAAGTGAGCTAAAGCTTGACACTGGAGACAGAAAATAATCAGCTTAGGACTGAAGATCTGTGGTGTGAGGGTGGAGACAAAATTGCTTATATGTATTTTTAAATATTACCCATTCATTCATTTAGGTGTATGTAGTTGAAAGCAGTAATACATAAGATAGTAAAGCATGGTGAAAGGTTAGCACTCTCTAGTCTCTAGGGACAAAACTTGTGAAATTTAAAACTTCACTGAAACAACAATGGACATTGTTTTGCATTCAGACTGGTGGTGAATCTCTTTGGGTTTACGTACTCACTTCAGTCGCTCTACTATTCAAAAATTTAGAACAAGAAAGAAAAATTACTTCCATCTAGTATAGCCGTAACTATAACTTGACTTTTCTATAAATGTCCTTATTTGTAGTCCTAATTAAAATAGTATATGCAAACAACAGTGTTTTGTTTAAAATGAGTAAAAGAAAGCAAAACTTGCTTTAACTGCTCTGCCAGAATCTACTTTTCCCTGTGTTAATTTCATATAAAAACAGACACTTTTAGTTTAGTTTGCTCAATTAAAAGAAAGCAGGTGGTTTTATTTTGATCCCAGCAGGACTTTGGGAAAAATCACTTGACCAGAGTGGGACTGAGGTCATAGTCAATACTAATGTTCCATGAATATGAAGTGATCCTATGTAGTGTTTTAAAACCTGGGGTTTATTCTACACCTTCCGTAAGAACACTAATGGAGTTTTGTTAGTTTTACTCAAAGGGTGACCCTTGACACTATCACTCTTTTAGGGTTTAACGGGGATATTTCTCTAGGTTCTTAATTACAGGGAGTTAGTAGGACCTTTTAGTATTGACAATAGAAATCTGAGTCATGGAAATAGACTTCATTATTTTATTAAGAAACATATGACAAATATCACAGATAAGAAAGAGGTAGTTAGCAGGTAGTCAGCATTAAGTCATTCACGATGGTAAGGTGTTTTGAATTGAATCTTAAATAAGTTTTAGCAATCTGAGTCTCATGAGGTTTTAGGAGACTAGGGATTTACTTAATTTAGATTAAGGATTCTGATGGAGGGGAACTAGTTATGGATGGAATTAGTAACTAGTCTGAGTAAGCTAATGTTGTTAGCTTTTATCAAGAGGCCTTTAAGCTTTACCAGAGTCGTGGTCACTTAACTGCGTTCCTTAGATCGTCACCGCTTGGAGGTCGGATGAGACGGTGGAGGTGGGGTCCCCCCTTTGTCCGGATCAGACGGCAACGGGGGTCGAGGACCGCCGGAGGCCACAGGTGTCGTCCGTGGATACGAAGTTAGATAACTCATCTCTGGCAGGGAGCGTCTAGGCTGGCATTCCCATCACGGAGCGTCAGACTGAAGGTGTCTGACCTCAGAGGGAAGCTGGTTCCATCGGCTCAGACGGGCTGAGGTACCGTCTCAGGGTTGAGCCGGCAACTAGCGTCAGCTGTGTAGGAGTTGACAGCTGAGAGGAGGTCTGGTCAGCGTCAGACCAGAACAGCTCTCCTCTTCTCTAGTTCTTTCGTTGAACTGCTGAACTGAACTGTAGCTTCCGGGGTCGGAAGTTAAGGGAATCTAAAAGGGGACGTGGCCCAATGAGATTTATTAATGTCACGTGACTCAGACTGCTAACTCTTATTGGTTGTAGTAATGAGTGATGTGGTTGTCATAACCTTTTAGCAGTATGTATGTGAAATAATACTGATGCAGATCAACATTCATTAATGCTGGAAGAAAATGCATTAATCATTTAAGACATTTCTGTAACAGATTAAAGTGTCATTTTAGAAGAGACACCAAGAGTCTTTATTATTATTATTATTATTATTATTATTAGAGTCCGGTGGTTCTTCCGATACGACCGTGACCCTGGAGGAATGTTGATTCAGGTTAAAACATAATAACAGAGTCATTTTATTCCAAGTTATCGGAAAAAAAGATGGTTATTATTTGTGATGATCTTGAGGTCAAAGGTCAGAGGTAGTAACGCATTTGGGTTCGTTACACCTATTAGGGTGAATGCTGGTAGATTGTCATCACTGGGGAAACTTTTTAAAGCAACTTTCTCAGCAACACTAACTAAAAAACACTTCTCAGTGATTATTGGCCCAAATCAATAAACTCATTTTAGAGAATCCCACGAGTCGTCCTTTAACATATATGCTGATGTCATATGATACCCACAATGCATCACTGGAATGTATGGCACACCACAAGTATGGTGGTAAATTATCATCATTACTTTTATACATAACATCTGTATTATACAACAAGTTTTAAAGTATTTCATTTATGTAAAAGATCTATAAAAGTTTTTTAGCATCTCAGTTTATGAAACTGCAGATTCTGTCACTGTTTAGTTAAGTTGCAATATGATTTATTCACCACAAGGGGGAGCTTACAGCTCTAGTAAACATAATCAAGTATAGATTTATTATTTTAATTTTATGGTTGTTAAAAATGTGTTTCTCAAAATTCATCCTGCTGAAGTAATCTATACCTTTACAAGTCAGAAAACAAACTGAAGATCCCCAAATGACTTTATGAGGAACGTTTTAAATACAGCAGTGGAGATAATTGCAGACAAAATGATCCCAAAGTTTTGTGAGTCAAGAAAGAAGTCCAGTGCCATCACTCGGTTATTGGATCCCGAATTATTATTCATTGAAACACAAAAATGACATTGTTTGTATAAACTAAAACTCTGAATCTTTGCACCTGGAACACCTGAAAAGAGCATATTTATCTATCCATTTATTACTAATTTCTTCAAATAAAAACAGGTTTTACATATTATCTCATGTGCAAAAGGCTACTGAGTTTGCAGAACCATCCTGGAATGGATTAGAAATCCCAACATTAGAGACTTTTGTACTTTGAGTTGATGATAAGTGAACTCACTGCCACCACACTCATTTACCAGAGCACCTGCCAGTTTTGTAAGGCTCTAGATTGATCTCAATAAGATTTTAGAAAATAACAAAAGACCCTTAATAGTTCTTGCTAACTGGTTAGAGTTGCTGGCTGCTTTTTTGTTTATTACAAGTCTCTATTACTGTCTGCCTCTCACCCTCTCTAATTTGTTCCAAACACATTCACAGCCGCATCGAGATCTCCTTTACATGAATGGGGTTAGTGTAAGGTAATACTCCTCCATCCATCCGAGTCATCTTTGGTCCTCTCTCTGCTCGGCTGCACCGGCTGTGTAAGTTAACTCTTTCCGGTCCCGAGTGCTTTAGTGTGTGTGGATGGAGGCTGAGGGCAGGACTGGTGTCGGTGTTAAATCAATGGACAGGTGAGCAGTACCTGGGTCCTCTGTGGCTAGCTCGGCGCTGTAAACTGACCGGTGCTGTTGTGTGTGGTCTGAATAGAGCTGAGAGAAGACGTTGTTGAGGTCAGGCATGGCGAAACCCAGAGGAACCCTTGTCTTTCTCAGGATTTTTCCGTGGATCTCACACTTCATCAGTTTGTCTTCTGTGGCGAAGGAAGTTGGTGACACTTTACATTATCTGCTGGGAAAAAGAAGGAATGATTTGCATATGTGGGTGTAGGTACAGTGAAGAATAAATAGGAATGGGTGCAAGTGGTTCAAACACAGGCTCTTGCTATTAGTAGCTTTCTCTTCATCCGCTCATTCCACCATCAACCCTCTCTTATTCCCCCAAATTTCATTTCCCGTCTCCCTGCTCACTTTTAGCCGGACACAGATCTCTCCAAGGACATGAGGTCTTTGGCAACTGAGGCATGTCCACTTTTCAAACATTCTTTGTCACTGGTAAGTCAAGAGTTTCAGCAAGACAGGTACCAGAAAATCACTTTTCTACAAAAACCCGATGCTATCTAGTTACACCGTAAGAATGAGTCATTGTCCAGCCACACAATCATAGTTAACAGATGTCACTGCCAGCAACCTTGAAAGTTTGTGTGCAAAAAGTCTGCCACAGTGATCAGGCAAGCTTTGCAACTGTGCTGATTTAAAAGGGATAAGCTCGTTCATTCGACAAACAGCTCAGGTTTAGCAGCTCCTGAGTGATTATCGGAGCTCTTTAAGCTAAATCTTTCCTTTGGATGTTCACCAAGTACCAGCAGATTGAAAATAAGGAGCTCCCTGTGCTTTGTGCCAGTTTGTAGATCTGGCAACAAGTCATTTCAATTAATAAATACAGATTTTATAATCTGCATCATATTGCAACATTCTGCATGAGGCTGCACACACATTTGCCTCTTTTCACTTGCAGCTAACTATCAAAGTGTGCCCAAACCTCTGGTTGGAAAAAAAAATCTGCTGGCCTGTGTCTCAGACTTCTCTTTGCTTGGCTTTGTCCCACGTTAAGAGCCCGGATAGAAGGAATGCCTCCCATATCGGGTGACCCATTGCCCCACGGCCTTTGCTCCTTGCCTAACTCGCAGTGAGGGAGTGCTCATGGCGGACGCTGTATTTTGTGTCACAAAAGCACCTTTCTACACAACAGGGGTACAGAGACAGGGCCACAGCACAGTGGTTCTCCTTGGGTCAGCCTGCCATAGTGAGATTTTAGACCTCCCCCTTTGCCTCTAACATATACTCTTATTGGTGGGATGTTCTTTCACCCAAGTCTAGATATCAGTGAGACCTGGAGCTCCTGATGCTGCTTCCACAACATCGCTACAGAGGATGAATGACTGTACCACTTATGCATAACCGGGTGAGTCTCATGAACTTTGATGTATGCTCGTTTTTTAAAAGTAGTAACCAAAGAAATTAACCAATTAACCAACCATTAAAGAAATAACCAATATCAGTATACTTATGTATTTGTTGGTGCATCATGGTACACTTGACAAAACACTTTGGAATCAGCTTCCGAAGACTGGAGACTGAACGAATAACTAGTAAAAAAATAATACTTGATGGAAAACTTCAGGTGTTTGGAAGTAGATTTAACATATACAGTACGTATTTCAATTGTGGAAATGTTAAGAGCTAAGTCATAAGCATTTGATCTTTGTGCATGTTTTGCAGAATGAGCTCAGCATGACAACCTATTTTTTAATTATCATCTAGTTTTTTAAGGTAAAGTAGATTTGAGTAAATTTAGTGAGGCCTGAATACTGTTTATTCTCAGATCCCTGTCAACCATGAGGATTATCTCCTGTCATTCGACTCTTGTGGCTGCCGTTGTGGTGACTCTCATTGTGGTGTTCTTCGCTGAAGCAAAGACGACACCAAAACCAAAATACCTGTACACAAAGAAGCCCGTCCCCCAGGTCACCCCGCACAACCCCGTCACCACCAGCGCGCCCAAGACCCTGAAGATTGTGGGGACCCCGAATCCTGTGCATCCACAGCCGCATCCACAGCCCCAGCCCACCACAGTGAAGACCGCCAACCTAGGTCACATCTATCCACCCTACTACAGTGAAAACACTGAGCCCCCTGGTGTTGGCCCTGAGAATTACACCCTGGATTACAATGAGTGCTACTTCAACTTCTGTGAGTGCTGTCCGCCTGAGAGAGGCCCCAGGGGCCCGAAGGGCGACAAAGGCCTGGCAGGTATTACATCCCTGATAATATATTAGAGTTGTTTTTTTTTTCATGCAACTTCAGCATTTTGAGCAACATTTATTCTTACCTATGAAGGGACACCAGGTGACATCGGCCCTGCAGGACCAGCAGGGATACCAGGACCACCTGGCTTTAGTGGTCCTATGGGCTTTAAAGGAGATAAAGGTAAATATAATCTGGTTGTATTTTAAATGAACAAACAGCATACTACTTCATGTTAAAAATGGTGAAAGTAGACATACATTCTTGCAAGAAAATATTGACTTTGCCTACCACTCACCCAATTTATATAATTTTAGTTTTTTCCCCCCCCCACAAGACATACCTCTACTTTTAAAATAGGAATAATTTTATCTTTAACCCTTTGCTTTGTTGACTGAGTAAACAATATTTTCATACCTGGAAGCTCATCCAAATAATAAATATTCATATTGCTTACCTGAATTAATTTTCTAGGTGATAAAGGTGAAAAGGGGAACAGTGGACCAGCTGGGTCAACAGGACTCCCAGGGAAGCCAGCGCCAAAAGGTACAGCAGTATTTCAGAGAGGGCTTGATTCTTGTGTATTTTTATTAGATTTAAATCATTCTAACCGCAGTGTACTAACTTTACAGGTGATGTTGGCCACAAAGGTGAAAAAGGTGAAATAGGGTTGTATGGTGTCAAAGGTGAGCAAGGGGAAAAAGGAGAATCTGGCCAGAATGGGACTGCTGGTGAGAAAGGAGAACCTGGACCCCAGGGGCCTTCTGGACCTCCAGGAACAGCAGTTGAACTGGGTCCTAAGGGAGAGAAAGGAGATAAAGGGGACTGTGGTGTGTTTGGGGAGAGAGGACTGAAAGGTGAGCGGGGAGAACCTGGAACTCCAGGCATTCAAGGTGCAATGGGAATACCAGGACTGCATGGCAAGCATGGCACACCTGGCCCTGTAGGTATTCGAGGGGATCCAGGACATCCTGGACTCCAAGGAGAACCAGGAGTGTCAGGCCCTCAAGGACCACAGGGCATAAGAGGGATGTCTGGACCAAAAGGGGACAGAGGTTACCCTGGGATGAGAGGTGAGCGGGGTTTTCGTGGATTGAAGGGCGCCAGGGGATCAGGAACTGGCCAGAAGCGGTCTGCCTTCAGTGTTGGAATCTCTCCAAGAAAATCCTTCCCTCCTTCTGGCTTCCCGATCCGTTTTGACAAAATCTTCTACAATGAAGAGAACCACTTCAACATTTCTTCCAACAGCTTCACATGTGTCCACCCAGGGGTTTACGTCTTCTCCTTCCACATCACAGTGCGTAGTCAGCCACTGAGGGCCACTCTGGTGGTCAACGGGTCCAGGAAAGTGAGGACACGGGACTCTCTGTACGGTCAAGATATCGACCAGGCGTCTGCTTTGGTGGTGCTTCGCCTGGCGGCAGGTGATCAGGTCTGGATGGAGACGTTCAGAGACTGGAATGGGGTGTACGCCAGCAGTGAGGACGACAGCATCTTCTCTGGGTTTCTATTGTACTCAGACAAACCCTGATGCTGGTTTGCCATACTGACAATCTGTTCCTCCACCACTGTCACAACATGGCCATGCTGGGAAAAACACCAAACACGGATGGTGCTAAAATGAAATTATAAGGTGCTTAAAGATGTTGTTAATTTCTGAGCTTCTTCTTTCATCCAGCAGCCTCTGAATGATGGAAGGAGTTAGGAACCACTCATGACCTGATCCAACGCCTCACAAAAAGACACAATCATCAACATATTTTATACCTAGACACAGGGACAAAGCAGGAGTTGAAGTCATATCAAAACAAGCACCCCCTTGTGACTGGCTGCAGCATACGTTTTAAGCCCCGCCCCTTTGTGTAAATGAATGGACAGTGCCTCAACTAAAGAAAAAAAAAACAACCTCATATTTTTTCCAGGTGCTGACTCCTGTTGGTTTGTGTAGCTCTTAGCTAGCTGCTGTATATTCTAATATTTATTTTTCTAATATGCTTAGTCATGATTATGTGTTGGTGAGTAGGCGGGGCTTTCAGCCCCAAAATCACAACATGGCAGCACCCAGAGAAAGAGACCACATCCATCTTTAATGATGGAAAAAATACACTGACAAAAACTTCAAGAATTCTTTGATATTCCAGCTATTTATAGTAAAATAAAATGGAATTGTCCTTGTTTAGATTCACAGCAAAAATATATAAACAAACACAAAGTAAATACAAAATAATGCAGCATAAAGGCAGTGTTAAGACCACAAATGCAACTAAAGTGTAGAAAAATATGAGTCACAGATATAAAAATAGCTAAAACTACAGATTGACTGATTGCTTAGAAATTTCAGTGGTTGAGATAAAAAATTTAAAAGAACTAAAAGAAAAACAACAGATGGACTTTGTCTTTGAAACACATAAACTAGAAGAACTAGAAGATTACATGTAAACAATTACAAATTAACAAGTCATCAAAATTTAAAATGAATAAAACACAGTATGACTCACTATGACTTCAAACATCCTAAAGAAAATAATAATAATAATAATAATAATAATAATAATGTATATAACTCAATATGACTAAACTGAAAAATGCAGTCAATAATATTCACCAATGTATTTAATATTCAGTCAAAAACCAAAATATCAAAGAAAGAATTAAAAAAAATGTCTCCAAAGACTTATAGTGGCTTGAATAAATTAAGAAACAAAACAAAGCTGAGACTCAAACTTGATCTCAAAATAAACAGAAAACAACAAACAAAAAGCTAAAAAATAGTTCAAATAAGCAAAAAGACAAAGAATGGAAACAGAAAAGTCCCAAATTTCAACAAACAGGAAGGGAACATTTAATTTTTTATTCAAAACGTTATTATTATCCAACATCATTATAGATAATTCCACCCATTTGGTTTATTTATGGATAACTCCATCACTTTTAACCACCAAATGAAGGAAAAGAGTGCAGGCGTTTTCTGAAATGAAAATAAATCTCCATCTGTTAAATCCTGCATGACAGACCTAATCTCCCATGAAACTTGTGACTGAATTATTTATTGATGCTTTCAGCTGTTTCATGAGTTAAATCCCATGATGAGCCACTGTCAGCGTTTTATCATGACCTAAAAACGTTCTTTGTTCCTCAAACAGCACAGTTCCCTTCTTCTATCCTTGTTACTCTTTGACCTTTAGTCACCTCAGTTTTCTGTTTCCACAACCAGAAATGATGTAAAGAATTGATAAATGTTTTAGTATACACATAATGTGATCTATTGCTATATTATTTTGTGTTTTGTAAATTTGGTTAACTTTTTCCTATAGTAGAGAATACTTTAGTAAATGTCTCCTGACATGTTAACTATACCAGTGTTTTTAATATGTAAAAACTTTATTCTGTCCAAGGTTCAGTTGTTTCTGTGGGGCTGTAAAAAAATGTGTTGCATGAAAATAAAGTCCAGCAGTTACATGTAGTTTAAAGAGTTCTTTATTTAATCATTCTGTTGGTTTTGCAGATGATATCTGGTATTGTGAAGAACTAATAATAAATTCGTATTTGTTGAAACCAGTGTGATTAACATCAGCTAAGCCTCATGTTATCACTGTATGGTGAAAGTCCAGAGGGAGAAGTTTGGGTTAGAAACTGGTCTAATGATGGCAGACTGGTGAGATTTGGACCAGTGGATGATTGTGTAGCTGGTGCGTCTTCTGCAGAGGCTGGACTTGGTGGAGCTGACAGCATCTATCCTATTTAAGAAGGTGGAGGCATCTGTGTTCCTGTTGGGTTACAGACAAAGAAGAAATCCTTCAATTTCTGAGCAGTGTTCCACATTTATAATTCAAGGTTTTTAACGATTAAGTTCAGGACACATCATTGGGTTTATTTACCAAAACTTTTGGCCTCACTCCACCTTTCGATTTCCAGCTGTGGCACCTTGGCCCTGCAGCTGTACCACCCTGGGGCTCGTCTGAACACGTCGTTGTTCTCTGAGGTCGCCGTTCCCAGTCGAATGTTGTTCCTGTAGAAGTAGAAGTTTATCGGAGGGGCGGGAGCTCGAGCGTTGTACTGGACATGGCAGATGAGCCTTAATTTATCAGATCCAATCTGGTTATTTTCGTCATCAATCTCCAACACGGGCTGAGACAGAAACTCTGGGATGGATGAAAAGATGAGAAAGAAAAATTCTGACATGCTGATGTAAACTTTTATATCAGGAGTTTGGGATCAGCTGTATTAGACTGTACAAGAATAATTCAACATTTTAGGAAGGAAACTGCTTAATGCTATAAATGTCAGCAGCTTTAACTAAAGACTTTTTCTCTATTTTTCATTTAATATACAGAATATATTGAACTATGTGTTGACCAGACGCAGTCACTGAATGGCTTGATCTGAGAATATTCCATAACCCCAAATTTTACATGTTAAATCAGTGACATCACCCATGGTCAAACAGCAGATCAAGTGTTTTTGCCTTTGTCTGTGCCAAACCACTGGATGGATTTTAATGAAACGTCCTGAAAATTCTACATTTATTTAAATTTAACAATGAATCCTATTCAAGCCATGAGAGCTATGAGTTCACAACACACGATTGCTCATAGGTTGTGCTAGATCGCACAATATTGTGAGAATGTGCAATATGTTATTTCAAGATTAATCAAATGACTTTTAATTGAAACTCACCTAAAACATGTACAGGAGTGGCTGCTGAGATCACGGAGTGTGTGCGTCTCTGCGCATCCCAAGATGCCCTGCAGGAGTACATTCCCTCATCCTCAAGGGTTGCGTTTGCCAAGTAAAAACGTAGGCTGGAGTTATTTTGTCTCATTACTTCAATGCCATCTCTGTACAGGATCGTCTCATGGACTGGAAAGTTCTGTTGGAGGCGGCACACCAAGTTCAAGGTTTCTCCAACAATGACAGGGTGAGGTGGGGTTTGCAGGAGAGCCCACCCTCCTTAAAAACAGCCAAGTTGTTTTACAGTTTAGTGCTAAATAGAAGCTTAAATAGGTCATTAAATAAAAAATAAAAAAAACATTTGAAGTCAGAAAAATTCTCATTCAGTGTCTGATTCCATGGTTAGAGGAGACCTTACCTTCCACTCTGACCTCCACAGGTAGACTTGGCATCGTTTTGATTCTTCCTATTGCTGTTTGCCTTGTTCCCTGACAGGAGAACTTTCCACTCTTCTTAACGTTGATGTTCCACAGCCATAATCTGTCTCCACTCTGTGGAAGCGGCGTAGATCCCTTGAACCACAGATAATCCCAGGTGGCATTGAAGATGTCAGGGATGATGCATTTCAGTTGCACAGATTCCCCAGAGAAGATCCTCAATTTCCCAGAAACAACCTGAACGATGGCCCTGTAGGAGGCGACGGTGGGGGCTAGAGAGGAAAGGGTTACCAAAGAGAAATAACAGAAATCGTCTGTTTAGACTGTGAATTTAAACAAACTGTGATCTGAACAGCTAAATTAGTCATGCAAATGATGGAGAAGTGCAGAAGCTT
This sequence comes from Callopanchax toddi, assembly GCA_006937965.1. Taxonomy (NCBI): domain Eukaryota; kingdom Metazoa; phylum Chordata; class Actinopteri; order Cyprinodontiformes; family Nothobranchiidae; genus Callopanchax; species Callopanchax toddi. The sequence continues at coordinate 1,271,512 of SSNR01000070.1, read as the reverse complement.
TATTTTGACTCTTACTTTCTGGAACAACGAGATGCGTCAGGGATGAAAGAACTGAAATGAAACATAAGGATAAATGACAGTTTTTACATTATGGAAATAACATGTTCAAAATGAAATAAAGAAAACTTACTGAGGAGGGAAATGACGGCCTCCATGGTGCACACCGTTAGTGAGAAGCAGAAGGAGGTGTGTTTCTTTATTTCATCTAAAAGGAGAAGTGAAAATGTGTGTTTTTTTCTTTTTAGGTTCTATTGCAGCACACAGGATATTCTATTTAATTCAAAGAGAAGTGAAAACGTGTTGTTTTTTCAAATATACTCTGTGATGGTTTTTATGCTTTTCTACATGCTTTGGGGTCATGACGGATAAATAACATCTTCTGGGCATTTGTTGATATTGTGATGAGCTCAATACGAGGTTTTCTATTTCCTCTATGAAACCAACAGGTAAATTACATGTATGCATAATTGTATGATATTATATAGACTTTTTTTCTGTGTAACTGTAACATGATTTCCTGAAGCCTCATCCCAATTCTGGAAATTTACACACAAGAATAATTACCGGTAAAAGGGAACTGAAAATACCAAATGCCTCGTCAGATCCCTGAGCTTCAGCTGAAATGTACAAACGCCCATTAAGAAGAAAAACTCTATTACCAGACTGAGAACAGGAGCTAATAAACCTGTTTTTTTTTTTTACAATTTGAATTAGGTGAGTGACTTCAATCATAAGACAAAATTAACCGTTGTTACGCAATTTTGTTTAAAAAATGCTGATTTTAGAATTAAATTATCAAATTAAATTTTTTACATCAATTTCCACAAATACTAATTTTAAAAACCTGTGGAAATTCTGGTAATTTCAAATGCATATTAGCATGGGACAAACAATCATATAACTTTGTGATTAAATTGTTCATTTTACTGTTATGAAATCAGTTTCTCCTTCATAAATGTGTAAAATCAAACTGATATATGTGAAATGTGCCTCTTTACATTGATTAAATCCCAATAATAGAACAAAAAGAAAAGTTCAAATTTAATATGGACTTTGTGATCAGTGCAGTAACATAATGAATGAGACCAACCTGAGTTTCAGAGATAGTTTATTGATCATCACACCCACTGCAGCCAATCAAACTGTCCCAATAAGTTAATTTTAAATTAAAGGCAGTACTGAGTCAGTTTCTCCCATGTGATACAACAACAAACCTATAAAGAAACAAACAAATGTTTCAAAATAACAAATAACTTCTGCATACAGTGCAAAAAAAGGTAGTTCAAGCTGTCGTTGACATTTGCATTAAGACCTGTCTCTGAAACTTAAATTCATCAGCAGCTGCAGGCTGCAAATACCACCAAACATATTCAAATCTCGTAACATAAAAGAGAAGTGAAATCTTAGCTCATGAGAAAAAAAACAACACTTTTTCTTTTCCAAACTATTGCCAAACATTTCCTTCACTGTAAGACTGCCCAAATGACACCAAATCAACACTTTCCACCACATATCTGCTCTCTTTCCCCTGATGGAGGTCGTTGTTTTACTCTAAATCAGAAGCTTTAAAACCAACAAAAGTGCTTCAAAATAAATAATCATTTGCACTAGTAAAACAACTCTAGGTTTGGGAGTGATTTGAGGTTTTCTCTTTCTTTTAAAAGCTCTAATGGAGCAAAGGACGTTAAAACGAATTCACCTAGAGCTGCTCTTTTAGCAGACATGCTTACACCAGCCTCCTAAGAAACTCATAAATCTGAATTAATCTTCTATTTCTTCAGGCAAAATTCTTAAGTTGCTGTAAATATTACAGGTTTTAATGTCATGAAGAAGCATCGATATCTGTCGCTCTATAAAAAAATAAAATCACTTCTTTACATCCAGCTCACGACTGGAGTGGGAGGTCTGGAATGAAAACAAGACCACAATATTTGCACACGCAACCCAAGGAGTTATCGATTTATCGACGTGAATGACACGTGCACATGCACACTTGCTCACATGCACAATCAACACACAAACGCACCCATTCTCTCCATTTCACTGGGAATTTTGGGCTAAATTCAGCAGAAAAAGCTGGAGGAGCATTTCAGTGAGTTTTCACGTTTATAATTTCTAATCATAGTTTAGTCGTTTCTTGCTGTTTTACTAGGAAGAACATTTCTTGGACATTTGTTTCCACACACAAACCTACACTAATGATAAATAATGGAAGGTAAAACTGATATGTCTTGGAAGAACTTAGACTGGAGTCATTTTCCTCCTTTGTAATAAAAGGAGACGCTTGAGATGATCGAGGAATTCTGGCACAAATACGTATAAATCAGTCTCTGTAGCTCCACCTTCTGTTGTCTGATGTAGAAACTAATAGGTTTGCGCATTTTGGAAATCACACCTATTTGCTTTTACATGTAGAGGTAAATGAAGAGATGAACACGCCTGTAATACTGTCAGCCAAAAACAGAGCAGTCATAAGGTCAAATCAGCATAAAAATTTAAATCAAGTAAAACGGTCAGATTTGATCTGCTAAATGTGGTAAGATCCAGCTATTAATGCTTTTGCAACAAAACATTTACACACCTAGGAATTAAAAGAAATTCAGAGCTTAAAATATGCAAGAAGGTTTAAATGATGACATAGCAGCCATAATTGTGCTGCAATTTCCTGGGTTATTATGCTAAACTAAACATCTGTCTGCAGCTTCTTATCCACTGCACAGATGTTAAAGTGGTATCAATCTTCTTGTTTAACTCTGCAGAAAAGCAAACACGTGCTCTTTCCAAAATGCCAAATTTGTCCATTAATTCAACAGTTATAAAACATTTATGTTAGTTATCCAGCGTCTAAAGCAACAGATGGATGGAAAAGAGGCGTCTGAGTGAAAACGAGAACCAGATTTGACAGCTGCTGGATGTGCAAACGGACAACAGTCTGACAGCATGAAAGGTGGAGTTAAGCCTCCAGTGGTTTCTGATCAGCCGGCAAACACCTGAGGTTGGAGCGGTGGGGGCAGCAGCTCGTTCTCAACATTATCAGAGTCGATTGCTGATGATGCTGCAGACTCTTTCCCGCTAGCTTTGGTTGGAGTGGGGTTTTGTGTTTCCAGTGGGAAGCTCTCCAGAGTGCTCTGAACCTTTTGCTCCACCTCGTCCGTCCAGTCGATGAGGTCACTCTCCAGCTGGCGAGCCTTTTCAATGACGCGCTCCTGCCTCTCGCTGAGCCCAGTTAGCAGATCCAGGCTGTTGTGGACTTGAGTGAGAACGGCGCTTCCTGTGGAGGAGGAAGAGGAAGCGGAAGCTCCAGTGGACTGTGGCCAGTGGGGGGACGCCTGTCCTGACATGTAGAGGTCAAACTCCTCAGAGCTCAGGTTTAAAGATTGACCGTCCAGCTTCTCTATGAAGGCCACTGCACAGCACTGTGGAGAGCAGACATGGAGTCGATAAGACAAACCGACCTGTAAACATCAGGACCCTGTGACCTCTGACTTTTACAATCAAGGATATTTTGTTTATGTGCAACATAAAGGGGATCAGGTCATAATAGTACGTGTGTCAATAACTCCCCCAGGTGGATGATTAAAGTTCAATAAGAGACTTAAAGCAGCACTCCGGAGGATTTCATCAGGAGAGCAGTTTTTGAATCTAGCGTCCAAAGGCTCCTCCTCAAAACATCTCGACACGCGCGTCCGGTCACGTGTGCGCGTGTGCACGCGGCGCATATACTTCGGACATGAACTGTACCGCTCAATGTGTAGGGTTTAATGACTCACAGTTCACAATCTTATTCCAACAATACTACGAGGGTCTGATGAGCCCTCTCTGTCTCTGCTGCTTCTGATATTAGCTCTGTTAGCAGAGAGCTGCTGCTGGACTCTGAAGCTGAACTTGACTCGGCCCTGGATGAACTTTCTGACCAAAATAAACGCGTAATCCTGTCAAGCCTTGCCATTCTGTGAGGTGAAAGGTTTAAAAATAAAAATAAATCCATCTTTAGCTGGAGAATGGGTAGGTTTTTAGTAGAAATGAGCTGTGAGTCCTCAGTGAACGGCTGAGACGGCAGAGAAACACACGGAGCGTCCTGTACGACAGCGCCCCCTACTGGTACAGGTTTGGTCGATGTGCGTGCATGTTGAGAGAATGCAGAAATTTGAATTTTATTGGCTGAAAAATGTCGGCGGCAAGAAATAATGGAAAGGGGGCTCTAGGAGGAAGGAGGGTCTTCATCAGAATGACAGATGTTGTGGAACTCAACCCATAGATCATAGTTTAGACCTGAAATATCATTTAAAACATTTAGAAAACTTTGATACAGAGAAAAATGCTCCAGAGAGCCGCTTTAAACCTTTTAAGATTTAAACTAACGTATTATGTAAATGAACAGTTATTGACTGATAAAATGACATTTTCATTTTCTTTTATGTTAAATTTGTCTTTTTGGAGCAGATTTGACTGGACTAACAAGCCTATCTTCTTTCACTCTGCTGGGGAATCCGTGGTTTGCACAGAAGTGGACCTAAATAGCTTTTGTTTTATTTAAATAAAACCCACAGACATTAGGTTGAGATCCTACAACAACTCAAAATGAGATTTCTGCTTTAAAATCCAAACACTAGCATGAGTTGGCAATATCACCACAAATTAGTCCCAACTGCTTCAAAAAGATGCTGAATGGACTTCATTATAATTGTGAGAAAAGGAATAAAGTAAGTTCCTCACCAGATTAGTGAAGTAGTAACCATCCTCTCCGGTCCTGAGTCTGCTGGGTTTGCAGAAACGAGTGATGTACTGGATGTTGGACTGCAGTCGTGGAGGATTTGCTTTCAGCACAATGTAAATGAGCGTAGGGAGAAAGTCGTCTGCAGATGCAGCCTCCTTCTTGCTCACTTTGATGGCGTTGAAGATGTGTTTGCTACAGCGAGTTATGCAGGCTAGCTTGTCTTTGGGGACTTGCTTTGAATCCATTTCAATGACATCTGTAATCAGACAGAAAGGTGAGGAGGACACATCATCTGAAAGTCTCTTTGCAGCAGGAGAATAATGAAGTCAAAAGAATTTCTTGTCCCGGTCGCCTGAACAGTAAATCAGAGTGAGACTCACTAGTTATAGCTTTGACGACGCTGTCCGAGACCTCAGCGATCTCTTCATTTACAGGCACACACAGCATCTCTAAGGTGACCCAGTGCAAGTCTCTAAAACAAAACAATCAGGACAATCTACCTTTACTGATTTTGTTTGTGTACCAACACCAAATGTTAGAACATCTGTTTCCAAACCTGATTCTCTTCTGAATCGCCAGGTCTTTATTCTCATCATCCGTGGTCTCAGGACAGAAGACCTCTTTGTAGAGGCGACTCATCATGTACTTCTCTACTTCATCCATTACTCTCTCTACATGATCTGATGAACCTATAAACACAAACAAGTAGAATAAAAAGCATTATAATCATAGTGATACTCAGTTTTTGAAAGTCTATAACAAAATAAATGTAACGGTGATGCAGTGCCTTTGATCTGGAACTGAAGGCGATCTGAGAGGTTCTGATAGAAGTCCTGCACACATTCTGACAGTTCATCAGCTCCCATGTCCTGAACAAGAATTAAAAATAAACATTTTAGCTGAGAGATCATCAGAATTTAACTTAATTCGCAAAAAAGAAAAACATTTTATAAACTAATTTAAACAGAAAAATTTTAACTTAATTATCAAACAAACTGATTTTCCCTGTAGGAAATCATTTCACAATCAATGCTTCAAAAAAAGAGTTAAGAGATTTCAGAATTAAAGCGGCACTCCGGAGGATTTCAGCAAGAGAGCAGTTTTTGAATCTAGCGTCCAAAGGCTCCTCCTCAAAACATCTCGACACGCGCGTCCGGTCGCGTGTGCGCGCGTGCACGCGGCGCATATACTTCGGACATGAACTGTACCGCTCAATGTGTAGGGTTTAATCACTCACAGTTCACAATCTTATTCCAACAATACTACGAGGGTCTGATGAGCCCTCTCTGTCCCTGCTGCTTCTGATATTAGCTCTGTTAGCAGAGAGCTGCTGCTGGACTCTGAAGCTGAACTTGACTTGGCCCTGGATGAACTTTCTGACCAAAATAAACGCATAATCCTGTCAAGCCTTGTCATTCTGTGAGGTGAAAGGTTTAAAAATAAAAATAAATCCATCTTTATCTGGGGAATGGGTAGGTTTTTAGTAGAAATGAGCTGTGAGTCCTCAGTGAACGGCTGAGACGGCAGAGAAACACATGGAGCGTCCTGTACGACAGCGCCCCCTACTGGTACAGGTTTGGTCGATGCGCGTGCATGTTGAGAGAATGCAGAAATTTGAATTTCATTGGCTGAAAAATGTCGGCGGCAAGAAATAATGGAAAGGGGTCTCTAGGAGGAAGGAGGGTCTTCATCAGAATGACAGAGTGGAACTCAACCCATAGATCATAGTTTAGACCTGAAATATCATTTAAAACATTTAGAAAACTTTGATACAGAGAAAAATGCTCCAGAGAGCCGCTTTAATGTTTAAATTTTAACTGGAAAAAATACACCAAGCATTGTAGAAATGTGTCAAACACTACACATGTATTCACACTTATTTATCATAAAACTTCAATAGACTACAAGGAATCCTTTATAAGGTTTTCTTAAAGGATTGAAGCCACAATAAAAGCTTTAACATTTGTGATTATTGCGCTGTTTATTCAATAACACGGTGGTAATGACTCAGTCCAACAGAAATGTTCAGTTCAGTGAATCAAAAACACTTTCAGTGCTGTCAGACTTTAAGTATAGAACAGATCAAGCTCACCCGTTTATACACCATGCTCTCAGTGAAAGCGCGACACTGTTTGAAGATTTCCCTGCCAGACTTCAGAGGCTTGAGAAAACCAATGAACTCCTGTGTTGCATAGTCACCGTCCAGAGAGGAGTGTCGACTTGCTGAAGAGCTGGGGCTTGGGGTCGACTGTGTGTCAAAAGAAGCAACATCTGGAAAGGACAGTGAATGTTACTTTCACCAAAGCCACAGAAACATGGAGAATTCTTCTCTCATTTCACCATAAAAATGCAACAGCAGCTGCTTGTTTCTAACCGAGTGTAGGTTTTCAAACGACAACCCAAGGGAAAATGTAAAACTGATTATTTCAAGTTTCATGCTGTGCAAATTGAGCTGGAAAATAGTCAAATTGGGAGCAACAACAATTTTCACTGCAGGTAAGACCACTTTTCGTTCAGCATTTTGCACCTACTCAACTTCAATTTGCACATCAATGATGAAGCATACTCACTCAAAAGAAATATAGGTCCTTGGAAAAATAGTCACACGTCATATAGTGCATCACTTTATTTACTTCAAGCTCAGTTTAACTGTTAACCTTTTTTAAATAAAAGAAATATGTGACCGATTGCACTAGATATGTGTGCAAACAATGTTTTTTCACCCATTTTGCGTGTGCAAACCCACATACGGGTTGGGCAGAACTTTTTAGTGGATACATGTGCTTCTAGGAAAAGTTGTAGCATTAAACCACTGAGCGTCTTACCTTTTTTTGGTGGTGTTTTTGCTGATGGAGTGAAAAACTTTGTGACTGTGGTAACTTTGCTGGACTTCTCCTTTGACTTCCTGTCTTCAGACTTATTGGAGGGTGTGACTGAAGGCTGTGATTGAGTCCTCTGATGTCTGTTTGCGTACAATTCCTGTTCCTCTCTCTGAAGCCTGTAAAGGGAAAAAAAACAACAATAAACTCAAACAGCCATCAGTTGGACAGTCGGAAGACGGAGAGGCAACATTGAGGTAAGAGAATTAGGAGATATATTTGCTGCATTGATATTTTCACAGATGCAAATGGACAAATGTACTTTTCAGCGAGAGCCCAGTCTTCTTGAATCTGCTTTTGCTTTACTCGTTGATGTTCCTCTCTTTCAGCGAGAGCCCAGTCTTCTTGAACCTGTCTTTGCCTTTCTCGATTTTCCTCTCGCCAACACTGTGAGCACAGCCCCTGCCAGGCTGCGTTGCCAAAAAAACCACATCCTTTTTTACAGAGCAGCTCTGATTGGTCCACATGGATGCCTCGCCGTTGGCTCATCTTAACTCAAAGTAGGACTGCTAAGAGACCAGGAAAAGGAGAACATTAAAAACACGTATTCTACAGAAATGCGTTTTAACGTAAAAGTACTGCTGCTTTAACGACTGAACTTTGCCATTTCTAAACTACTTCTTTATTCATGACTTACTTGAAGTCTAAGTGTTACCACGGGTTTCCGATTAGACATAAGTTTAGCCTTAATGAAGGACAACACGCATCTACGTAACTTATTTTAAGAGGTAAGTTAGCATTAGCTCGCAAAAATGACAACTCTCAAACTAAATTACTGCTTGTCATATTCTTATTCCCAAGGCAGAACATTCTCTCTATTAATTCCGACAAATGAAAACGTTGTTAAAGTGAGTGTTTGTGCGGGAAACTATTTCTCATGTTCAGAAACATTAAGCTAACCGACTCCTAGCCAGTGCTAACTAAGCTTCTTACAGAGCCAGAATAACACGTCACATAAACAATGACGCTATTTAGATATATATACCGTCTGTATGATCTCTTTGTAAACATACACGCTCATTCGTCTCAAATATTATCAGGTAACGTTCTCGTCGTTGTCTCTTCAGTCTGCTTTTGGTGAATATTTACATTAGCCGGGTAGCTAACATCGCCCCACAACCATTTTATCTGACAGCTTTCTTCTTCTACAATTCTAACTCTTGAGGTGAAACTGTAAATAGCATTATGGCCCCCTAGTGGTAAAAAGTCTGAAGTCACACTTTTTCCCCACAAACTAATACAAGAATATCAACAATAAATGTTCTAAAGTTACTATTTTAAGATTGGTTGCACTGTTGTGTTTTTGAATATTTACACAATTTTAAAGATGCATAATAAAATAAAATGTCAATGTGCAATCTGTGTTTTGGTTTGTTTTTAAGTAATAAAAGTACTGTGCAATTGTCTATAGGATAGTGTTTGGTAAAATATTACAGGTTAATAACACATCAAGAGAATACATTTAATAGTATTTTTTTAAAGAAACTAAATTATTAACCTACATTTTTTAATCAAAATTAAATTGAGTCAAAATGACTTGCTTGAAATCAAAATGAATTTAATCGTGTAAATATGTAAATGCTGTAATTTTTATCTTAAAATTTGTTTAAAGTTTTGGTTACTGGGCTTTTCCTTGACACTATATTAAATTGTGTCCTTGTACATAATGCATAGTTGCATGAGTATACAGAATCTATATCATTAAGTAGAATTCATGATTCAACTAAGACAAAACATCTGTAGCATGTTAGAATGAAATAGTTACCTGATTCTTTTCTTCTATGCAAAGTTGCTTTGCTATATTCAGAAAAAAACAACTACTGTCTCCTTTAATTATAAAACTTGATAATGTGTCTTTATTTAGCATGTACGTTCTGAATGCATCAAGTCATCTGAATGTTATAAATAAATGTGAAACTGAATATTTAGTGAAAAATCTGTCAGTCTCTTTTCCAGGGCATCAGCTGGCAGGATGAAACAACATTCCTCACTGGGGCTGGAAAAAACAAGACACTGTTTTCATGTGCTGGTAATTTACAATACGAAGTGATCTCTCAGTGACTCTTGTCTGATTCAGAAAATGCAGAGATTTACTTAGTCTTTAACACAAATAGATTAAGTTTTTTTTCTAAAGTAGATTTTAAATGCCTTGTCCTGTTGTAAAAATATTTTGATGTGAGGCTTTAAATTAGTTTGAATTTTTCTTTAAAAATGGCACCGATTTTTCTGAAAAACTAGAAAATGTTTCAGTGGATCGACATTTTCCTTCCAGTTTGAGCTTAGTCATTTGTACTTTCTGGAATCATATAATCTGATATCAGGGTGTTTTCCCCCCACAACGTTCTACATTGCAATCCAGTCATAGAGAAGCACAAAGCTGACTGACAGCCACAGATAGAACCACACCTGGTTAAAGCCCCAGGTCTGAGTAAAGTGTGGGGCTTCTCCTTTCAAAGTGTTTCAGCATAGTTTCCTTTCCTCTTCACCACATTGATGAGACAGAGGGCCCTGTCCGCTCGACTCCTGTTCTCCAAGTGGACTCCTTCTCCCCATATAATGATAACCAAGAGATCAAAGTATTTTTGCTAAATAGTTTTATTTTGAAACTTTTTGAAGTTATTGTACCCAAATCATTTGTGATATGTCACTTTGGATAAAAGTGTCTGCTAGATGCATAAACATAAACAACACAACTGTAACTGAATTGCTGTTATTATATTGCTGTATTTATACAAAAAAAATTGAAATACTTAAAGACATATTTGTAGTTTTTGAATAGCATTTTTCACTTACTGAATAGAATCAACAGAAATGTGTATTTACTCAGGTTATCTTTGGCTGATATTTAAATGTGTTTGTTGATCTGAAACATTTAGTGACAAAAAAGCAAAAACTGAAGAAAAGTGTGAGGTGCAAAAACTTTTCATAGCACTGCTTCTACAGATATATTCTCCCTTATAGGGTCACAAAGTCAGACATGTGTAAGTGTTCACCTGCCAAGTTGATTTACCTGATTTAGAAACGTTTCTTCTCTTCTCTCATAACTGTATTATCTGACGCACTTTTGTCCTGTTTTTGTGGCTCTTTAAAAAATAAACAGATGGTTGTGTAATGAAATATGTCTTTCTCTGTAATTCCAGATCAGCTTAGAGAGGTGAGACTCAAGTTTGTAAAAAAAGTGACCACACCAAATATCAATCAGCTGCTGGACGGCCTGTTGGCAGATCGTGTCTTCAACGATGAAGATAAGGAATCAGTGGTTGAAGATAACAGAAATAGAGGTGATAAGGCCCGGAGTCTAATTGACAAGGTGCTTAGAAAAGGAAATGCAGCTAGCAAGAAGATGATGGTTCACCTGGAGAGGATTGACCCAATGCTTTATGCTGAGCTGAGTCTGCCCTCTGGTCAGTCTGCTCAGCCAGGTAAGAGGTGATCTAATAAACTTTTATATGTACAAGTGTTTTACAAGTCCAAAAAAATGTTTAAAATACAAAAAATGTGTGTTTGCAGCAGCATCTCCTCCAAAGGCTCAGAGCAGATCCATTACAAATGTGGAAGAGTTCTGGAGTTCAAAACAGAATGATAACAGTGTGAGTAATCCATAGAAAACACATCACAGACATACATAAAGCTTTCAGGGAAATTATTTGTTTTATACATTTATATATATAAAATTATCCCAGAAACTTGTTCTCCTTTCAAATGTATTTAGCCTCTTTTCTTTCCAGGTTTATCCTGTGACCAAAGCCTCCTACAGGAGCCGCGTTGCCCTGCTGATCACTAACATCCAGTTTTCTGATGAGAAAAGAAATGGAGCTGAGAAAGACGAGGAGAACATGCAGAAACTGCTCATAAGTCTGGGATATGAGGTGGTGAAATACAGAAACTTCACTGACAGGTAAGTCATTTAAATATAAGAGAGCTAAGAAAATCTGAACTTCTGGAAGTAAAGTCTGGACCTTTTATCTTTAACAGGAAATTGAGAAAGCTTTAATCGACTTCACTAAACACCCCAAGCTAACTGAGACCGATAGCGTGTTCGTGGTCATCATGTCTCATGGAAAACTTGGAAAAGTTCTGGGGGTCAACTGGAAAGACGGCGATGAGAAACCAGATGAGTTTCCCATCAATGACATTTTCACACTCTTAGGCCCGGTGAAGTGTCCAAAGCTGATGGACAAACCAAAGATCATCGTCATCCAGGCCTGCAGAGGAGGTGGTCGTCTCAGATACGCTCCATGAATTAATTCAGGAGTTTAAAAGTTCCCTCCCACCTTCAGATTTGATCTCATATGGTTTGTTTCAGATCAGAAAGGATGCGTTTTGGTCACCGATGCTCCAAAACAAGCTGATGACGTGTCACAGCCTGGTCCTGAAGTAGTGTTTGAGGAGGACAAATTTAAGTACGCACACAGAGAAAAAGACTTTATTTCTCTTCTCTCCTGCACTCCTGGTAAGATCAGTTAAAACTTTGGTAAATTCTGTTCCAACTTTAAAAAAACATCAATGATCTGTTCCTTTGTCTGCAGATACGAAGGCATTAAGACATAAAGATGATGGCTCCCTCCTCATCCAGCACATTGTTGAGGTTTTTAAGGTTCTTAAGGCCGACCCATGTCAGGATCACATCTTTGAGCTTTTCAGAAAAGTATGTTTTTGAATTACAACCCATCTTAACAGAATTTTCCTGACACTTTGAAGTGTCTTTCAGCCTTAAATATATAATTCATATCTTACCTGTTGCAGATAGCTTCCTGAACATGACTGTTCCTGATTTAATAATGTAAGACATTTATAATGTGTTCACACAGGTCCTGCAACGCTTTGAAGACCCGATAGCAAGGGGATACATGCAGATGCCGACCATTGACAGATTCACGCTGACGAAAAACTTTTACCTCTTTCAAGGCCTGGTGGACACCAATCAGTAGCATCACTTCATGTCTGAACAAAATGAACACTAATATTCCCCTGTGCTATTCATTCACTGTCTCAGCTCCCTGCTCCAGGCTAAAACCTCATGCTGCTGCACATCATCTGCGCAAGATAACTCCTCTAACAGCACCTCAGTTTTGTTCAGTGTTTAAAAACTGATTTATGTTGTGCAGTGGAACATCCTGGACTCAACTGCACCTTTCAGACCAAAGCAAACGAAAACACTTTGTGTAACGAGGGGGGAGTGCAGGTGAACCCAAATGCAAAGTGACAAAATCAAGGAGGCAAAGGTAAAACTCAAAATGGGATTTTATTACAAAAATGGGATCAAACAGAAGGACTGAGGTGGAGACTGAACTAGTAAACTAAACTGGGAAAAGCTAACCGGACTATGACTACAAGGAGACAAACGAGTGAGACGAACCAGCACGGAGACAAGACACAAGAGGGCTTAAATACCAAGGGGGTAATCAAGGAGGAACAAGAGGCAGGTGTGAACAATGACAGACAAGACACCTGAAACAGAACCTGAAACAGCAGAACCTAACACAGGACTAAATACAGAGTTCTAAGTAACAATAAACACAGGAAACTAACTAAACACAGAAAACTAACTAAAGAACGCAGACCTGACTTAAGCCTGGGGCACAAAGAGGACGGATGCGTAGCGCCACGGAATGGTCTTTTGGGTTCACAGGACGCGCTATGCAGCTGAATGCTTCTTGCACTGTCAGAAATAAAGGACAAGAATTGTACTTTTTTTTGTCACTGGGGTGGTACCCTCAAAAGTACAGTTTTGTACCTTTAACTGGGGGTTATATCCTAAGGGGAACAAATATGTACCTTTTAGGATAAATGGTACCCTCAAAAGGTACAATTTTGTACCTTAACTGGGGGTACAAATTTTTACCTTTGTAGTTTGTACCTTTTACTAGTTAAACCTGTACCTTAGGGTACAAATTTGTTCCTCTAAAGGGTACAAATATGTATCCTAAGCAGTGTTAATTTTGGCGTGAAATTTTAATTTAGTTTTAGTCTTAGTCTTTTGACTAAAATTCTATTTCATTTTAGTCTAGTTTTAGTCGTCCAATTCGTTTTAATTTTAGTCTAGTTTTAGTCGTCCAATTCGTTTTAATTTTAGTCTAGTTTTAGTCGACTAAAATAGTTCCAAATTTTAGTCGACTAAATATAAAATAGGCATATTTCACTAATATTAATATTTTTTCCTCTGGTGCAATTATTTTACATTTCTTTAAATGAATTGGGGTAACACTTTACTTTTATTAACATTAGTGTATTATTAAGTATCAATAAACAAATGGGCCCTTTATCAACGTTCCCAATATTGTTAATGACCCCAATTATAAGACACACCCCTTTCCAAGACTAATCTTCAGAAAAAAAACTTAAATTCACTTTTAAAATAAACTATTTTGTTGAAAATTTGAGGAAGTAGTTTAAATATTATCTTATTTATTTATTATCTTATTTATTTATTTAGAGACCTTTAATATTTTTTTTATTAATTCAATCACAAAGATCTGTAATTCATATTCTACTGTGTGTTGAGTTCTGTCAGGAAAGACACTAGTGATCCTGAGCAAAATAAATACCATAATAATGTAAGCTGTCAGAACTTTGCTCATTACATGTCAGGTCAAAACTCTGCATGAGGCTTTTACTCACAGAGTCTGATCAGCTGTTCTCACGCTGCGGTCCGTCTCCTCCCACAGAACGTGATCGCCACAACGCTCCGTCTTCGGTCATTTCACTCCATAACTCCATATTTCCTGTCTCCCTGACAGCTGTTTGATCCTCTGCTGCATTCATCACTATTATCTTAAAATTAGCGTCGTAACTCTGCCTCCGTTCTGTTCATGTGACCAACTTTTAATAAAGTCTGTACCTGTCGGCGTCTGCTTTGCTGTTTACAAACCTGGCACGTCCCGACAAGGCGGACTCTGATTGGTTCCTTTATAATCTACTTCTGCCTGTTACGTTTGCTGATTGGTTCCCTTCTCTAGTCCCGCCTGCTCTGATTGCTGATTGGTTCTTTGGTATGTTCGTCAAATTCTTCCCGTTTTCTGATTGGATTTCGTCACTGTCAATTCTCGTCTCGTCTTTCGTTCCTGACGAAAAAGTCCACCAATTTAGTCTTCGTCATCATCTTTTTCGGTTTTATATTTTTGAATTTTGTTTAGTTTTCGTTCGGTAAAATATATTCGTGACAAAATAAATAACAAAAATATTTTGTCTACGAAATTAACACTGATCCTAAGGGGTACAAATATGTATCCTAAAGGGTACATATTTGTACCCCTTAGGATACAGCCCTGCAGTTAAAGGTACAAAACTGTACTCTTGAGGGTACCACCCCAGTGACAAAAAAGGTACAATTCTTGTCCTTTCATTTCTGACAGTGTGGGAAATCGCCGTAATAAAAGCTGTGGCGCTTGAAATAGAACCCGATCCTATATTTAGCGCCTCCGTGCAAACCGGTGTTTGCGTTGCGCTCTCCGTATAGCCACTCTCAGTAACTATAATGTTTTTGTATTTTTAAAATGGCGCATGTACGACGCATTCGTCTTCTGTGGGCCC
The DNA here is from genome assembly GCA_006937965.1 of Callopanchax toddi. Taxonomy (NCBI): domain Eukaryota; kingdom Metazoa; phylum Chordata; class Actinopteri; order Cyprinodontiformes; family Nothobranchiidae; genus Callopanchax; species Callopanchax toddi. The sequence continues at coordinate 1,256,383 of SSNR01000070.1, read as the reverse complement.
CAGGCTTAAGACCTAAACATAGACTAAGACTAGAACACAGGAGATGGACTATAAACACAAAGACCTAAAACACAGAAACTGAAACTATAAAGACTAGAGACCGAAGGACTGAAACTAGACTGTAAACATGAACCAAAATGCAGGGGCTGGAGGCTGGGGTGTGACAGTTTCTGAACCCTGGATGAATGCTTCTCTTCGTGCTCTTCGTCGTGAATGCCGATTCGCCGAGAAAAAGTGGAAGAAAGATGAACTCCAAATTTCTCAACACTCTACAAAACTGTCTTACTGTCTATCTGAAAGCTGTTAGGCTGCTAAAATGGAGTACGTGTCCTTCAACTTTTGCTCAGTTGCTTCAGTGAGGTTAAATCCTGGATGACTAATAATTTCTTGAATCTCAATGACAGTAAGACAGAGGTTATTCTGTTTGGACGAAACTGCGGTGAGGGTCTGTCTGACTGCCTTGGCCCTCTTTCTGGTTCTCTCGCTGTTAAACATGTCTTTTTTTACTCTCTGAGACAGTTTTAATAGTGTTTTACACAAATAAACTTGATTTTCTGGTTACAAGCATTAGCAAGTAATGACATGGTTTGATGATGTCATCAAGTGTACGCCAAAAGATGTTGCCTTCAAAGTTGGCTGGGAAATGCTGAAGCCACAGGATTTAATGCAAGGTGTGCCAAATAAATAAAAATATCTCAAGAACTATACATCAGATTTGTTATATTTTGACATTTTGGGAGAGAGGAGAAGTAGCCGAACAGTTTGATGTATAATATGTGCATGGTATGTAAAGGATATGTGTGTCATTACAAAAACCGATACCGATATTTTCCGATATTACATTTAAATGCCAATATCGGCCAATATTATTGGTAGACCGATAATGTTGAACATCCTTAGTTCTGTTATTATTGAAATAACAGAACGTAACAGTTGAAGCCCTGGATTGTGTGAAGACAGTGGTTGTCTGTTAATAACCCCTGGGGTGAAGTCCTGTTTTCCAGACCCGATGACCTCTTTTTATGAGTGGGTGGTGAAACAACCCTGTTTCCTTTCCTGACCCACTTCGGGTGTGTGTGACCCAGAGTTTTAAGGGGTGGTTAAGTTTCTTGATGGGTATGGGAGGAAAGAGGATAAAAGGTAGTAGCAGTGGGTCAGAAAGCAAGGTTTTTCTCTCAGACATGGCTGTGATCAACCTTCCTCCATTGCAATGAAGTAATAATGCTTATGAAAGACTGAACTCTTTGTTTTAATAAGACATTTCCATCGCTTCACTAATGTCACTTTTAACCGAGGATGTCTAAATAAGACTGATAGAGATATTTACGGTACTTTCTGTCAAATTTTGATGGATGGTGACCTTTGACATCCCCACCCACTCCCCCTGACCTTTGACCTGCCCCTGCCATTTTCACACCCCTCCCCACATGGGAACCGCCCCTCCCCCGCATTCCCACACTTTTGCGTTTCCCCTCCCCCACCCCCTCTGACCTTTAACCTCACACCTCCCGCTATTGCATACATTCATGTAAGAAATGTTACCATATGATGGTGTGGTTCGCCCTGGGTTCCTCCCAATGCAAGACAAGGACCTCATGTGGGTGGAATGTCAACAGTTCCTGCAAGACGAAGATGCTATGGACTGGCCCTCCTGGTTCCCAGACCTGAATCCAATTGAGCACATCTGGGACATCATGTCTCGCTCCATCCACCACAGACTGTCCAGGAGTTGGCGGATGCTTTAGTCCAGGTCTGGGAGGAGGAACCTCAGGAGACCATCCTCCACCTCATCATGAGCATGTCCAGGCATTGTAGGGAGGTCATACAGGCAGTGCTTTAAAGCGGCACTCCGGAGGATTTCATCAGGAGAGCAGTTTTTGAATCTCACGTCCAAAGGCTCCTCCTCAAAACATCTCGACACGCGCGTCCGGTCGCGTGTGCGCGCGTGCACACGGCGCATATACTTCGGACATGAACTGTACAGCTCAATGTGTAGGGTTTAATCACTCACAGTTCACAATCTTATTCCAACACTACGAGGGTCTGATGAGCCCTCTCTGTCCCTGCTGCTTCTGATATTAGCTCTGTTAGCAGAGAGCTGCTGCTGGACTCTGAAGCTGAACTTGACTCGGCCCTGGATGAACTTTCTGACCAAAATAAACGCATAATCCTGTCAAGCCTTGCCATTCTGTGAGGTGAAAGGTTTAAAAATAAAAATAAACCCGTCTTTAGCTGGAGAATGGGTAGGTTTTTAATAGAAATGAGCCGTGAGTCCTCAGTGAACGGCTGAGACGGCAGAGAAACACACGGAGCGTCCTGTACGACAGCGCCCCCTACTGGTACAGGTTTGGTCGATGCGCGTGCATGTTGAGAGAATGCAGAAATTTGAATTTCATTGGCTGAACAATGTCGGCGGCAAGAAATAATGGAAAGGGGTCTCTAGGAGGAAGGAGGGTCTTCATCAGAATGACAGATGTTGTGGAACTCAACCCATAGATCATAGTTTAGACCTGAAATATCATTTAAAACATTTAGAAAACTTTGATACAGAGAAAAATGCTCCAGAGAGCTGCTTTAAGTGGAAAAAAATAAGTGCCGGTACTCTCCTTATTAGTTCGAGATTATATATATATATATATATATATATATATATACACACACACACACACATACAGAGATAGATATCTATAGTTTTATTCAGAAATGACAAAAGAACAAAGCCAGTTCTAAATCAAATCCTCATGAAAGAAATTCAGATTCACTCAGTCATCAGTTTAGTCACTCATGCTTCCCAGTGTGTCCTCCCTTCACCTGTAGACTCCATCACTGGATTCTATTTGTCTAAAAGACAATTCAGGACAAGACACCTCTCTATCTGTCCTCTCTTCTACACCTGGACCATAATAAATGTCACAGGAGGTCTAGTGAAGATATTCAGCTCTAGTCTAGTTAACTAGACCGTCAGTTCTGCTCTGCAGACTTTGAGTCTGGTTTACCTCATCATCTCCAACACCTCTACTGTCTTCAGCTCTGCAGCAGCATGAGACTGGAACATTTACTAAACACCCTGAGATTTATACTCTGACATCTATGACAACCTTTAAATCTAAACTTCATCAGGTTATTAAGTATAATAATTAGAGATACTCCGATCACGTTTTTTGCTGCCGATCACCAATACCAATCACATTGATTGACTGTAAATGTCACATTGTAGTGATGATGAGGGCTAATGGCTACTTGATCTGTAGAAAATGAACCATAAATCTCCTTCATTTGGATAAAAGCAGGTTTTACTGACTTTTTCTAGGATGAAAAAAATACAAAAACCTGAAGGCACCATGTAGACATCATCCATCCATATAGAAATCTATTATTTATATATTTAAATAATTAAACATATGTTCTTGTGTACGAGATCCCCATTAATTAGTTTGTGGTTGAAACAACGTTTTGAGACAAATAGTTGTTTTTCTACTGCTGTTCAGACACAGAAAAGTCAGCATTGTTTTGACACTCTGGTCCATTTTATGCCCAGAAAGAACAAACTTATTACTGACAATGATCTGATTATTACTAAAGAGTCTACCTGCTGCTCTCTCAGCTCCTCCTCCTCCACCTGTCTGATCCACTGCGCCATGGCGCGCTGCTCCTCTCCAGCTGCGTCATGACGCGCAGCTTTCCTCTCCATTAGCGCGCAAGCTCTTTCCAACTCCGTCATTAATATTTAAATTATTGTCTTTTATAACCAATTTGAAGATTTATCTCAGCCCGAGCTCTGAGCCATTCCGTTCAGGGGATGCGAGTCTCCGCTTTTCCTCTCTCATCCGGTGTTTCACCAAATTCTGCCACCCTGGAGTCACTAAATACGGCTGACAGACGAGTTCTCTCATCCACCTGCGTTTCTCCTGCGCCGCCCCCGCGCTCGCCCTCCGCACCTCCCGCCATGCGCTGCTCGTAATATGAGGCAACTACGGCCACCGGAAAAGCTCAAAATTATATTATATATATATATATAACCGGAAAAACTCCCGGTACGGACCGAACGCTGGAAATAAGTCCCGGTATGCTGAGGGGTCAAATTTAGAAGTCCCGGTACGGCGTACCGTTCCGTACCGCCCCACTTAAAGCACTGCGATACAGGCACGTGGTGACCTCAAATCCAGACCTCCATGGGTTGATCAATTTGATTTCCATTGATAATTTTAGTGTGTTTTTGTTGTCAGCACATTCAACTACGTAAAGAGCAAAGTATTTAATAAGAATATTTCATTTATTCAGATTTAGGATGTCTTGTTTTTGTGTTCCCTTTATTTTTTCCAGCAGTTTTAGTTCAAGAAGGAAAACAGGAAAACTTAGTTTTCTGAAGAGTATTCTGTAGTACAGAAAAAAATAGCCCATCAAGCATATGACTGGCTTACAATCAAGCTGCCATGTAAAGGTTAAAAAATTCCAGGTAACAGAATTAAAAAAAACACTTCCATTTTCAACGTTACCATAAGCACTGATGTGCAGGTTGAAAAGGGGTTGAAATGATGTTGGGGGGGGGGGGGTGATGATGATGATGATGGTAAGCTGTCACTGTTGGCTGTTTTTTATTTTTATTTTTTGTAGCACAAGTGCTAGGTAAAAAACTCACGGATCGGATTATGTATTTGAGTCAATGATTGGGTAATTTTTCAGATCAGCAGAAAGAAAAATAAAAGATAAATAACTTTGCTCTTTATTTTTTAGAACACTGTGCAACAAATCTCTGCTCAATGCTCATTAAATACAAACAAGATTTTACTCAAGATTTCAATCTGATGCTTAAATAAAAATTTCAATCAAATAAAAACAAATTAAATAGTGAAAAGCCTTCTATGCACCTCTCATGGGTCAGACAAAGCAATGACCCGGTTTCTTCCTCTCATCACTGCAGCAGGAGGGAGGCATGACGATCAAGGTGCTGGCTGCTCTTTGTGGTCCTGACTGAACACCGTTAATTTTAACAACCATTAGCTCATATAAAAGTCCAACACAACACGTTATCTTAGACAGAAATAGATGAGTCTGGGTTTTCCATCAGAGAAGAGAATGATCAGCTGACAGAGGAGGAGGGAGGATCAGCAGCTCCGCGTGTGCATGCAGCAGGGGTCAATCCCCTTTCACTATTGACAAATCTTAATTTTATTAAATAACACATTAAAGTTTAATGCAAGAACATTCAAACATTCGTCCTTTTAAACTTTAGGGGAGCCAAGCACCAGCTCCCATCAGGCTGATTAGTTGACGAGGTCCAGCTGCATGAGGGCTTGAGCAGAGGAGGGATCAGGAACAAGATGACACCATGGTGTGGAGCTGCAAGTAGATTGGAGGAAATCCACCCTTCAGACTAGAGAGCATGCAGGAGGGCGATCCTCCCAGGAAGATATGAAACATTCTGAGCTGGTTACCCCTAGCAACAAACATAAACATGGCTTGCTGGCCCTCACTTTATCAACTGTTTATGTTTCCAAGAGGGAAGGTGTCTGCTCATCCTACAAACTCCTGCACATAATATTAAATCTTATACTCCAAGCCGAAACATATTAGACTGAACCAAGTAAGAGAAATTTGTGGATTATTATATGAAACTAAGTGGGAGTGTCTATAAACTCTTACAAGTATAGAAGACTCATCAGATTGTGTGTAATCATTCTAATTCGATGGATTTTTCTCAACAGGACTGTTTGTCTAAGCAGAAAACTTCCCTTTGAGTTAATAAAACACACATTGATGCACTATAAAGACTAACTATGATTATAAGTAATTATATGTAATAACTTCAATAAATAATAAAGAATATATTTAATTATGGCCCAATTATTATTCTTAAATTGGAGCATTGACTCATTGAATTGAATTCTTTATTTTCCGAACATAAAACATTTTATACAACACAAAACAATTAACAATTAAAGTCCGAAAAGGAGTAGTTAGAAGTAAAACTTATAAATTTCTACCCCCTTCTCACTTATTCTTATCATCTTCTCATATTAAATTGCAAAATAAAAAAATTAAATTAAAAAACATATATATGAAAATAAAAACAAATATATGTGAAAATGAAAATAAAGTAAGAAAATAAAAAATATATAATAATTATACTAAGTAACAAGTAGATTAAAACATACCATCAACTTCCTGTATCACCCTACCCTGCTGAAAAAACCAGCATGCTGGTCTATGCTGGTTTTTTCCAGCTCATCAACATAAATATCCATTCATGATGTGTAACACAACAGTAGTTGCAACTCATTTGCTTTAGGTCTTACATATAGCCACCATCTCAATCACCCGGTGTGAGAATTCATTCCTGACTGACCGTGAAAGTGAGGTTCAGACCAACTTCGACAGGAAGAGCGCATTACGCACACAGCGCACAAACCAGGAAGTTTTCATCCAAATTTTATAGCCTTGTTAGAACAGTTCAGTGAGATACGAGCTAAACAATGGACGGTAAGAAATCCGACTTTGCTCTTTGCAGGTGTTTTGAAAGCGTTTTGTTTTGCTGCTACAGAACGCGCCATCAAACTCGCGGTTTGACCGAATAGCGGTGCCACGTTTATTAAAACCGATCTATCAGGACACGATCCTGAAGTCACTGGAGTTGGTTTATTCGTCCTAAACGCGCCCCACGTTTAGTTTCACTTTCAAACAACGACTCGTATCCGTTCCCTTCAACTATTTTACAAAACAACAGAAAACATTTTGATGCATCTTTTTAGTTTATAACTTTATATACACGTGTTAGTGGTGATTTCTTAAGTTAGGCTGCCATCTGTGCTATTAGGTAGGCGAGATCAGCTGAATGTGACGTTTCAACCGAAAGGTTTCTGACTGAACGAGCTGTTTGTTTTCTGACAGGCTCATCAAAACATTTTAATGTTATGGTTTCTTAGCCTACAGATGTCTTCTGTTTTTTGCTTTTTGACACACCTAAATATCCGATCAGCAAATAGTTTTTTATCAGAGAAAAATAACCTGAGTCAATATAAAATGCAAACACACAGTGGCAGCAGCAATAACTATAATCAAGTGGAGATTAAAGTGGAAATTCACACTATTAATCACTCAAATCAAGCAGAATCTCTGGAAACAGGAAGTAGTCCTCTGACCGGAGCAGTGCTTAGGGCTAAACAGACCAGGAGAGACGCTACTGCAGATTAGTAATAAATTAGTGGTTAATTTCCCATATTTAAAACAACTCTTGCTCACTAAAGCCACACTGATGTGAGATTGTTTACTTTATAGCATAATACTTTTACTTTTTAGCATAATAATTCAGATGTTTGGTTGAAACAAGTAGCATAAACAGTTGCATAGTTGTTTACAAACAGTTATTATAGAATAATATCTAATGACTTATTTAAAGTGCCTGTGACTCCATATTTAAATCACTTTATATTAAACAGGTGTAATCTTTGATGCCTCTAGATTAGCATTGCACCATTATAACTCAAAATACGCTGTAATTATTTCCTAACGAGCAACTCAGAGATCAGAAGAAAGCGCCGCCTTCCGGTTCTGCTGGGTTTCTCCTTATTTGGCAGTCTGACACTTCTGCTGCAGCAGGGGGCAGTGCCATCGCGTGAAAGAGAAACGAAACTGAAACTAAACACTACACGGTCTATGGGCAATGGCGGCGGCACTGCCTCGCTCCAGTTGTCGTGAACGTGCATGTGGGAGGAGAATTTACCATATAAGCAAGTCCGGATCACTATGACCTCATAGCGGGCTGGAGTGAAAAAAACTGTTTGAAACCTGGGTCTGAAATCTGGAAGAGCTTCTCACTGGCTGGACTAGGAGACAGATGGACGCCGTTTTTTGCTCTTTCTGGCAGGTTTAAGGTGAGAACTCAACGTTGCAACATGATAGATAAGTCAGAAAACATGGAAACCGATGTCACGGGCACTTTAAACAAAGAGTGGTTTCAGAGTATTGCTCCAGTCAGAGGAGTTCTTCCTGTTACTAGAGATGTTTGCTTTGAGTGATGTCACCAGTGACTCACCAAGTGAGTTCTTTAGATGTTGTTCCAGGAACTCATTTAGAACAGGGCATGATGTGTAGCTTTTGGAGATCTTTTAGCCTACTTTGTGCTGTCAGACAGGTTCTATTGAATTGATCAGGCCTGGCTGTGGCTAATAACTCAGCTTTCCAAATAATGTGATTAAGCTGTAAAGGTTTGAGGTGTAGGAGACGATGGATTAACTCAATAAGGTATTTATTACCAATTAAACAAGACTAGATTCTAGAACTCTGTGGACATGACAAGACTATCTGATAAAAACAGCTTGGCATGAACAGACGAACCGACAGGGAAAGTGAGGGCAGAGGGGTATTTAAAGGGAGGGAGGTGATCAGGAGAGAAGGGGCAGCTGTGACTACTTGCATGACAAGCAGAGCCTTCAAAAATACCCACATTCACTACTCAAGTAGAAGTATAAGGCCCGTTCCACTGTCGGAACTTCGGGGAAATTTTACCGAAACTTTGTGGCGCGCGACTGTTTCTGAGTCCTTGAGAGGGGTTGGACACTCTTGTATGCTGGAGTTGCTCCGGGTGAGAGGCGGAGGGCTGGGGTGGGCTTTCTGTTAGCCCCAAGACTCTCTGCCTGTATGTTGGTGTTTTCTCCAGGGGATGAAAGGGCAGCTTCCCTGCGCCTTCGGGTTGGGGAATGGGTCCTGACTGTTGTTTGTGCTTATGCTCCAAATAGCAGCTCAGAGTACCCACCCTTTTTGGAGTCTCTGGGACGAGTGCTGGATAGCGCTCCGACAGGGGACTCCATTGTCCTGCTGGGGGACTTCAACGCTCACGTGGGCAATGACAGCGTGACCTGGAGGGGCGTGATTGGGAGGAACGGCCCGCCCAATCTGAATCCGAGTGGTGTTCTGTTTTTGGACTTCTGTGCAAGTCGCAGTTTGGCCATAACAAACACCATGTTCGAACATAAGGATGCCCATCGGTACACCTGGTACCAGGGCAGCCTAGGTTACAGGTCAATGATTGACTTTATAGTTGTATCATCTGATCTGAGACCGTATGTTTTGGACACTCGAGTGAAGAGAGGAGCGGAGCTGTCAACTGATCACTACCTGGTGGTGAGCTGGATCAGATGTCAGGGGAAGATGCTACGCAGACCTGGTAGACCCAAACGTATAGTGAGGGTCTGCTGGGAACGCCTGGCAGAAGAGCCTGTCAAGAGGGTCTTCAACTCCCACCTCCGGCAGAGCTTCAACCGCGTCCCGAGAGCAGTGGGGGACATTGAGTCCGAATGGGCCTTGTTCCGCTCTGCGATTGTTGAGGCGGCTGTTGCTAGCTGTGGTCGCAAGGTAGCCGGTGCCAATCGTGGCGGTAACCCCCGTACCCGCTGGTGGACACCAGAGGTTAGGGGAGCCGTCAGGCTGAAGAAGGAGGCCTACAGGGCGTGGCTGGTCTGTGGGTCTCTAGAGGCAGCTGATAGGTATCGGAGGGCCAAGCGGGGTGCAGCAGTGGCAGTTTCCGAGGCAAAATCTCGGGCGTGGGAGGAGTTTGGTGAGACCATGGAGAAGACTATCGGTCGGCTCCAAAAAGGTTCTGGCAAACCATCCGGCACCTCAGGGGAGGAAGGCGGCAACTCGCTCACACTGTTTACAGTGGGGACGGGGAGCTGCTGACGTCAACTGGGGCTATAGTCGGGCGGTGGAAGGAATACTTTGAGGAGCTCCTCAATCCCACCGACACGCATTCCTATGAGGAACCAGAGCTGGGAGACCTGGGGACGGACTGTCCAATCTCTGGGGCAGAAGTCGCTGAGGTAGTCAAAAAACTACGCAGTGGCGGAGCCCCGGGGGTGGATGAGATCCGACCTGGGTATCTCAAGGCTATGGATGTTGTAGGACTGTCATGGTTGACACGTCTCTGCAACATTGCGTGGTCATCGGGGGCAGTCCCTGTTGAGTGGCAGACCGGGGTGGTGGTTCCCATTTTTAAGAAGTGGGACCAGAGGGTGTGTTCCAACTATAGGGGGATCACACTCCTCAGCCTCCCTGGAAAGGTCTACTCCAGGGTACTGGAGAGGAGGGTCCGGTCGATAGTTGAACCTCAGATAGAAGAGGAGCAATGTGGTTTTCGTCCTGGTCGTGGAACTGTGGACCAGCTCTTTACCCTTGCTAGGGTGATGGAGGGGTCATGGGAGTTTGCCCAACCAATCCACATGTGTTTTGTGGATTTGGAGAAGGCCTATGACCGTGTCCCCAGGGACACCCTGTGGGGGATGCTCCAGGAGTACGGGGTGGATGGTCTTTTGTTAAGGGCCATTCAGTCCCTGTACCAGAGCAGTGTGAGTTTGGTCCGCATAGCCGGCAGTAAGTCGGACCTGTTCCCAGTGAGGGTTGGACTCCGCCAGGGCTGCCCTTTGTCACCGGTCCTGTTCATAACCTTTATGGACAGGATTTCTAGGCGCAGCCGTGGTGTGGAGGGTGTTGAGTTTGGTGACAGGAGAATCTCGTCTCTGCTTTTTGCAGATGATGTGGTCCTCCTAGCTTCATCAGGCTCTGACCTACAGCTCTTGCTGGGGAGGTTCGCAGCTGAGTGTGAAGCGGCTGGGATGAGGATCAGCACCTCCAAGTCTGAGGCCATGGTTCTCGGTCGGAAAAGGGTGGCTTGCCAACTCCAGGTCGGGAGAGAGATCCTGCCTCAAGTGGAGGAGTTCAAGTATCTAGGGGTCTTGTTCACGAGTGAGGGAAGGAGGGAGCAGGAGATCGACAGGCGGATTGGGGCAGCGTCTGCAGTGATGCGGACGCTGAACCGGTCTGTTGTGGTGAAGAGGGAGCTGAGCCGGAAAGCAAGGCTCTCGATTTACTGGTCGATCTACCTCCCAATCCTCACCTATGGTCATGAGCTTTGGGTAGTGACCGAAAGAACGAGATCGCGGATACAAGCGGCCGAAATGAGTTTTCTCCGCAGGGTGGCCGGGCTCAGCCTTAGGGATAGGGTGAGGAGCTCGAACATCCGGGAGAGACTCGGAGTAGAACCGCTGCTCCTCCATGTCGAAAGGAGCCAGCTGAGGTGGTTCGGGCATCTTGTTAGGATGCCCCCTGGACGCCTCCCCAGGGAGGTGTTTCAGGCATGTCCTGCCGGCAGGAGGCCCCCGGGTCGACCCAGGACACGCTGGAGAAAATATATCTCTGGTTTGGCCCTGGAGCGCCTTGGGATCCTGCCGGAGGAGCTGGTAGAAGTGGCTGGGGAGAAGACCATCTGGGGCTCCCTAATTGGGATGCTGCCCCCGCTACCCGGACCCGGATAAGCGGAAGAAGACGAGACGAGACGACGACTGTTTCCATTGATGTGGGCAATTTTGAGAGGGCCATTTACGGGGCCATTTCAGGGACCAACGGAGTCAATGATGGGGGGCAGGTACTCGGATCGGCCCGATAGACTCGCGGAGTGGGAAATGTGGTTAACTCGTGCTGATTGGTTGTGGGATGAAGGAAAATGATGAAAATAGACCGCGCCGAGATAAATTCCCTGTGTGTTGTTGTCGGAGCTTGCAAAATGACCGTGTCTTTGAGGTTGGATTAGTTCATCATGAAGTATACTCATCCTTCTGTTCAGCACTCCCATCACTATGTATGAAAAGAGCGAAATACGCCGCAACCATCGCTTCTTCGTCCATTGTTTATTTATTTATTATTCTCCGCTTCCTTGTCTGTTGGCGCCTTTACGCTTGTCAGTGACGTCGATGCTGACGTCTTACAAAAGTTCCGGAAAGGTGGGGGCTGTAATGGAAACACGAGCGCTGAGCGGAATGAGCCGGCTGATTTGTCCCGGTCAATTTCGCCCTCTAGGATTTACCCTGAAGGTCCGATAGTCAAAACGGGCCTAGAGATACTATGCTTTAAAACTACTTTTGTAGAAGTAGGAGTATCAACTGATGCATTTTACTCAAGTAAAAATATAAAAGTACCAGTTTCAAAACTACTTAAAGTATAAAAGTAGAAGTATACTGTAGGGGAAAAAAAAAGCCATTAATGACATAAGTTTAGGACACACCACAGGGCCTATACTTTAGCCCTTGTTAGTCGAATTATTTAACCCAGTTTGATTTTTTTTCATTCACAGGAAAATGTTTTTATTTATATTAAATGTACCACCTCTGCAGTTTTCAAATGTCAACAATCTTGGTTTGAAGTTACTATCTTGCAATAAAATTTTAGCAGTTCAAAATAGTTTAATTAAAATACCATATTGCAGTCAAATGCTTTAAATTTGGATTCATGTTTTTTTTTCTTTGTTTTTAACAGTAGAAACTGGTGATTATAGTAATTTCACCAAATGGCCAACACAGGGCAACAGTTGTCTAGTGGGAAGTTGGAACACAAGCCCAAAATCAACACATCACAAGAGAAATCCCCAATTTGTAGTTAATCCTTTGTTAATTATTGAGGGATTACCCATAGTTCTTTACCTCAAACCCCCCAAAACATTTGTTGTTTTGTTGACAAATGTGGGACGCTACAACACTACAAACATTTGCTATTGCTGCCATGTCTTATATCCGGGAGTGTCACGTGATTTGTGTCACGTGCAGGTACGACAACCAATAGGGTGTCGGAATGGTAGGTCTCATCCAATCACAATCAAGCCTTTTTTGCACGATGAGAACCCAGAATAAAAACAAACCGAGATAAAATAGTAGTAGTAATGAGGCTATTTTGAAAAAGTAGTGGGTAGAAAGTACCGAAATTTGTGTGAAAATGTACTGACTGGAAGTAAAAAGTGGTCTGAAAAAAAATTACTCCAGTGAAGTATAAATAACCAAAATTGCTACTTGAGTAAGGTAGTGAAGTATTTGTACTTCACTACTTGAAGGCTCTGATGACAAGAGACACCTGAACACAATGAACTGAGCATGAACCACAAACATGGGCAAGACACAGACATGGAGGAAACAATAAGGGGGAAACAGGACAACTAACACACACAGGGACGAGATCATGACAGAATCAGTTCATTCGTGTTTTACCAAGGGGGGTGCAATTACTTTGTCACATAGGGTCAGGTTGGTTTGAATAGCATCTGCAGATGGTTGTGTAATGAAATATGTCTTTCTCTGTAATTCCAGATCAGCTTAGAGAGGTGAGACTCAAGTTTGTAGAAAAAGTGACCACACCAAATATAAATCTGCTGCTGGACGGCCTGTTGGCAGATCGTGTCTTCAACGATGGAGATAAGGAATCAGTGGTTGAAGATAACAGAAATAGAGGTGATAAGGCCCGGACTCTAATTGACAATGTGATTAGAAAAGGAAATGCAGCTAGCAAGAAGATGATGGTTCACCTGGAGAGGATTGACCCAATGCTTTATGCTGAGCTGAGTCTGCCCTCTGGTCAGTCTGCTCAGCCAGGTAAGAGGTGATCTAATAAACTTTTATATGTACAAGTGTTTTACAAGTCCAAATAGAAAAAATGTGTGTTTGCAGCAGCATCTCCTCCAAAGGCTCAGAGCAGATCCATTACAAATGTGGAAGAGTTCTGGAGTTCAAAACAGAATGATAACAGTGTGAGTAATCCATAGAAAACACATCACAGACATACATAAAGCTTTCAGGGAAATTATTTGTTTTATACATTTATATATATAAAATTATCCCAGAAACTTGTTCTCCTTTCAAATGTATTTAGCCTCTTTTCTTTCCAGGTTTATCCTGTGACCAAAGCCTCCTACAGGAGCCGCGTTGCCCTGCTGATCACTAACATCCAGTTTTCTGGTGAGAAAAGAAATGGAGCTGAGAAAGACGAGGAGAACATGCAGAAACTGCTCATAAGTCTGGGATATGAGGTGGTGAAATACAGAAACTGTACTGGACAGGTAAGTCATTTAAATATAAGAGAGCTAAGAAAATCTGAACTTCTGGAAGTAAAGTCTGGACCTTTTATCTTTAACAGGAAATTGAGAAAGCTTTAATCGACTTCACTAAACACCCCAAGCTAACTGAGACCGATAGCGTGTTCGTGGTCATCATGTCTCATGGAAAACTTGGAAAAGTTCTGGGGGTCAACTGGAAAGACGGCGATGAGAAACCAGATGAGTTTCCCATCAATGACATTTTCACACTCTTAGGCCCGGTGAAGTGTCCAAAGCTGATGGACAAACCAAAGATCATCGTCATCCAGGCCTGCAGAGGAGGTGGTCGTCTCAGATACGCTCCATGAATTAATTCAGGAGTTTAAAAGTTCCCTCCCACCTTCAGATTTGATCTCATATGGTTTGTTTCAGATCAGAAAGGATGCGTTTTGGTCACCGATGCTCCAAAACAAGCTGATGACGTGTCACAGCCTGGTCCTGAAGAAGTGTTTGAGGAGGACAAATTTAAGCACGCACACAGAGAAAAAGACTTTATTTCTCTTCTCTCCTGCACTCCTGGTAAGATCAGTTAAAACTTTGGTAAATTCTGTTCCAACTTTAAAAAAACATCAATGATCTGTTCCTTTGTCTGCAGATACGAAGGCATTAAGACATAAAGTTGATGGCTCCCTCCTCATCCAGCACATTGTTGAGGTTTTTAAGGTTCTTAAGGCCGACCCATGTCAGGATCACATCTTTGAGCTTTTCAGAAAAGTATGTTTTTGAATTACAACCCATCTTAACAGAATTTTCCTGACACTTTGAAGTGTCTTTCAGCCTTAAATATATAATTCATATCTTACCTGTTGCAGATAGCTTCCTGAACATGACTGTTCCTGATTTAATAATGTAAGACATTTATAATGTGTTCACACAGGTCCTGCAACGCTTTGAAGACCCGATAGCAAGGGGATACATGCAGATGCCGACCATTGACAGATTCACGCTGACGAAAAACTTTTACCTCTTTCAAGGCCTGGTGGACACCAATCAGTAGCATCACTTCATTTAGTAAAACATGGAACAACACCTCAGTCTCCCCTCATTATAATAAAAACCAGGGAGCCAGTTATTGACATGTCTGTGTCACCCCAGCCCTCCCTGTATTTTGGTTTGTTCCTCCTTGTTTATGTTTAGGTTTGATCATCTCCTGTGTTAGTTTTCAGTCATCCTTCTGTGTTTAGTTCTGGTGTTTAGTTACTTCAGTGTTTAGTGCTCCATGTTTATTGTCTAGTCTTCTGTGTATTAGTCTTGTGTTGTGTTCAGTGTTTATAGTTTTAGGTCTGTGTTTTGCCTTTTAGGTTTTAGTCTTTGTGTATATTAGTTCCAGTGTTTATTAGTCCTCTTGTGTTTTATCTTTGTCCAGTCTTTGTGTTCATTACTTTAGTCAGTCTGTGTTTTAGTAGTTGTGTTTAGTTTCAGTCCTTTGTGCCCTGTGTTTCTGCCGTCTTGTCCTGTCATTGTGCACACCTGCCTCTCGTTCTCCCTTGATTACCCCTTTTGGTATTTGAGCCCGCTTGTGTCTTGTCTCTGTGCTGTTCGTCACGTCTCTCTTGTGCCTTGTCCCTAGTCTCTCGTCTTTGTCTAGTAGTTTATCCCAGTTTAGTTTTCTAGTTTAGTCATTTACGTTTGTCCCTCAGTTTGTATTTTTGCTCCCCCCTTTTGTAATAAATCCCTATTTTGAGTTTTTACCTCTGCCTCCTTGTCTGTCACTGTGCATTTGGGTTCTCCTGCACCACACCCTCCTGACAGTCTGAGCATCAAGTTAAATTTTAACTGAAGCTTTCTCCTCCTGCCAACTGGTTTCAGTCTGTAAACGATCAGCAGGTAAAATAAAAGACCCAAATAACTTTAACCAGTGCTTTAAGTGGAAAAAAAAAAAAGTGTCGGTACTCTCCTTATTAGTTCGAGAATATATATATATATAAATATACATTTTTGTATACGTATGTATATGTATATATATATATACACACACATACAGAGAGAGAGATATCTATAGTTTTATTGTTCAGAAATGACAAAAGAACAAAGCCAGTTCTAAATCAAATCCTCATGAAAGAAATTCAGATTCACTCAGTCATCAGTTTAGTCACTAATGCTTCCCAATGCATCCTCCCTTCATACCTGTAGACTCCATCACTGGATTCTATTTGTCTAAAAGACAATTCAGGACAAGACATAATAAATAAATAATAATAAATGTCACAGGAGGTCTAGTGAAGATATTCAGCTCATCATCTCTAACACCTCTACTGTCTTCAGCTCTGCAGCAGCATGAGACTGGAACATTTACTAAACACCCTGAGATTTATACTCTGACATATATATTACAACCTTTAAATCTAAACTTCATCAGGTTATGTATAATAACTAGGGATGCTCCGATCACGTTTTTGCTGCAGATCACTGATACAGATCACATGGGCTGACTGTAAATGTCACATTGTAGTGATGATGAGGGCTAAAGGCTACTTGATCTGTAGAAAATGAACCATAAATCTCCTTCATTTGGACAAAAACAGGTTTTACTGACTTTTTCTAGGATGAAAAAAATACAAAAACTTGAAGGCACCATGTAGACATCATCCATATAGAAATCTATTATTTATAGATATACATTTACAATACCAATAGAAATCTATTCTTTATATATTTAAATACCGGTAATTAAACATATGTTCTTGTGCACAAGATCCCCATTAATTAGTTTGTGGTTGAAATAATGTTTTGAGACAAATAGTTGTTTTTCTACCGCTGTTCAGACACAGAAAAGTCGACATTGTTTTGACACTCTGGTCCTTTTTATGCCCCAAAAGAACGAACTTATTACTGACAATGATCTGATCATTACTAAAGAGTCTACCTGCTGCTCTCTCAGCTCCTCCTCCTCCACCTGTCTGATCCACTGCGCCATGGCGCGCTGCTCCTCTCCAGCTGCGTCATGACGCGCAGCTTTCCTCTCCATTAGCGCGCAAGCTCTTTCCAACTCCGTCATTAATATTTAAATTATTGTCTTTTAATACCAATTTAAAGAATTATCTCACCCCGAGCTCTGAGCCAACTATGGAGCGGTCCGTTCAGGGGACGCGAGTCCCCGCTTTTCTTCTCTCATCCGGTCTCGCCTCGCCTTTTTCCGCTTATCCGGGTCCGGGTCGTGGGGGCAGCATTCCAAGTCGGGCAGCCCAGGCCATCTTCTCCCCGGCCAAGTCCACCAGCTCCTCAGCTGGGACGCCCAGGCGTTCCAAGGCCAGACTGAAGATGTATTTCCTCCAGCTTGTCCTGGGTCGACCTGGGGGCCTCCTGCCGGCAGGACATGCCCAGAACACCTCCCGAGGGAGGCGTCCAGGAGGCATCCTTACCAGATGCCCGAACCACCTCAACTGGCTCCTTTCGATATGGAGGAGCAGCGGCTCTACTCCGAGTCTCTCCCGGATGTCCGAGCTTCTTACCCTAACCCTAAGGCTGAGCCCGGCCACCCTGCGGAGGAAACTCATTTCAGCCGCTTGTATCCGCGATCTCGTTCTTTCGGTCATTACCCAAAGCTCATGATCATCAGTGTTTCACCAAATTCTGCCACCCTGGAGTCATTAGATACGGCTGATAGATGAGTTCCCTCATCCACCTGCGTTTCTCCTGCACCGACCCCGCGCTCGCTCTTCGCACCTCCCGCTATGCGCTGCTCGGCAACTAGCCTATGGCCACCGGAAAAGCTCAAAATTATATTGATGTAATACCGGAAAAACTCCCGGTACGGACGGAACGCTGGAAATAAGTCCCGGTACGCTGAGGGGTCAAATTTAGAAGTCCTGGTACGGCGTACCGTTCCATACTGCCCCACGTATGCGCTTTTTAATAGGAAATTATGGCCAAATTATTATAGTTTTGTCATCAATTGAGATTTTATTTTCCGTGATTGTAAAATGATCAAGGAGAGTTTTAAAATCTTCCTGCAGAATATTAAATGACAGGGAACCTTTACGTGTCTCTGTGTTTTCTAGTTAGAAGTGGACTCGTGTAAAAAAAATCAGTTGAACAACTTCAAAAACCACAATTAGATCCTTCAACGTTAAATCAAGGGTTTTGGTTATTATGAACATGTCATAATACTCAAGTCAGAGATGCTCCAAAGACCGAGTTTGATTTTTTGGAAAGTTTGCAAAGATTGATGTAGGAAATGAATCGACTTTAACTTGAGTCTGAAATATTAACGAGTTGAAAACGTAACAGAAAGTTGAAAGTTGTTGATCTGCTTTGCCTGGATTAAAGTTTCAATTTCTGCTTTTTTGAATTCCAACTTGTTTTTTCTACTTTGGGTTGTTAAATGTGTCTTTTTTAAAACTCTGGGAGACTGTTTTAATGGTGTTTGACACAAATAAAGGTGATTTTATGGTTACAAGCAGCATGAAATTCTGTGGCTTAATTTATACAAATAAATAATAAAGAAAAGCAAAAAGTCTGTGAATTAAGTGTGAAGATGAAAAAAGCATCCATGTTGATTCTTCACTGTAGTGGAATTTAGGATGATCTGTTAGTTCTTCTTACAGTAATGAGATGTGTTCTGGTGATTATTGAAATAACAGAATGTAACAGTTGAAGCCCTGGACTGTGTGAAGACAGTTGTCTGTTAATAACCTCTGGGGTGAAGTCCTGTTTTCCAGACCCAACTCCCTCTTTATGAGTGGTGGTAAAACATCCCTGTTTGCTTTTCTGACCCAGTTCAGCTGTGTGTGACCCAGAGTTTGAATGTGTGGTTAAGGTCTTTGATGGGTATGGGGGGAGAGAGGATAAAAGGTAGAGCAAGACTGAACTCTAACGGAACCCTAACCCTATAATAAGGTTAAAGAAATGTAAAAACAAATTATAAAACTGTGTTTTACAACTAATTTATATCAGGAAATTGGTGGAAAATGTATTTATGAACAGATGCCATTTAGATGGGGGTTGTTTTTTTTTTAGAATTCTGTTTTTGAAATTGTTCCCATTTTTTAAGGAAGAGAAATATTTCTGTTGCACATTATTATTATCATTTAGATTGTAGGATGATGTTAGAAAATAACACAAATAATGTGATAATACTAGAAAGACAAAGTTAGACCCACATTAGGGAGTACAGCTGGGGTAAGTTAAGGAACAGCCTAACAGACACATTTTAAAATGTAAATACATAAATCAGTTTAAAATAAGATAAAATACACATTTTAATTTAAGGAGGAAACAGAGGCAGATAATAAATGTGTTGTATTGTTTTATTAAAGAATCCTGGTAAATGATGGGTAATTGATTGTTTTTGTGTTTTCTTTTAGATGTTAGGAATTATTATTGTATTTGAGTAAGTGCTGAATGATATAAATGGGGTAAAGCCAACACAGAATGTGTTGATGAAGATTTGATGAATGCACTGATGTGTGGAACAAACAGATGAATGTGAAACTATCCTGCACATGAAAGGACTAGAAGAGATGACTTTGCCTTTTGTCTGTTCTATGCAGAAATTTGGTTAAAAAGTAAAATGTGAAAAAAACATCTTGAGCACAAAAGTTGAAACCTTCATTTTCTTAGTCTTTGGTGATTTTCTGAGATAATTCAGAGCAATAACTGACCTGATATAACCATCAACAGAACGTCTCTGGACGTTTAGGGGACAAGATATGAAGCGGAGCTGTTTAAAGTAAAAAAAAAAATCTAAAATATTTTTATTCATTTGATTACATGTATTTGCTAAATGATTATTTCACTATCAGCAGCTTTAAGGGAACATGATGAAGATTACTTTTTCAGGCTTTTAATTTGAAATTATTAATTTTATCCTATTATTTGAGTTTACTTCAGTGCTGCTTGTAAAAATTAAGAAAACATTTGAACCCTAAACAAAATTAAACATTTTCCAGGTTTAACCTGTGACTGAAGCTTATTTAGGAAATCTGTTGCCATTTATTGTGTTGTCAATATTATTAGCTTCTATAACACAATGTTTTACAAAAGTTATGCCAAGTTTGATGAAAGCTGCACCATCACAAAACCTTTGAATGAAATCATTAAAATAAATCTGACTGTTGGATCAGACCCAGATAAAGGGTCTACTGGAGAATATTGATAATGTTGGAATACACTGCTCAGCTCCCAGTCAATCACACTTCAGTGAAATCAAACTGCCAGGAAGCATCACTGATTAACAATCAGTTTCACCTGCTGTTGTGTAAATGGAACAGACAACAGGTGGAAACTACAGTCAATTAGCAAGACCTCCCCAATAAAGGAGTGGTTCTGCAGGTGGAGACCACAGACCACTTCTGGCTGATGTTTTGGTCACTTCTGAATGCTGGTGGTGCTTTCACTCTAGTGGTATGAGACGGAGTCTACAACCCACACAAGTGGCTCAGGTAGTGCAGCTCATCCAGGATGGTACAATGAGGGCTGTGGCAAGAAGGTTTGCTGTGTCTGTCAGCATAGTGTCCAGAGCATGGAGGCACTACCAGGAGACAGGCCAGTACATCAGGAGACATGGAGGAGGCCGTAGGAGGACAACAACCCCACAGCAGGACCGCTACCTCCACCTTCATATGGAGAACAGGAGGAACAGAGCCCTAAAAAATGACCTCCAGCAGACCACAAATGTGCATGTCTGCTCAGATGATCAGAAACAGACTCCTTGAGGGAGGTGTGAGGGCCCAACACCATGCAGGACGTTTAGCATTTACCAGAGAACACCAAGACTGGCAAATTCACCACTGGCACCCTGTGCTCTTCATAGATGAAAGCAGGTTCACACTGACCACATGCGACAGACGTGACAGAGTCTGGAGACGCTGTGGAGAACGTTCTGCTGCCTGCAACATCCTCCAGCATGACCGGTTTATAGTAGTGGGTCAGTAATGGTGTGGGGGGGCTGCACAGCCCTCCATGTGCTCCACCCAACATAGACTGTCCAGGAGTTGGCGGATGCTTTAGTCCAGGTCTGGGAGGAGAGACCATCCTCCACCTCATCAGGAGCATGTCCAGATGTTGTAGGGAGGTCGTACAGGCATGTGGGAGTGTGACCTCAAATCCAGACCTCCATGGGTTGATACATTTGATTTCCATTGATACTTTTTGTGTGATTTTGTTGTCAGCACATTCAACTACGTAAAGAACAAAGTATTTAATAAGAATATTTCATTTATTCAGATTTAGGATGTCTTGTTTTTGTGTTCCCTTTTATCTTTTTTCAGCAGTGTATTTTACTTCAAGAAGGAAAACAGGACAACTTAGTTTTCTGAAGAGCACTCTGTAGTACAGAAAAAAGTAGCTCATCAAGCATATGACTGGCTTACAGTCACGCTGCCATAAGGGTTAAAAATACAATTCCAGGTAACAGAATAAAAAAACAAAAAGCCACTTTCATTTTCAGCGTTCCCATAACCACTGAGGTTGAAAACATGAGCTTCTGCAGATGTTTTACACCTGAACAACAAGAATGTGAATCCTAAAAGGTACAAACACGTTTTAATAAATATATAAAGAATACATTATCTGCTTTTTATGTTTTTTTGGGGAAAATAGAGATTTGATTCCATATTTGGCTTCATTTCAGTGAAGAGATGAGCCAGAGCTGAAATGGTAATTCTAGTTTTACTTGCTTGCTGCCAGTTCCATGGAACTCTAGCTTTTTGATGGCTTGAGTTCCTTGTCCTTGCGGCACACGCTCATCTACGATTATTAGAAGACTGTAGACACAACTCAGTGAGTTATGGCAGGTAAGGTGCTTTATGACATACTTCTATGTTCTTGTTGGGTTTTCTGATTTGATGGTTTTATCTGTAGTTTATTTGTGTTTCCAGATAAGGAGCTTGCCAGAGTGAGGGGACGATTTGTGGAGAAGATGTCCAAATCTCAGATCAAACAGCTCCTGGACGACATGTTAGAAGAGGGTCTGTTGAACGAAGGGGAGACGGATTCAGTCCTGGAGGACAACAGCAACAAAGCAGACATGGCTCGCTCGCTCATCGACATGGTGAGGAGGAAAGGAGACAAAGCCAGCAGGAAGCTGATCACCTGTATTGAGAAAAGAGATCCCACACTTTACTCAGAACTGGGACTGAGCTGTGGTCCGCCTCCAGGTAGGATCAGGTTTAAACACATTAAAAATCACATTGTTTTGTTTAGTATAACTCAAGTGTTGTGTTTGTCTCAGCTGCAGCTCCTCAGAAAGACTAAACCTGGTCGCCCAGACTCATCACCACGACTGACTCCTTCTGGAGGGAGAAACTGAACAATACAGATGTAAACATCTCCAATCGGAAGCATCTTGATCAGCCTTTACAACAACTCACACATTTACCTCAGATAGGACAAAAATCAAGTCAATGAGAATCAACATGGGATGTTTACTGGTTTTCACTGTAAGTGAATGGTACCAAATAGCATGCTAGTAGGTGCCATTCACTTACAGTGTTTTACGCTAAGCTAATGCTAAAGGAGGAGGCGTATATCCGCCTGCCGGATCAGGAAAACAGCTGGGCTGTTTACAAATTGTTTTTGCCCACTTATTTAACTCTGAGGAATATGACAATAGACACAAAATAACTTCCCAGTGGAGTATCCCAGGTGCAACACCACCTGAAGATAATGAAAGAAACTGGAGCCTCGTTTTAAAAAGAACAGATTTTCCTTGTTATCTTTGGGCAGAAGGCAAAATATTCAAGTTCTTTACTGCTTTTACTTCAGTTTCTGTATTATGTACGTTTGCATTTTTGTGTGTGTGTTTAGTGTGCATTTTAATCCTTATGTGTACTGTATGACAAATGTGTATATATTTGAGAATGTAATTGTGTGTGTGTGTGTATCTCTCTCTCTCTCTCTCTCTCTCTCTCTCTCTCTCTCTCTCTCTCTCTCTCTCTCTCTCTCTCTCTCTCTCTCTCTCTCTCTCTCTCTCACTCATATTTATATATATATATATATGAGAAACATTTTTTGCTATGTTTTATCTGCTGTGAAGCACATTGCGTTGCAGACAATGTGCTCAACAAATAGTTTAATTTGATTTTTGATTTAAAAGAAAAACAGAAATAATACATTAAACTAGAAAGTAAACAAACCCCAATAAATGTATTTCAATGGGAAAACAGTAACCAGAGAAGTGTAGTGCTACTAACCCTAACCCTTGTGCTCTCACAGGGAATTGATGATGCTCTGTCTAACTTCATCAAACACCCTAAACTTAAAAACACAGACAGCGTGTTTGTCATCATCATGTCTCATGGGAAACGAGACTTTGTCCTTGGCGTCAATCACAGAGAAGAAGAACCGGATCAATTCCCTGTTGACAACATCTACCAGCTCCTGGGTTCCCAGAACTGTCCTGCACTGATGAACAAACCAAAGATCATCATCATCCAGGCGTGCAGAGGAGGTGACTTCCATCATTCATGTGTTTGTTGTTCCAGTTTGGACTTGAACTGAACTGGTGTTTGTTACAGAATCTGGTGGTGCTGTGATGGTTAGTGACAGCGCTGCTGTGGTCTCTGATGACGTGTCACAGCTGCCGCCGTCTTGCGATGACAGCATCGTTGATGATGCTATTCGATATGTCCACAAGGAAAAGGACTTCATCTCTCTTCTGTCCAGCACCCCTGGTCAGTTGATTATCCAAAGAGATCTAATGGAAAACCTTTAGGGTAAGGCTTATGTAGGAAAACTACAACAATATATATGTATTTTTATGGTTTTCTGCAGATACTGTCTCATACAGACGAGAGGACATGGGGTCCTTCCTGATTCAGTATATAGTCGAAGTATTCAACACCTGCTCTCATAAGGATGACATCGATGAGCTTTTCAGAAAAGTAAACACCTTTTTGTTTGATTTTGGTGGTAAGGGATAAAAACGACGATCAATAAAAATCTGTTTTACCTTATCAGGTCATGCAGCGCTTTGAGGAGTTTCCCTATGAGAAACAAAGACAAATGCCAACCAAAGACAGATGCACTCTGACGAGACGCTTCTACCTTTTTCCAGGACACTGAAACAGCAGTTTGGATACCTTCATCCATTGTTTAGCCATCAACGTGCTTTTTACTTTATACTTTATGAGAAAATACTTTGCTAAATACAGTAAATGACATCAAATATTGTTGATCTAACATTTGCTTAACTGTTATCTGTGGTGATAAAAATTTTATCTGCAAATCAATGGAAATATAAGAAAACAACTGAGTTTGAATAAAATATGTCTGTTTATTCTATATTCTTTCTGACAGAGTGGTGAGTTAACTCAGGATATTGTTTGCTGCAGTCTATAGTTTCCCCACTAAAAATATGCTATATTTGACCTTTACCCTTTTAAATGGTAGGTCAACTAGTTGGTAGAGCATATTTTAATCCCTATAACTCATTGAATGAAGCTCTGAACTTAAGTGTAAAATACCCTACTAAAATTGCCTCACTTACTTCTGCTCTCCCAGTCATCCCAAGTAGCCCAGGCTATCCTCCCCATCCACCTCCACCAGCGGGCTTCCAATGTCTTTCCAGGCCAGCCTTTAGATATGATTTCCTGAGTCAAGCTGGGGGCCTCCTGCCAACAGGACATGTCCGAAACACCTCCTCAGGTAGGTGTCCTGGAGGCATTCTGACCAGATGCCCAAACCACCTAAGCAGGCCCCTGAAGACCCCTAGAAGTGGTTCTACTCCGAATCCCTCCCAGATGTCTGAGCTCCTCACCCTGTCTCTGGCTGAGCCTGGCCACCCTTCATCGGAAACATTGTGAAATTCCAGAGGTGTGTGAATTTTGAACCACTGAATTGTATCCATTCTTACATACATACAGTACATCCATCCATCCATCATGTATGCATGTATGTGTATACTGTATTTCTTTCAGTGTCCTCCCTCCTCAAGAGTCATCAGTTCTCCTTGGTGTTTATAGTTGATCTTCCTGTTGGCTGCTGCTTCATGTTTATCTGTGTTCCATCAGCCTGTGTGGGTTCTGTATTTTCTTCTGTCTTATCCTCAGCCCGGAACAATTTCTATGTTTGTTCCCGTTTGGAATCACGTTTAGGTCTTGAGGTGTTTTGTCCGCATTTCCTGTGCAGAAACAGCCTAGTGAACTAGACCTTCAGTTCTGCTCTGCAGACTTTGGTCTAGCCATGCTCATCGGAACTTCTGCAGCCCACTGATTGGTCCGGTCAGTCTTGTACCGGGCCAATCACAGCACTCTAATGGTTTGGTGGGCGGGATTAGCCGATGGAGGCAGAGTTCTGAGTCAGACTCTGAATTTAAACAATATGGCGGCAGGCGGGTTATAATATAAAGTAAAATAATAATAATAATGAAAATAGAATACATTTATTACTACTGCTATAACTCATGATGGTGTACTGGTCATTTAAACTTCACTGTATTTCTTAGATATTTTTTGTTTCGTAGGGCATGCTCCATTAAAGCATAAGAACTAAATTGCGCGCTACCAA
The DNA here is from genome assembly GCA_006937965.1 of Callopanchax toddi. Lineage (NCBI taxonomy): Eukaryota > Metazoa > Chordata > Actinopteri > Cyprinodontiformes > Nothobranchiidae > Callopanchax > Callopanchax toddi. Next base: position 1,231,029 of record SSNR01000070.1, on the reverse strand, counting down.
ATGGTTAAATCCACTAGAATAAAATATTTTCAACATACTTGAAGCAAATGGCTGTAAAAGCAGAAAGCATTGAGATAAAATTATTAATTATCAAGGCATCAAAATATGGTTTTGTAACATACAAACATATTCTTGTATAAAATAATAAAACATATAAATAAGGACCTAACTGAAAAGCAGTAATCAAAAACAGGATTGTTTTCTTTTGTGTAAATCACAAAGAACAACATGATGCATTTTTTAGGTTTTCACTTCATAAGGGTGCAATTTAGTGCTTTTTAATCTAAACTGAATTAGTTGCACAGTTCTCACAAAAAACAGTTCATTCTAGGAGTTATTAAACTTAATGCTTCATTATCATTTTAAGGGTCAAGTATACTTTGTGGTTCTATTAAAATTATATGAAGGGAGACTGAAAAATCAGTGGGAATTTTCTAATCTGCAAAAACAAAACACAAATGCTAAAATTGACTTTTCAAATAGACTTTTACTTTAAAAAGAAAACAAAAAACTCCAGTTAAACAAATCAAACCACAATACAACACAAAGGCAACAAGTCGAGTAGGCAACATGGTAACATGGTTTGTGCACATCTGACGTGTCCCTAAAAACTGACTTCATCCTTCGCGTCAAAACAAACTCGACAGAGGAAAACGCACCGTTTAAAGCTCGGGACTCTTTTTAAAAAGGGGATTACAGACCTGTTTAACAGTTTACTAGTGGCAGTGTTAGAGAGCGTCATATCAGTTAAAAAACAAAACACTCCAGTTTTCACTCAGAGACTCACATTCAGACGATTGGCTACAGTTGAACATCTGCTCTTAAACATCCATGCATGCATGCACTTGCATTCAATTCTGGAGATAAAAAAATAAAAAATAAATGCTGCCTAACAGGTGAGACCAGAAAACAAGAAGTACTGTAGGACTGTCATCTATTAAAAAAACATCTGAGAAAACGAGTTTGGCAGTCAGATGGTTCCACACCAACATCAGTTACAGATTTTTCTTCTTTTGTTGAGCTCCTCTTTGCATCTGAATACAAAACACCACTAAAACCATGCAGGGCGTCTGAAGTCGAGTAGTAGACGTAAAGAATACAAAGTGAAAATACTACAAAAAGATCAAATAATCAGAAAACGTGAAAACACTGCAGATGAGCGACCTGTCACTTTGTCTGTACGACACAAAAACAGACGTTACGAACAAATCTGTGTCATGTCTGCGAGTTGGAATGTATCAGTATAGCTTTACACATCGGTTTGTAACTGTCCCATTCAAGAAAACACATCATATTCTTGACGACACTCAGAGGAACGATTTGCAGCACCACACGTTTACAAAATAGCAACTCATGCGAGAACACCTCTGGCCCTGTACTGTACAGGGGGTGTGTGACAATGCGTCGGACATTACGCGGCGCATCTTGTGCTAAACATGTTCTAGGATTGCATTTATTTTAACAGGAAACTCAAAATGTGTGTTCTGGTGTTGCCTGTGTGTGTGTGTGTGTGTGTGTGTAGCTGTGGCTAAGGTTTAAGCCAGAGTTCCTCCAACTATGGAAGCAATGACAATCCCCAGAATCACACAGCAAATTATGATCATAATTTTCTTCTGCAGAGTGAAATAAAAAACAATACAAATCCACGCAGCAAATGAGAGAAAAAAGAAAACATATAAGTACAAGTTATAATTCACTTTAATTTATATATGAAGAACAAAATGCAGTTTAGAAGGCAAAAGAAACAGAATTCAATTAAATAATCAGTTGGAGTGTGACCATTAGAAGTATTAAATCAAGCTTGTTTCTGAATTTTTGGTTTCTGCATTTTGTTCATTTCACACCAAACATCAGCAGCTGATGTAAAAACAGTAAGTTAGAGTTAATGAGACAGAGAGAACTCAATACAGCTGAATAAACCCTCAAATTCATTTAAATGAAATTATTGGACAAATTTTTTTGCTTTTGTCCACAAATAAGTTGCTAAACACACAAACAGACAATAAAGTTGTACATTTTTAAAAATAAAAATGCAGGTCAGTTGAAACGTTTGTTTCCTTTAAAATATAAATTGCAGCTTTTTAATGTATTATCTGATTTGTGAAGCATTAAAAAAAAACTAGATTTATTATATTAAAACTGAAACTTTGTGCCGATCCCTAAAACACGACTGCATGTTTACAATCAAGTCATTGTTGATTATTTTCATGTTATCTTTATTTTGTTAAGTTATATGATGTTGAGTTCTCTTTGCCTCAGTAACATCACTGATTCAAGGCACAAAAACACAATTTATTATCACATTTTTTTTTTAAATATGAAATATACAAATATTTGGTTCTGTCGCTCTCTGGTGGTTAGAAAATGTCAAGACAGTTGTAAAAAGATTCAATCAAGTTCTAATAGAAATGTTGTCACATATTTCTTCTGTGGGAGAAAAATACACAACACAACATGCAACACTGTGTGCACATGACAACGTGCACATGACACAACATGCACATGACAACGTGCACATGATAAAGCTTTACAAAACAACACTTTCAGACAAAACCCAAATAAAAAAAGTTTAAAAGACATTAAAATACATTTATAGGTTTATGTCCACATTCTGAGTGCCGAGTTGGGATTCTGCCTGCAGATCCCAGAGAAACAGTCTATAGGAAACGTGTTGGATGTCACTAATCAGAAGCATCACATCATCCTCGTCGGTCTGTCTGTCTGTCTGTCTGTCTGTCTGTCTGTCTGTCTGTCTGTCTGTCTGTCTGTCTGTCTGTCTGTCTGTCTGTCTTTGTCTGTCCGTCTGTCCTGAGAGGAGACATCAGGGTCCTAACTTAGTCCCACCGCGAGGGACACAATGAGGATGGTCAGACAGACGGCAACACAACCTCCTATCAGGATCAACTTCTGGAAGGAGAACAGGGAGAGAAAAGGATGAGATCATGAGTAAGAGAGGGGAGAAAGGAAGAGAAGAAGAGAAGAAGACAAAAGAAAAAAGGGATGGAAGAAATAGGATGAACAGGGAAAGAAAAGGAAAGAAATTAGAAGTATCAGAGCAAGAACGAGGGAGAAATGAATCAACGGGGAAAGATGGAAAAAATAAAGGGAAGAAAGGAAAGTGGGAGAGAAGGAACAAAGAAAGGAAGGGAGGAAGAAAGCAATGAAGGAGAGAATGAAGAAAGGGAGGAAAGAAAGAAGGATGGAAAGAAGGAAGGTGTTGGAGTGGAAAGGATGAAAGAAATATAAAGAAAGGAAGGAAGGAAGGTGGGGAAAGAAGGAAGGACAAATAAAAGGAAAAAGTAATAAAAAGGGAGGGGGAAGATCAAGTAAGAAAGGGAAGAATTCAGGAAGGAAGGATGAAGAAATGAAGAAAGGGGGCAAGAAAGAAGGTAGGAAGACAGAAGAGGGAAAAAGAGGGATGAAGGATGTAGGAAAGAACAATGAAGAGAGAGAAAGAAAAAAGGAAGGAAAGAGGAACGTTAAGTAGGATAGAAGGAGCAATAAATTAATAGTTATGGAGGAATGGAGGAAAGAAAGTAAGTCTAATAGTGTGTTATGAAACGTTAGAGTGCTATTCCACATATTAACCAGCAGGGGGCAGAACTGTTCTACTCTACGGAGAGTTCAACTGATCAGAGATCAGATCCATTTGAAACAGAACAGATAGAAAATAGTCCTGAAAATAAAATCCTAAATAACTGGGTGTTTTATTCTACTAGCATAAAAAACTTAAATTTGAAGTACATTAGTTACTTTTTATATTATTAAAAGTTTATTTAGATTTCCATTGAAAGCGTCCAACATGTCGGTAGAAAAGTAATCAAAATGTGTGAATTCTGAGATTTCTGAACATTTGTCTGATTCGACCACAAGTCGAGTTCAGGTGTTAGAGCTTTTCTCTGTCATCTAACGTCTCTCTGACAACCTGCATGTTAACAACCAGACAGACTCAGCTCAGTGAATGTTTCTGCTTTAGTTTTCCTAACATGGTAGAGCTAGAAAGTGATTTATTAGCTGCAACACAGAGATGTAAGGTAGTGATTGAAGGAGTGGTGTGACGTATTTTCAGTCTGTTTTTATCTAAAACCCAGCAGATGTGTTGAGATGGAGCTTAATTTTGGTGAATTTTAGAGATTTGCAGTAAAAAATTATATCCTGCCTCACCTGCGAGTAGGAATGAACTCTGTGGCCTGGGATCAGATACACCACAGTATATAAATGGGTTAATTTTAGATTCACCACTAGAGGTAAACACAGCTATCTGTGAGTCAGATTGTGTTAAATATAAACACACATACATACTCCAAAGTCAATTACACAACAGGTAAACATGCACAAACACAACAACAATCACTGCATGCAACGTTCCTGCAGCTGCATGCACTTGTGCCCTAGCCACTCACCCTCCGGGCTTTACTCTGGTATTTAACGGCCTTCTTAGTGTCTGATACTGCCCTCTCCACATAGTCTACTGAGTGCTCCACATTGTACTCTATGCGGTCTATCATCTCCCCCTAGGAGAGGTTAGTTACAGAGGAGGTGTGGGAGACCGGCGGACAGAGAGAAGAAAGAAGGAGCCAGATGTGTGGGCAGGAGCAGGAGGAGTGGATATAGATAGAGATGAGAAGGAGAACAGGGGGGAAGAGCAAAAAAGAAAAAAGAGACAGAGAAGACAGATAATTATGTCACCCGTCTGCTGGTCTTTTTGAACTTTTTGCATTTTGGGATGCGCTCCTTTGCTTCCTCCACAAACTCCTGGGCCTCCAGAACGGCTCGCTCAACGTTGTTCACCAGCCCGCCCTGCACAAGAACAAAACAAGTGTTGGTTCAACACACACAGCTCTGTCTTGAACTACAGCATCCCTTAGACAAGTGCTTCCAAAACTCAACACCCGCTGTGATTTACCAAAACCTACACTCCCCCCTCACACTGCCTTCTGCAGGTGGGCAAAAAAAAAGAAGAATAAAAGCTAAAACCTCGTTCACACTTTTATAAAAACAGTCACATTTTACCTTTCTTTTCGGCATCTTTTTCCACCCGTTAATAATAGCTTTGTAAGTATGTGTCAACATCTGTAGATTGAGACTTAATTTTGTCTGAATCACAAGCTGAAAATCTGTAAAGCTGCTTAGACGTCGTCACAGAACTGTTTCATCTGCAGACTAACATGTTTCCATCTCGGTTCTCCAGTTTGCACACAGCAGGTCACCCTGCATTCACTTGTTGGTCCTCGGTCTGCAGCAGAAGGCTCTGATTATCTTCACCCAGACTTATATTAACCCAGAAATTGTGCCATATTCTTAAAGCCTGCATGTACAAATTGAATTTTAACAACCATGCCAACGCTTGTGACCTCTGGCGCCCCCTCAGGGTGGGAGGAGCAGGTGGGTGAAGCCCCAGTGTTTGTAGTCCTAATGCTTTCAAGCGTGTTCACGTATTTTCAGCTCCTTTGTATATTTTACAGTGTTACATATCAAGGTATTTTATGAAAACAGAAAAGAAAGCAGCATGAGTTAGTAAGATTAATAAAAAACTGCATTCATCAACATAAAAAACCCCTCAGTTTTGCACATTTAGCAATCATCATGAAGGTTTTTTAAAGTGGAAGTCAGATAAATTCAGGTGAATTACCTTGTGGCATTAGAAGAGGAGCAGCGTTCTCTGTTCTTTAGAGCTTAGAGTCAGTGGAGTGATGACAGGTTTGTGAGGTGTTGGAAAAAACAACACAGGAGAAAACACAGAGAGTTGGGGACAGAGAGAGCAAAGCTGAAAAGAGGTCAAATTACAAGTTACATTCAAGAATAATCCTAATCCCCAAAAATGTCAATTAAACCTTGAAACACAGATGCACATAATGAGCTTAAATTAGAAGAATTCAAAACAATTATTCCTCCTTGCAACTATTTTTCTTATGTTCATGCAGCATAATTTTCTCAGATCCATTCAGAGTAATTCAGGCTGAGGGGGATCTCTGTGGGGGTTCAGCCCACACTCAGACAGTCATGGATGCCAGCAGCAGGCCTGCAGTTTAACCTGAAACTCTCTACTTCGCTTGCATTTCTGCACACAAGGATTATCGATGTGTGTTGAAGGATATGAGGGATTACATCCCTGGATTAGGCTCTAAATGTTGCTCAGTGTGCATCAGCCATCATTTATAACCAAAGGAAACTTTTTACACTTGGAAGATGACATAAATTACTACAGTGTATTAGTTCAAATGGAAAAAGTAGTATCTAATAATGCAAAAATGAAGGCAACTGGACTTCTTTGGCTCCTTCTCATTCAAGGAGCTTAGTCAACTGACATGTAAATTTATTAAGATATTTAACAACCATATGGAGCTGAAGACACTACTTTCTTCTGTTTTGCAGCTATAGCTCAATGTTCACTTTAATACTCCTTAGTTTGACTGTTTAGTTTGGTTGAAGCTTCAGAAATGAGATGCAGCAGTGCCTGGGGCATGATGGGTAATAATTCTAGTGCACATTGTGAATTCATTAAGCTACTGAACCCTGCAGTAACCAGGGCGCTTGTCAAAACAACACCTTTCATGTAAACCTGGGTAATATTCCTAAACAGCTGTGAATTTAAGTGCACATAATGCAGAATTTGGCATTTTTACTTTATTTTCTTCATTTGTCTGAACTCCAAGCCTCCCTGACTAACTGACTCAGGATCAGTGTTTTCACCTGGCTCTCCACCAGCATGGCCATGTCCATGAACATGTCGTGAAGCTCTCTGATGCTGTTCTCCAGCTTGATGATCTCATTGTGCCGTGTCTCGATCTCATTCATCGCCTGCTCGGTGATGTTGTCCATTATTATCTGAGGAGAAAACAACAGACATCGGAGAATGAACGGGGAGAAGAAGAGCTGCGTTAGGGAACGTACGTTTCTGTTGGCTGCGTTGGATCACTCACCCCAGAGGTAAAGATAGCTGGGTTGTCACTCTCCAACATGCTCTCCAACTCTTCATTTGTTGTGTTTCTGCCAGCTAAAAAAAAAAAAAAAAAACATTTGGAGCAGATGAGTATATATGCAAGCTGATTCTCTAATTTCTCTGAAATTGATAGATCTGGTGCTTTTACTGTATTTAACCCAGACACAAATCCTGCTGCAGTTTTATTTAATTTTAGTCCGTCTCTGCTGTGGTCTTATGCAACGCATCCAAAAAGCTGCAGCCCAGCTCCTGACAGATGAGACTACAGCTTGTTTTGGCACTTGTTTCACTTTAGAAACATTTAATAAATGGCCTGCTTACAGATTAAAAACATCATTTTTTATTACAGCATTTACATCAGATTGAACTTTATTCTTAAATGTTTTTCTAATTCAGATTTTAAAAATATTGTTCAAGTTGTTTTATGCTTGATATTTCATTTTGTCAGCACTTCAGTCACCCCTTATTGCCTTTTAACTGTAAATTAAATCAATTAGATTTGACCTGCAGCTGTTTGCTATCAGGTTTAAGTCCCGACATTAAGAAATGTAAGTCAAGTGTGGGAGCACTTATCAGGTTCTCCATAACTAAAGTGGATAAAGAACACATAAAACCTGTAATAAAACGCCCTGAGAGTTAATAGCCACCCTCCTCCTCCTCCTTTATGTCCCTTAGAGGGCCAATTAAAATGAGCTGCAAAGCTTTCTGTTACTCAGCTGATTTTCTATTAACTGGATTCTAATTTAACATTGAAACTTTATTTTTGTGACTTAGCAACTGTATATTATTTAAAAGAAACGTAAAAAAACTGTTGCTTCATTAACACTACTTTTATTATAACATTTATTATAACATTTTAGTATAAATAAAACAAAATTTCAAGTCAAAAGTTCAAACAACATTAAAGGAAATTTGTGTCTAAAATTACCTTGATTGTTTTATTTCGACTGTTTCCAATTTTTACTTGATTTTTAGCTATTTTATTATATTTTATGTTGTTTTTAAATGACTGAACCTTTACGTTAATTAATTTTTGAGACAAACCTGTGATGATTTATTGTTATGATCATGCACCCTGAATTGTATGGGTCTGAACCAGTAAAGCGACAGATTTAGGAGGAGGCTTATGGTGCATGTGGGTTAATGTCTCACACAGTGTGGGATCTTTCAGTTTTACTCTACGTTATTTGCTTTGTAACTGTAGAATGATATTCACAAAAACGTGTACATTTTTTTATGCTTGCATAACTTCAAATTGTTTTTGGACAAATGCAAATTTTTCATATTTATTTCACCGGATGGAAAAGCAGAATTAACAATCACTGACTCAAATTATGAAAATGATTTAAAATCTCCTACATTTTTGTTTTTGAAAAGATTTGTTACAGCAGCATGTAGTAGGGTTTTACTCCGAGTGATTCAGTCTGCATATCAACTGTTTTCAGATCATCTTTTGACGTTTTTCTACTTTAAAAATCAAAAACGAGAAGAAGAAAAAACAAGCTCACATGTAGATGTTTTACCAAAGCTATACTTTTTCTTACTTTAATATTTTGGTTTACTCTTCTTTCTGTCTAAACCCCTCAGTATGACAGCTTCTCCTGCTGCTGCTACATTTGCTCCTTGTTCAGTTTTATTTTCCCCAGCAGAGTTGTCCTACTTCATAAACGTTCCCCCCCCACACCTCCTCCAAACCCTAACATGGAATACTGAGTCTGCCTGCAGAGCTGCTTCTCCTGGGCTCCATTACTGCCCCAGTGTTCCTGCAGGTCCCCGTCACATGCTGTCAGCATCGTCTCCAACTGTTCCTGTGCACTTTTTAAATCCTCACGTGGGCCATGCACATATAGTTCATCCAGGATGTCCTGGCATCAAATACACACTGGGAGTGCTGAACAGTTGTTTATATATATGGATTATAAGTTAAATAGATGGTAAGTAACAGAAATATGAAACATTTCAACAGTGGAGTTACAAGGCCTCCAAACAACTAACAGGAAAAGAAGAGGATTTTCTGATGTGTGTAAAATACATTTAAAATAGTTGAATGTCCCATCTACTCCCTCCCATATCAAACAGCTCACCTCAACTAAAAAAGTAGAAAATGTGAATATTTCAACATATAGCTGCAAGGTAAAGCCAGCCCTCGCCAGGCTGCAAAGCAACATTTGCAAGAAAGCTTCCAAAATGTCTTGAAACAGTCAAGAGGATTCTCCGCTTCCTCAGGAATAAATATTTTCTAATTTGCTCTCAAAATAGTCACAGAGTCATTGCAGGTGTCTGGGCCCCATGTCAGTTTAGTTTCTGTGAGTATTACTGAACTAAAGTCAAACATCTAAAATCACATTGTAGTGAACGGGACTGCTAGAAAGACAGAACACACGAGGCTCACAGATTCAGGTAAGAAGTTGTTCATCAACCTTGTTGTTTAGGACTTGAGACTACTCAGATAGTTGGGGTCCATCACCTTCTTTGTTCTGATTCTAGATCAGCTGTTCTAAGTGTCCTCTAGAAAAGGAAGGCCACCACTGGTCACTATAAGCTGATCTAACTGCTCTTTGTAGCTCCTTCTTGTTGGAAGTTGTAATGGACTGATGACACAAATAAGAATCTGACACTAAACACTTCAAAACTTAGAAAAATAAGGATAAGTTGTCATATGAAGACGTAAATGGTGCATGGTGGTGCAGTTGGTTAGCACTGCTGCCTCACAGCAAGAAGGTTATGGTTCGAATCCCGGCTGTGGCCTTTCTGTGTGAAGTTGCATGGGTGGGTTTCCTCCGGGTACTCCAGTTTCCCTCAGGTCACAACATGCCCTATAGGTGTATGTAATACTGCAAGTCGCTTTGGATAAAAGCGCCTGCCAATTGACTAAACTAGATCTGTAATTAAAATGCAACAAAAATGTGCACATCTGTTCACAGCTTTGACGTACAAAATGTTCTGTAAGAAACCAATTAAATATTATTCCAGGTGAAATTTTTCTTATAATTTGTCACAATTTTGTGTTTGTTTCTAGTCCTGCAGTGTGCAAGCTGATTTCTGTGTTTATCAGAAATGTGCCTACAGTGCTCATCAGAAGTTTATCTGAGCTTTAATTTTATTTTTTAGTCAGGAAAATGTCCCATTAGTTTATATGCAGGGGGCGGGATTTAAAACCTATACTGGAACCATCCACTAGAGGGCCATCCGTGCTTTACGCCCCTGTTATTATAACATATACGTTGATGGTTTTGATCTAAAGAGTTAAGTCTTATTCAGCTAAAAAGTGTGTTTTCAGTCTCAGATATTGGATTGTTTTTTAAACTTAAAAATTATTTAATGATGAGGAAAGTGTTAAAAAACAGAAATCTAATTCTACCTTTGAATACTTTCAGTGCTCTGGTGAATTACAGCAGTCACACAACCTCTTTCTATCCTATTAACAGGATTCATAATTATTCAAGCCACAACTCTTGTGGGAAATCACCATAGTTTATTTAAAGAAATAATTTGACATTTTGAGGAAAATGTTTATCGGCTGAGCACACAGAAACGAGGACAAACAGCGAGCTGGAGCTGACCTGAGCTTTCTGCTGCTGCTCAGCAAACCCTCTGTAATTAAAAAGATTCAGAGGCGCAGGTGGGCTGGTTTAAATGGAGAAAGGTTACCTGTTTCTCATCAAGTTTACCACACAAACACGAGTGGGATCAGACTAACTCCTGGCAAACAGCACAGCCATCCAGCTGTTAAATACGTCTCCATGCTCTCCCCGCCAGACCTCCAACAGCTGCAGCTCCTACGAGACGTCAGAGGCAACTAAAAAAGCCTCCATTCACGAACCAATCAGAGTGAGAGGTGAGATGTGTATAATCCAGACTTTATGGCAGAGCAGGTAGGTTGATGGAGAGTGATGATGGTCGGGAGTCGGACCCAGTGATTACTTTCACGAGAGGAATACTGATGAAGCTGCTGAGTAACATTCACCAGTGAATAAGTGTTCTTTTCCCCCCTCTCTTTTTTTCTTATAATAATGGAGCATATCACGGGTAATTCAAACTTCTTATCCGCATCAAACCAGAGAATTTCATTTAGGAGGGATTAGGCGGCTGTATATTAACGTGCTTAAGAATCTATTTGAGTCCAGTGAGAAGATGAAGGTGGCACGAGTACACACAAACAAAGGCATTCTGGTGCTGTCCTACCCCATTTATCTCACTTCCCACACACACACACACACACACACACACACACACGCACGCACGCACGCACGCACGCACGCACGCACGCACGCACGCACGCACACACACACACACACACGCACGCACGCACGCACGCGCGCGCACGCGCGCACGCACGCACGCACACACACACACTCTCCTCGTTGCATTTTTTTAAAGTCATGACAGGCTCCGAGGCTTAGAGGGAGGCTCTTATTTGTTACCATGGAGACCCAAACCCTGAAAAGCCCAATATGACGCCAAGATGTCTCACTACACCCATGCTGTTTATAAGCTATTACATCTTTAATGCTACGTTGCCACCAGTAACAGCATTATTTAATTTCCAGTGTAAAATAAATTTAAATCATTGAGAAGGGGAATGAAAATGGTTGCATATGTTCTCCTTCCTGTTGCAATTTGTATTTTTAGTTGAAAAAACTGTGTAGACATACTGTTGTTTTGTGTTTTGTCTTCCTGCATATACATAAAGCTGAGTCAGTCATGTTTTACTGGAAGTTAGAGCACAACTCTGTCTTTTTTCCTCTGGTATTAAGAATAAACCTCATGCAGAGAAAGGAGAGTTTGCAGAGAAATAAAAGAATAAAAAACGGCAAACAGAGATACTCATCAGACGTCTGCACCATGCTCATCACTGAAGCTGCTTTTGGTACCTTTGTCTCCTCAGGTCAAGCCACTCCTGAACCAGAGACATCAGAAACATCTGTGCTAAGGAGAAAAAGAACTGTCCACAGTGTTTTCTGAAGTCCACAGCTACTACCAGAGCATTTCAGAGCACTTCATGCTTTCTTCTGCTGACAAGCATCATTGAAACGCTGATTTCCTTTTCCAGCAGGACTTGGCACCTGCCCACACTGCCAAAAGTACCAAAAGCTGCTTCAATGACCAGGTTGTTACTAAAACACACTTTGAACAGCATGTTCACAGAATGTCACTGTGATTCTTCTTGTTCTTTTTATGTCTGCATCCAGCAGCTTTGGGTGGAGGTGAGCGGGAAAAGGGCGAATCAGCAGCTGAATCAATACTCGGTCTGAGAAACCAGTAAATGTTTCCCTCTGTGTGTGACACTTTTATCGATTCACACACAAACTAGTCAAAGGTGTTGGAGCAACAGCGAGCTCTCATGTCGCACAACCCAAAGGAGATTAAACTGGATTAGAGAAAAATATTTACAAAATCTGTAATCAGGAGGGGGAAGGCCTTTTATCATCAAACACTCAGAGGTTCTTTTTGTTTTCTCTGTTTGCCCCAATGCTCCTCAGTCTCTGTGCTTCCTGTCAAATCCCTTCCTTGGTGACAGGTGATCTCAGCAAAGGCCTCCTGTGATTCCAGCTGATAAATCAAACTCAAATGGATCTGATGGAGCTTTAAGGACAAAACGAGTCAGGTGTGATGAGGTGTGTGTGTGTTTTGGTGCTTTTATTAAGCACAGAGCGCCCTGTGAGCTCTGAGGTTATTTTAACTGGTCTACATACTCTATACAGGGTGGAGCTCACACTTTCAAACTGACTGCATGTGTCCAGACTGAACTAACAGATGGCCAGAGGAAATTACATCTACGCCAAGCAGCCAGCAGCATAACTGCCCTGCTATTACCCCAAAATGAGTCACGGTGTTCGTCTCTGCGGACGTGCACTTTGTCTATCAGGTGACTCCATTGCGACGGCGGTTCGGGGCAGCTGGGTGCGCTCGTCTAAAATGACGTGGCAGAGTCAGGAGTCAAGGTCCAGGAGCCCGAGGCCTGCAGCTAATACCTGTCAAATCAGATTACACATACAGCCCGACACGATGGGGAGAGGGCATGTGTGTGTGTGTGTGTGTGTGTGTGTGTGTGTGTGTGTGTGTGTGTGTGTGTGTGTGTGTGTGAATGTGTTGTAGAAGGTGGTTTTAATTTGAAGCCGTTTTTTGTTTACGAAAAAACTGAAATATTTACATTTAAATCTGTAAGACCTCTCCACCATGGCGGTCAGAGATAATGCTACGCTAGATGTTATGAAATGCTTTATTTGTGTGTTTAAACTGCTAAATTTAGGCAACCAAAGCACATAAACCGACCAGTGCCAAGATAACATTCACCTGTTATCTTAAGTTAAAGTCATTTTATTATTAACAAGTACAAAAAAAGGTGAATAAACCACAAAAATTTAAAGAAAAAATAAATGTCCCTGGCTGCATGTGGTTTTATAATCTGACATTTCAGACTGAAGGCAAAATGAATGGCAGAGTGTCAAAGTTGTTTCCTTCAAAATAAAAGAATTAAAAGCATTTTACTTAGCAAATATTGTCATTCTCACACGTTAATTATCACAGATTTATCATAAATAGTAATAAGTTCTGACAATATAAATAAAGTCACTCCTGCAACATAGTTTTCTTATTTATAAGTCTTACAGGGAATGTTTATAATATAGTATAAATTATGCAAATGTGTGTGTGGTAGAAACTGTTTGTAGAGATATATTCTTAATGATCTTTCAGCAAGCGCACACAGAAAGAGCATCATCCACTAAATGAATGCTGTATTTTGCATCTTTAACTAAAGTCCTACATTTTAATGAACTCATTCTTTAACGATGCTCAAACTTTTTTCCAAGTTTTACAAAGTTTAAAGTTGCAGTTTTTGCACGGTCTTGGGGGGAAAAAAACTGTTATTTAAAAGGCAACAATCTCACAACTCCATCATCTTGTTGCAGGAATAGTAAGTATTACTGGTCCTCTCTACTGAATATTTAAAGCATTTCCCTCCAGACTGCTGAAATGATATTCACTTTGATTTTTGTGGAAGCAGCTCTAAGATGAATGTAACATCTGTTTTTTAATAGAATGATGGAGTTTCAGTGCTTGAATGTAAAGAATTGTTGAAAAATGAATTTATCAATAAATCAATAATTCACATCACACTCTTTCCTCTATGCTAACACTGCCTAGGATTACATGATACATGGTTTGTGGAAGAAGCAGATCCAATATTGGAGGTCAGATAACAGCTGGGTGTTTTGTTCCTATACATAAGAATCCAGATACTAAAGCAGCATCTGGAAGTTCCCAAATATTTCATGTTAACAAGTGTTTGGATGCAATTAACAAATGTTTCAGCAAGAGCTGACTGAATCTGTGAAGGGCATTCCTAGATTCTATGTAAAAGCTTAGATAAACGCTTTGTGTGCAGTTCTTGCAGGTTTCAGGGTCACTCACTGATCTCCAGCTGCCTCTGAATGCGTCCTTTGCAGCGCTCCCTGTAGTCCGACTGGGTGGTGTTGTATTCTGACATCACCTCGACAAATTTGCGGGACAGTGTGGAGTGCTGGAGAGAAAACAAGAAAACACACAAAACACGTCATCATCAGCCTGCTTGAGGCCATCAGTGGGCAGTAATTTAACATGCTAAATGTGTAAATGCACAATATGAGTTTCTACTGGAGTAAATAAAATAATCTGGTATATCTGAACCAGATGGTACAAAACTAATTGTGTTTATAGACACTAAGTTCTTATGTAGTGAAGCCCATTTTTGCCACTTTGAGAGAAAAAAAGTAGATTTTTAAAAGCGATGTCCTGATCTTATCATGTGATCAGAAATCAGCCCGATCACGTGGTTTCAGACTTGACTGGAATCGGACGTTACCTCCCAATCCAGACTCGGATATATATGTATATAAATTCTGATTATTTTTTAACACAGCTATAGTCAGGGGTGCACATAATTTTGTCATCAAGGTTCTCATAGGAGAACTTGATGTTCAGTACACAGACCCTCATCATAAGCGGGAGTGGGGTGCAGCGCAAGTTTATTGCTCCAGGCATCAGCGCTGGTGGTCTAACACCCCCCCTCCCCCTGGACAGAGGCTCAGGGCTTCTGGACCATGGAGCTGTTTGAGGGCCATTGACAGTTCTGTGTCTAGAGTCTGCAGCTTCCCCAGTGTGTGTTCCTTTGACACCTCTCACAGTTGGATGTGAAGCTCGTCAGCTCATGGGATTGGCACTGGTCCACAGAGGCGCGTTTGGGCAGAGGGGTCCAGTACGCACACATGATGGTGCACTTGCGGACTAGCGCAACAGTTATGTGCAGCCCTGTCTTTAGTTATGCAGTGTCACAGAGTTAGACCTCTTGACTCCACACAAACAGCAACGTGTACAGCATGACATCACTTTGTTGCAGAGGCGCTGTTGGTTAAACGCCGGACAAGAAGAACATGGAAGCAGCTTGAAGTGGAAAGCGTGAGTGTCTGTAGTCTGGAGGTATTATAAAGTTGATGACCTCATCATTGTAGAAGTATCAGATCGGGACTCGGCATCGGTAGATGCTCAGAATCAAATGACTCGGACTGGAGGGCAAAAAAACTGATCGGGACATCCCTTATTCTCAAGTCATAATTATGAGATAGTATGTCAAAATTATAATTTAGTATCTCATAATGACCTAGTATTTTATAACTACTACTTAGTATCTCATAATAATTACATAGTATCTCAATTTTATTTTAGAATCTCATAGAAAGACTTCATGATATCAATGGTCTCATAATTGTGTATCTTTTGGTTTTTACTTGTCGTTTTGTACCTGTGTTTTACGTATCCTGAGGTCAGCTGATGATCGATTCTGCCCCTCTTCTTGCTCAATAGTTTGCTGAATACCTAAATGTAAAAAATCAGAAAACCAGAAAGAAAGAGCTTATTTAAAACTAAACAACAAGAAGGAAAATATAAATTCCACAAGACACAAGATCTTTATCACAGTGCATACGTATGAGATGGTTTGTTTAGTCTTATTTTAGTGTTTGGATGTGGAGGGGTCATCAGGGTCATCATGTTCGTGGTTTTGAAAAAAATATTTGAAAGTAAAAAACATCAAAAGTTGAAGTTGATTTATGAATTTTGAAAAATAATTTCTTCAAAATAAAAAGTGAAGCTCAAGTCTATTTTAGTTTACATTTAGATTTAATTCACCTATTTTTCTTAATAATAGTTTTTATATTTTGAGTTATCACTTGTATATTCACTGTGAACAAATTACTAATAACACACAGACGCAGCTATAATTATACAGGACGACAACCCTTCCTGCATATTCAGAGTCAAACAGTGAGATTTAAATCTAACAAACTGTTCTATAATGTAAAAACGTTTCACATAAACACTCTATACACAGCTCATTAGGCAGCTACAGCATCCTATTTATTCATAACACATGCAATCGCTGCAGGACATCTGAAAATATGAGTTTTTAAATTCCTCCAACACTGACAACTATTTATATCAGCCACTAATATTAATAATAATGTTACATTTCTCTGAGAAGACATCATCTATATTGATTCTTCTATCATGGTTTTGGTTTACTTGAGTATTTTTAATCATTTGTGTTAAATGAGACTTACAGAATGAATGTGGCACTAAAACCTCTGTTAGAATGATTCAATCCACAGAGTCAGATTCCCCGTCCGTCACACAGGTGTATCCATAACCCATGTTGTAAAAAATAAAAAGCACCTTTGGTTTTACAGAATCCCTTTAATGTTCTGTTGAAGATTGGTCTGAAGATTTCACAATATAAAGTTGTTTACAAGTCATTCTAGCTCTTATAAATAACTGATACCTGAATAAATGTTGCCTCTTAAGGATTAGTCAGAAAATCAAATGCACACATGTTCAGAAACATGGGTTATCCTGTAGCCACAGCTGACAGTAGAGGTAGAGTTAGGTTGTGTTTCAGAGCTCGTTCTGCCTGACAGCGCTGGCGTTAGGTTTGTGTAACGCTGTGTCAGCACGCGTGTTCAGGGTATGCCTGAACGCTGTAGGTGCGCAGGACGAGGGATGAGTCAATTATCCTCCTTCTGCCTGAGCTGAAGCCGCTCTACTTTCCTTTAAGATACTATAAAAAGATATTTTATCTCTGACCTCTCGTTCCTCACCACCTGAGTCCCAGACAGAGGAGCAGAAGAGTGTGTTTTTAGAGCAAATCACCCTTGTGGTGGACACAGAAACTGTCACACACACAGAATTTTAGAAATACTATGCAGGAAGGGTAAAAATCTAGGCAAGAATAAGAGAACGATATACTGTCAAGTGTGTGTGATAAATTCAGTGGGAGTTTGAAAGCAAAATCATAGAATAAGAAGATTACAGCCTCCTCGCACACAAAGGGACACAAACAGAGACAAACAACTAACAAGGCCGATCCCAATCCATGACAGATAATTTGCATTTATCGCTGTCACATTAACTGTGTGCAGGAATGTAAACAAACTCCATTTGATGAGCAGACACAGCACATCTGTGTTGAGCAATACTTTTATTTCTGCAGCACAGAATCCTCAAGACTAGACTAAACCGTCTGTTTAGGTCAGGTTAGAACAAAATACCGTTTTATGGCTGGACTGAAGGAGCTAAAAGCTGCCTTTTATTTCCTGGATTAACTAGTTTATGGTTTATACAATTTGAGAAGGAAATACCATCACATACATGCTCTCCTTCTACTCATTTCTGCAGCGTCCACGCTTCCATTCTGGCTCCATCTTTCAAGTCATTTCATCACATTTAATTACAAAATGTCCCAACTGAAAAATGCGCAAAACTAGAAAACAAAATTCAGTTCATCAGAATGTTCTGTTAATCTGTTTTTGCTCTCTCAAATGGATTCAAACTATTTAAAAGTAGCACAAAAATTTTGGAAATGTGTTTAATTCTTTGCTGTTAGGCTTCATGGTAATAAATGTTATATTGTTGGAAAGTCTGAGAGGTATAAAGATCATGCATGAGCAGCTGAACGTGGGTCATGCTCCCAACATGTGCCAAAATCCCAGTTCTAACATGTTTGGAATTTGACCTTGTTTGACTAAACTTTATGAAGATATATCCCAACTATAGTCCTCTTTACAGATGAAAATGCTTGTTTTTGTTGGAATTAAAAGAATTTTCCTCTCCAGCATCGACTGGTTTGGGTTTGTGCGGATGTGTTGTTGTTTTTGATTGACAGCCAGTGGTTCCCTTATTTATTTTTCATGAAATTCAGACAGGTAGCTTCCTGCAAATAATCAAACCAACATCAACAATGAGAAATCTTTGCTTTGGCAAAAGAAAACAGTCGTAAATGGTAGAAAATACTTAAGAGAAGGAAGACTTACTCTTTAATTTTGAGCGAATTTTGTTGGCCAGTTTCTTGATGTCTGCCATCAGATCCTCCAGCTCGGCTTTAGTCTCTGAGGAGGAGAGAAATTACACGACTTGTTCAAACATATAAAAATAAAAACACCTGAAACACAAACCGCTGTGTGAGAGAGTTTCACACAGACTGAATCAATAGTGACACTCAGGAATCGTCCCTCCCAGCTGGGACCGACGATTGATCAGTCTGCAGCTGGTTGCTCCTCAGCTCAGTTCTACTTTATGCTGCATCAGAAAGACACACGCATTTAGATCTAGATGGGAAGCATTAAGTAAAAGGGTTAGGGTTTAAATGGTGGTGTGAGACAGATGCATTTTGGTCATTGCTTTAAGCGAGGCTGCAAAATATTTGCTGGAATCAAGTAATTATATCAAGTTTGTCTTAAGATAAAGAAAAAGTAACGGTGAATCGGTCAAATCTGACAGTGCTGAAATGTGCAGATTTCATTTATTTCAACTGTGATAAGATAAAATGAAATAAATGTCACATTATTAAAAAAAAGTTAAAGCAACACATTGAACACACATCAGAAAATTGTAAAACAAATCCTGCTGGATCTGTTAGGAACTAGCGGAAGCCACATCGTTTAATGAAAGAGATCAACTCACAGAGGGCTTCATTTGAAGTCACCAGGAAACGTAGATGGTAAAACTGATGCTGCAGGCTAGTCCAATTAGCTGAAATGTCAATGCAGCAACTCTAAATGGTTCTCAGTAGTTTGTTTGTCTCCCACAGGTTTTGGATGAGCTCCCCCAGACCACTGACCCACCACCAAACCCATCATGCTGAACTCAGTTTTAGCAGGACCTGGTGTTTTCTGGTAAATGCCAGTGGAGCTCCATGGTGCCAGGCAGTGAGCACAGGGCCCACTAGAGGACATCTGGCCCTCAGGCCACCCTCATGTAGTCTGTTTCTGATTTAGCCAGAGGCAGTCCTGCCAGTGGCCCTCTGAGGTCACTTTGTAGAGCTCTGACAGGACTCATCCTGTTCCTTCTTACACAAAGGAGCAAATAACGGTCCTGTTGATGGGTTAAGGACCTCTGACTGCCCTGTCCAGCTCTCCTAACTCTCTGTCTCCTGGAATCTCCTCCATGCTTGTGAGACTGTGCTGGGACTGGGAGACACAGCAAACCTTCTAGCAACGTGTGGTGGAGTTGGACTTCCTGTGCAACCTCTGCAGGGTCCAGGTATTAGTACTGATACTGACCAGTCAAATGCAAAACTACTGAAAAGCTGTCAAGAAAAGATGAGAAGGGAAAAGTGTCTGTGGCCTCCACCTGAAAAACGTCTCATTGTTTTACTCCTGTTGTTTTATTTCATTAACACCAAAACAGCTGATTAACAACCCATCTGATACTTAAGTGACCAGATCAACATCTACCCGACGTCATTCCAGACTCTGATTAAAAAATGCTCCTTTAATTATTTTGATCCTGTTACTGTCCTAGATTAAACAGCAGGTCTTCATGTTAATATCGATTTAAAATGTGTTTCTAAGTTCTTTTAAACTGATTTATATTTGTGCTTTTCTTAAATTCATTTGCTAGCCTATTCCATACAGGAAGTGAATATTTAAATGAGAGAAATAGTGACACTTTGCATACTGGTTAGTTAGTTGTATTAGTACAGTAAAAAGGGTTTGACATGCTGTTTGATTCTCAGAGCTACAGCTTTACATTGTTCATCTTTGATAAATGTTCTGAAGCAGTTTAAGTGTAGATATCTTTCTTTTGACTTACCATTTAAATTACTACATTTTCTAAATTTGACAGTTTTTCTTGACCTGCTGGGCGTCAGACAGCAGTATGAACATGAATGAATGAAGAAAGAATTCCACTGTGACTATTTGAACGTTTGTGGTTTTTTAATACTAGAAAGAACAGCTTTAATAATTTTTACTGCTGTAAAAACTTTGAAGTTACACTTAAACAATAAACTGGACTGTTAACTAAAGACGCCCTGGAGTATACGGTTATAAATACTCCCAGAGACTGGCACCAGATCTTGTTTATGCAGTTGTCTGCTGGGTGGAAGCAGCCGTGGGGAGAGATGAAACGACTGAATAAATGGATCTGTGATGCCAGTTCTGTCCTGGGGAGTCCACAGACTCAGAGAAGGAAAACAGCCAGGCTGTCATCCATCATGGATAACACCACCCCCTGACACAGTGAGGGTCCTGAGAAGCTCCATCAGCAGCAACTTCATCCACCCACAAGGAGCTCCTCGGGTCCTTCAGATCACACGCAGAAATAAGAACCAACTGTGCAAGACCTTAATATGTGGAGCAGCAGATGAAAACATGGTATTGATTTGTTTCTGCTTTAATTATAACATTCTTTCGTGAGACAGAATTTGCATTTAAAATGTTTTTTCCCTCCTTCAAGGCGAACTTCAACCCTGAAGGATCATTAGAGATTTCACGTTCGCCTCTAAGAGACGGGATTCGGTTTCTATGGAGACAACTGGTCCTCATAAGGTCAAAGTTTATACCAGGGGGATTAACATTTTTGCGCACACACAAATTCACACAAAATGACAACTCTGCTGAATTAATTGGCATTTTCACACCTCACAATGAGAAGCTAATTTACCACCTAAATGCCATCAGGAGCCAAACATTAACAAGCAGCAGAGAAACAGAACCCCCCCCCCCCCCAAAAAAAAGAGGCTTACGAGTTACAGCGGTCGACCTATTCAATCAAACTGAACTGCCTGCAGTTCTTCTTTATGATGAGTTTATTTCTGCATGTTTCCTGCTTCTTTAGGGCTGCATAAATCACTAAGATAAATTAGAATGAGCAGTAGCCCCGCTGAACCCAAACTCACTGCAAACATCTGAACCCAATTACAGACACAGCCTCAGTGGATAATTTGATTACACAGTACGAAGGAGACTTCAATCTCTGGCACATGTTCAATTATTAAAACATAACATTTACATGTATTTTTCCAATAGCAAAGAAGCTTAAAAACACGAGGTTATCATCTCTCTACAAAGCTCTGCAAATCTACATTACATGTGAAGGGTTTTAATGTCAGTTTGACGATTTAAAACATCCCACAAGACTGTTTGGCACGCTGAGCTGAAACCCTAAAAACAACATAAAGTGAAGGATTATCGTTCACTTAACCATTTTAGTACACGTGACCATATTTGATCATTTATGCAGCTCAAACCTGAAAGATAAAAAAGCTAGAAAGTCAGAAAAGATTTTTAAAAAGGATGGTAAAATGTCCCTAAACATTCACGGGTCAACAACCTTTATTAACATTAAACTAACAGCATCATATAGTATCTATCATATATATACAGCCTGTCAAAATATCAGTGAGGAAATGCTGTTCATCCATATAGCAAGCTGTGAGTTTATCTATTCAACCACTTCCCAGAACGCCAAACAAACCTATAAGAAGGCGTTTTGTTAATTAGTATCATTAGTGTCACTACTGAGTGAGTTTTAAGGACTTTCTTGTCTCACAATGCTTAGTTACCATTCACTTACAGTGTTTTATGCTAAGCTAAAGCTAAAGGAGTACTGCTGGATCAGGATAACGGCTGGGCTGGGTACAAATTGTTTTTGCTCACTTATCAAACTCTGAGGAATATGGCAACAGACAAAAAAAAAATCACTTTCTGGTAGAGTATCCCTTTAAGGATAGATGAGTAAAAACAGACAATGTGTAAATAAAACCTTTTCAAACTCTAAAGAAAACATGTAGAAAAAACAAGAAAATTATAGAAATAAACTATAAAATCAGAGGAACTATAGGAAATCAGTCAGTTCACACTTGTGACTTAATTCTAAAAATCTTTCCAGCTGCAGTAAATCTTCACTCAACCATCATGCAGCTGCAGAAAGTCCCCACCAAATGTGCATTCTGTTTAATCCACTAATAAAATTGGCTGAAATGGACTAGATTATACAGCTGTAAGCGTTTAACAGCTATTGCTTCACTGTCTCTCAGGTCCTGGATAATAAAACCCGTGTGGCGCTTCATCACATGGAGGATTTACTGAGAAGCTAATCCTGTCTCACGCTTTTAAAGAGAAGAAAACACCAATTAAATCAAGAACTCAAAACTCGTGAAATCAGTCTTACATGAATACAAGTCTTCTGAACAATAACAAACAGCCTAATCTTGACATATATTTGGGGTAAACTGATTCTCTTGTTGGTAATTGGTATTTGGTGTTTGGTATGCATGAAGCTGCAGTGAGTTTGTCGGGGTCAGAGGCTGATCTGATGTGGTGGGCTGATGCCTCCAGGACAAATGATTTCAGTGAGCGCTGCTCACTGTGGATGGCTTTAGGCTAAAGCCCTTTTCAGATGTGAGATACATAACATTAATGCTTCACTGATCGGTCTAAGGAAAGGCGCTCGCTCACTCAGACAGTAGACATGTTTAGGTTAATGTTCCTAACCTCTTCTCGCATGTTAAACAAGCTGCACGGTTTCACTAGTTGCATCAATGCTCATACCCGCATGCACACCAGATCAAAGAAATGCTGCAGTTTATTCAGTATTTCATGTTATGTTACCAATAAATAAAGAGGCGCAGCACAGTCAGTCTGTTTTATTTTAAAAAGTTGGAAAAATAGAGCTGCTTATCTGACTGTGATGTGGCCATCTGTTTGAGGATTATACAAAAAATTATTGTAATAAATTCTGCTCCTCCTGTGTTTTTCTGACATGTGTGAAAAAAACAGTCATTGTTATTGTAGCATGATGTTTTCCTACTGTGCCTTGCACCATTACCTCATCAGGTAAAGCTGTGCATCAAAAAGGTCTCAAGTTTTTGCTTTTTTCTTGTCAAAAACAGACTCATCTGTTCTTTTCGATGCATCTCTTCCATTTCCCCCCATCTTATGTTTTGTTATGAATTCAAGCTTGAAGATCAAAACTTAGCATTTAAACTTTATCCAAAAGGAGGATTCTTACATTTCAGTCAGTTCTTGGACCTCGGGAATGAACACAGGACTGGATGGTGAGAATTAGCTATGCAAGGTTAGAGTTTTAGTAACAGATTTGAAAGGGTCTCCAATGAGATAAAGCTGCAGAGTTGAATAAATTCACAGTAAAATATGTAACAAAATCATTTGACTTCATTAGTCTAAACTGCAAAAATGCTTTGATAATTAGCAAATTATTGCACTCTAATGAAGCTAAAATATTTCCATCTGACCTATAGAACCACAACTTTTACAGAAAAGTGTATGAATAGCATTTATTAATGATTCATAAGGACTACTCCTAGATATGTGCAAACATTTGTAAATATAGTAAAACCATTAATAGTTATAGCAGAACAAAATTAGGCTGTAAAGTTTTATGTTGAGTGCGGCGTGTTCCTAACAGAAAAAACCCTAAATACGTTCTCAAACGGTGGCTGCATGGTGGCGCAGCTGGTTAGCACTGTTGCCTCGCAGCAAGGAGGTTGTGGGTTCGCGTCCCGGCTCTGCGGCCTCTCTGCGTGGAGTTTGCATGTTCTCCCCGTGCGTGCGTGGGTTTCCTCCGGGTACTCCGGTTTCCTCCCACAGTCCAAAGACATGACTGTCAGGCTAATTGGGCTGGTAAATTGTCCTTAGGTGTGAGTGGGTGTGTGGTTGTTTGTCTCGTTCGTCTCTGTGTGGCCCTGCGATGGACTGGCGACCTGTCCAGGGTGTCCCCCGCCTCCCGCCCCTTGACCGCTGGAGATAGGCACCAGCTGCCCTCTGTGGAGGATTAAGCGGCTACAGAAAATGGATGGATGGATGGATGGACGTTCTCAAATACCTCAAATAACTCACTCAGTTAACTAAGTAATAATATAGTATTAAGAGCATTTAAGGAACGTCAGTAAAAGATCAACAGCTGGGCATTTCAATCAGATTGTGAGACTTTTATTATGGCAGGAATTGCGATAGAACAAGTGGACAATCCAAACACAGCCTCGGGAGGTGTAAGATTATGGAAAAGCCTCTCCTTCATTTCTGTGTAACCATGGCAACCTCTGGTCACCTGTACCAGGAGGGCAGCTACAAGCATCTCAGAGATAATAACATAAAAATTGAGGTTAGTTTCAGGGTGTTCGAGCAGCGTGAGTGTGTCTGTGTGAGTATCTTGTAAAGAGTCAGATTTGATTTCCCTCTCGTGGTTTTGCTGAGCAGAGGAAGCCGACTGGGCCGATCAAGTGTCTGCTCAGCCTCGTTATTTGCCGTGTGAAAAAAAAAAAAGAGAGAGAGGAAGAGCGCTGGCAGAGATGAATAAAGAGAAGAAGTGGAGACGGAGGCAAATTAGAGAGCAAAACTAAGGAGTCAATTGAGCTGTGGCCTCCTCACACTCCGTCCCTCTCACAGACGTTTTCAAATGGAATCTTCAGGTCACGCTTGTTGCCATCATTAAGACTGTGTTGCTATGGCGATATGTGCAGTTGGTCCTCTCGGCAGCTTCAGATTGTTTCAAAGTGACAGAAGGAAGGAGAGCCAGAGAGACACTAGGCATCCAGAAATGTGGAAGCTCGGCGAACCAGTGTGCACATACAAGAGAAAATAAACGATGCAGGAAACTGATTCCAGTAAAAACTAAATTATGTTTTCTCAAAGCTAATCTGTGTCTGTTGTGACTGGGCAGGACTTGTGATTTAAAGTACAGAAAAAAGGATGAAAAAAAGAGAAGACAACAGGATTTGAATTTATTTTCTCTGCTTACTGGAGCAAAACTAATAAACAGCAGTCTAATAAGACAAGTCAGATGTAATACTGCTGGGAAATACAGAAGATTGAAGGTAATTTGGGAGCAGTAACACAATTTGACACTGATATATTCATCTTCTGACTCTAAAATGTTCGTATATATCTACAGCTCAGTCTTACTCCAAAGATAGACATTTTCAAAACTCTCTGGTGTAAAAAAATCCAAAGGAAAAAAGAAATTAACAACATAAACATCATTAAGGCTGCATTTCAGACCAAATTCCTAATATAACAGTTTTGTGCCCTAGACTTAGCAGACAGAAAACAAGCATCTGATTAAACACACCAACAGAATCTGTTTATTATTTTTAAGCTTTTGTTAAATTACACAAAATCACGCATACGCATAAAGAGCTGACCGTTAATTAGCTCTAAAACTTCAGGATTCTGCTGACAGAGCGTATACTTTAGCCAGAGTCCAGACTTTTCTATGCACCCAGTAAACTGGCTTTTGTTTGCATCATTTGGTCCAACAGGTATTGCAGGCAAATGAATGCTCTGCACCATGGGAGCTAGCAGCAGGACTAAAGGTGCCGTCAAGCTGTGCAGAACCGCATTGTACAGCTATTTTTATCACTCCAAGTCTTGTTTGCTGAAAGACAGCTAGAGGAATATTCTGTACAGTTTTTAATTTGTGCTGATCTTCCTCTAAAATCAAATAAAGCAGGTATCTGCATAGAAACACGTCAATAATAGGACTTTTATTTAGCATGTTATGTTGATTGAAAGGGAATAAATGTCATGACATTTGAGATGTCCTCTGAATATTTATTCAGACCTGCAAAATACTAAAAACAAACTTTTCCATCCTAATCTAATTTCTCTTATTTCAGCGTGAATGTTCCTCACCTTTAATACATGTGCTTTATTCAGGTCATACTGTCAGCGAATATGAAAGGACATGATATTAAACATTGTACAAGAATAACTCCTTCCTTTAGAGCGTCCAAGTGATTAAAGTGCTTTTGATACTTTTAAAGCAACCAGAAATGGGCCAAACACCCTCGGTAACTTCCTGGAGTCTCATCTGGTTGCCAAGCAACTGTTCCTGACCAATAAGTAGTCTGGAAACCAACGTGAAACGGGAGATTATATTTTAAACGTTTTTTTTTTATTATTATTATGTAAATTAAACAGCACAATACTGTTTCTTAGGAAAACCTGCTCTCTGTGAGGCAAAGTTAGGACAGAGGAGAGCTTCAGTTTACAGGTGAACTTTAGTTTCACAGTCGCTTTATCTTTTAAGATCAATTCAGGTGAATATTATCCCAAATATACAACTTTTCTATCTCCTGTAACAAAAAGCTGGTGATTTTCTTTCCGCTGCTGCAGCTTCATCCCATCATCTGTTATGTTTGAGCTGCGTAAAGTGAACATGAACCGACTTGTCCTGAGAATTTTCTTTCCAGCATCTGCCTGTGAGAGCACAGGGTTTCACTTCCTCTTTATCTTGTACGGAGAACAGACGTCAAAAAAATTAAAAACAATCACCCTGTGTGTGAAGATCAGTTCCTTTAATTGAGCTTTAATTCTGCAGGATTACACTTCAGTGTGAACTGCTTCCTCCTCTTTAACTCTGGGTCAATATGTGCCGTTTTACTCCTCAGCCTGTATCCATTTATCTTTTTCTTCCATCACAAAGTTTATCTCTTTCTCTCTGTAAATGTATTACCGGCCGTATTGATCGTTTAGAGATCAGATGTCTGTTTCAGAGAGACAGAATCTGAGCTCATCCCTCAAACATCACCGACGTTCACCTCAGTGCCGGAAAACCGTGTGAACACAACCAACTGATAACAAAGGTAAAGTTTACCCACTGAACTATGAGGACAATGACTTTTCA
Organism: Callopanchax toddi; assembly: GCA_006937965.1. Classification (NCBI taxonomy): domain Eukaryota; kingdom Metazoa; phylum Chordata; class Actinopteri; order Cyprinodontiformes; family Nothobranchiidae; genus Callopanchax; species Callopanchax toddi. The sequence goes on along the minus strand of SSNR01000070.1, from coordinate 1,204,124 downwards.
CTCACTTTCCACATTTAAATGACGACCGTAAGCTTTAATAAGGTCAAACCTCAACAACGTTATGCCTTAGATTAACTTCATGTTGGATGTTTAGACATCAATATTTCTCTGGAGAGCTGGACTCAAAGCTCTGCATCACGACTCCAACACTTGTGGACACTTGTGGAAGAAGATCTGAGAGATCAAAGATCCTAAAAATAAAACGCTAAAATATGGCTGTGGAATTTTTGACTCCAGAAAAGATACAAGATAACTTTCATCATCTCTGTTTAAAGCTTAAAATGCATTTAATGCAACATATCAAGAACTCAAGCTCAAATTTGTTTCAGGTCAAATTTTCTTAACGCATCCAAAAGGAATGAAGACAAAAAAATAATAATGGCTATTTTGCTGAAAATACATTTAATAGAATAAAATGATTGCACATTTTTAGTTACATTATTTCCATCTCAAAATAAATGTTCATACTGGTTATTTCATAGCCAGTTTATTCATGAAGTAACTCACTGTCACACAACATAATTAGACTCATTCAGCAGAGTTACATCTGCTTTTATCACAGTTACTTTGCAGTCTGGAAAGGCGGGTTGAAAGATGCAATTCTATCAGTAAATTACTCAAAATCACACAACTGTCTGGTGTTTCTGCAATGCAGAAATTATTCATCACAAACTCAAGTTTGCTGATGTCATCAACAAATAGGCTCTGGGTTTAGGTGACTAAAGTTTGACTGGTGGCAACGAGAAAACAAAACTTTCTCATTTAAGGCAGTGACTGATGTCGAACTATATTACATGTATCTTATATGTGCAAATAAACATACATGTAGGCTACCTGACTGACCGAAGTGCAAAGAGCCAGACTGAAATGCAAACGTCTTTTTATCTGTACCCTAATGCAAAATAGGGGATTATTAAGCTTGTGCTGTTGACATTTATTTTGATTGCATAACACTAACTGTATTGATATGTTTTATTATGAATAACGTGACACACGGAGGAGAAGAGCTTGTTTGCTCACACACACACACACAGGCCGTGTGACACAGCCCCTCCTCCTGCAAACTAAACGACTTCTGGGTTGAAAATGCCGAAAATATCTAGTTTGGCTGCATTTTGGAAAGGCAAAAGGGAACAGAGCAAAATGCAACATATGCAATGAGATTTGTGCCTCGAAAAACAAGAATACCAGCAATTTGAGCTGCAGCGTGTAGACTACAGTCTCCGACTGCATGAAAAAAAAAACTGAGTTCGCAGCTTTAATTCTCTGCTGCTTCAACAAAAACACAGGAGGTGTCAGTGACGTAACAGAAAGTTCCAGAGGTAAGAGATAAATAAGTAAATAATAATAATAAAAGCATAAATATGCCATAAAACTTTGTTTTTGGTTTAATTTAAAAAAACTTTTAGTAATTTGTTATTTTATCTCAGAATTATACATATAGGTACTGAAAAAAGTATCATTAAAGTACCGGTATTGAAAGCCAGGTATCGTTAAAGTAGTAGTATTGAAAAATATTTACCCGTACCCCGCCCTATAGTCTCCCTTAGGTTTAAGTTTAGTGTGAGACCAGCCAGCAGGTTTCATCAGAGAAACTGACGTTATCCTCATGACTCTGATTGTTGGAGACATCCAGAAACAGGATTGTTTGAAGATCTTCAGTCCGGTGTCTTGCCAACACTGAAGCATCCTGAGACCGTTCAGGTGTGGGGATGCTTCTGGGCTCACTCCCAGTTTATCCTCAGAACACAGCCATGAATAAAGAACGGTGCCTAGACATCCTCCCAGAGGGACTCCTACCAACTATCAAGGACAGCTTGATGATAAACGATGTCTTTTTCAGCATGATGAAGCACCATATATACAGAACTAAGTGTCTCAGGGAATAAAGCATCAAAACGTTGGCTCCATAGCCAGAAAACTCCCCAAACGTTAACGTTATTGAGAACTTGAGGTCAGTCGTAGCAGGCGGGTGGACAATCAAAAACCCACAAATCCTGACAAACTCCAAGCACTGATTATGAAAAGTGAGTCATTATTTGGACTAGACACTGATTTACAGCATGACAGGATGAAATGTATTGGAAAAAGAACCCATACTGCAAATATTTACTCTTCACATGAAATGAATTTAATTATACATAAAACCAAAATGCTTGAAATTAATCAGTAACCAGTAGAAACATCTAAAAAAGTTCTAAAACTCTTGAAGCAACAAACTTTATAAACAACTTTATCATTCAGAAACCTTTTGACCTCAGCTGTGAACACATGAGGGGGGACAGAACCTGAATACATCATAAAACGAGCCTGAAGCAGAACATTTAAAACTTTAAAGGCCCTGAAAACTTTCCAACTGGGTCTGAACTCTTTTTAGTCTAACATTTATCACTGTCGCACGCTCTCTGCAGGACGTTAAATGGGACATGATGTTTCTTTTACTGTATCTCCTCCTCAATAATCTCCTTTCAAGACAGAACATCAGGGTTACTTTGAGCAAACATGGTAATGCTACAGTCCTGCCTCCCAGTGACTGATCAAGGTCAGAGCTCAAACCCTCTGGCTCTAAAGTCAAGAGACAAAATGTAGATGAAATGATTTATCTCTGAGTGAACGAGTTATCTCTCTCTGGCATTGACCTCCATTGTCTCTATGTACTCAGCCTCAGATATGATCGTCCACATTAGATTAACCTCCGCTTCATAGAGATATCATTTTCCCACAGAATCAACTCACATCTTCAGATCAACTTGGACGTAAAGAGGGAGATATAAGAGGAAAGGAAATTAAACGGGATAAAAAAGGAGGTTCAAATAGAAAAAAGCAGCTGCGGAGGAAGAAAGAAAGAAAGCTAAACAGAGAATTGGGAGGACTGTCGTGCTTTTAAATTTTGGTTGCGGGTGGAGGAGGGTGGGAGGACGCGTGGCCAAAAACTAAAACTAGAAATAGTAACACTCACAGGCTGCAATTAAAACAAACGTCTCCACTGCTGCCAGCTGAGGACTTTAAAGGAGAGAAGATGCTCTTTACTGCAGACTGAGAGCGGTTGAAGTAATGTTGATAAACTCTTTAGGCGTTAAAGAGCATCCAATCACATCCAAGTGTTTTGTGTTTACCTGAAGCTAAATGTGAAGCTTGGCTTTCACCATTTGTTCCCACATTAACATTTTAAAGGTAATCTTCCACTCAAATTAATGGAAAAATCAGCCACTAAACTCACAAATAGGAAAATGGATGAAACAGAAGGAACATGTCAATTGTTTAGTAATGTGTGAGCTAATAGGAGTGAGAGCTTAGCATCCCAAAACCCTCCACTACTCTTCTGACATCAATTATTAAATCACTTCACTGTCAGGAATACATCTTTACAATTGTTTTTACAAAGTCAAAAAGCTCTGAGCTGTTTACTTCTGCAGCTCTGACTGCAACGACGTCTGAAAGCAAGCTGCTCGTCTCAAATGGGTTTAATGCTCAGAGGAGAAAGGGGCATTAAAAGCATTCGGATCAATCTTTATTTTTTTAAATCTCGGTGCTCCATCACTGCTCAGATTTCCTGCCAAACACTTTACGAGCCTCAGTATATTTCAAACCTAACGACTGATGTTTTTCCTGTTTTGAATCTTGAGAGGTAAATTATGGTGGTGTGCCACCACCTCATCTGAACAATATGACAAACATGTCGACTTCCTCCTAAGTACAGGTTGAAATGATTATTATTAATATTATTTTGGGTCTTTTGCTTGCTTATGGTCAAAAATAAACAGCAGCATTGTTAAACTGTAGAAACGCGGCACTTTCAAAACTGTATAAATATGAAAGTCATCCATCTATATCCTTGATGTTTTAATAAACCCCTGCGATTAAAGGTAATACTGAAAAATATTTTGCCAAATTATCAGTTAATAAATATGGAAAGCTTGCTGTAAACAGACATTTTAAAATTGAAGCATTTTTTATTGTATATTTCTTGTGCTGCATATGTGACCTGGCCATTCAAACCCTGATGAGGTCATGACTGGATTCATGTAAATCTGTAAACTTTAATCCCACTGAATGTTTCAGTTTTTAATGCAGGGCAGCCGTGGGAGATTCATTCTATAAAAAATAGAAAGAAATCAACAAATACTTTAATCCAAGCATCACAAAGAGTATTTCCTCACACATTGTGCAGCTAGTCTATATACGACCATTCAAAAGTTCACTTAGAAATGTTTTTGTTTCCATGAAAACACACGAAATTAGAAAATAAAGTTAGAAATGAAGATTTTTACAGAAATAATAAATGTTTTCATCAAATTTCCCAGACATTATAGCTGTAAAATGTTCTATTAGGTAATCTGATGACGTGTGCTTCCTGATCATCTCCTACAGGATTGACTGACTTGATGGAGTCTTCCTCATGCGGTGCAGCTGCTCACACAAGCAGCTCAACAGGGTTCAGATCCAGAGACTGTGCTGGTCAATTCTGTCTGTCTCTTTAAATACTGCTGACTCATGCTATGAGTGAGCGTATGTTTTAGGTCTTTTTCCTGCTGTAGGATGAAAACGTCTCCAATCAGGTTCAGGTTCTACGGTGTGAGCTTATGAAGTCTTCTTGAGATAACCTTTCTTCATCAAAGTGCCTCCCATGAACAAATCTTCTATTTTAGCACCACAGACCACCCTGATGTGCAACATCATTATAAATGTTTTCTAATAAATAAAAATCTAATTATTTATTTGAATTTGCAGCCAAACAGAGGATATCAGTTACCAATAAGAGGACTCTAGGTACAAATATAGATATTTCTTTAAAAATCATCAGACTGATTTTGAATTCACCAGAATCATCCTTTGCTATTTAAACAAATCTCTTGAGCTACAAACATTCATGGACAAACCAAGCAAAGAAAATTAAATAATTTAAAAAATGTTCCTCTCTTCATTCAGTTTTCACAACTAGGGGTGATGTAATGTTCCAAAACCAGTTCAACAGATTTAACACCAGTAAGTGATGGTGATGATAAATAAGTGTGACTGTACTATAAAAAGAAGCGTTTGGACAAACAGACCTCGTATTTGGGTAGAAAATCACCAGCTAATACAAGAAACTAATCGTAGATTTGTTTTCCAACAACCACGCTGTTTTACAAATGTCGGGTTTTTTCTCTTTTGTTTTCCTGCGAGTCTCAGTTTCCCCTGAGAGCAGTCGACAGTAAAATCCACTAATGCTGCTGCTGGAAAAGCAATCACACCTGACCCTTGACCTTTCCATTATAAAATCTTACAAGGGATGCTCCATCTGTCAAAATAATGAGCAGCAGCGCTGCACAGGGCAGAAACCCATGAAACAAACAAACACAAATAACACAATCATTCAATCCACTCCTGTCATTTGTGTCTCTCTCCCTGACTGAAGGAATGTGAACGGTTTCAGGGCTGGTTTCGATCTGATAACCTGATCTATTACTATCCACGCTGCTCGGTGCTGCTGAGTTCACACAAACACTCACCAAAGAGGGAAGAAGACAAGCAGAAAGAATCATTTACAACTCCCTGGTGGGAGTTTGCTTTGCTTCGTTTAAGCGGGTGGATAAACTGATATGGAATAATGTGTAATGCATGGGCGAAGAAGACAGCATTACACAGAGGCTGAGTTTGACGCGTTCTGTGTGCTTATTAAGATGAAGCTGTTTATCAAAGAGGAAATCTCCAGAAAACATTTCAGTGAGCAAACTGGGATGTAAACCCAGAGCTGACAGTGGAACTGAGCTGGATTTAATTGGATAAAATGTGACTTTGGTTAATTAAACTTGAAGTTAAATGGTTCGTTTTCTCTGTCCTGAGTTGACTTTTGTTGTGAACTAAAGCACTTCTCTCTTTCCGTTATCCTGTTTATCAGCTGCCTGCAGAGACAATAAACGATGCTGTGACCACCCTGCTTTCAGAATCTAAATCAGGTCACAGAACCTTTTGGGATGTAATGCGATTCCTGTTTTCTGAGAAATCAAGTGAGAAGTGGAAGATTCTGATGACAACTGGCTTAAGAAAAATACTTGTGCTAAAAAACTGAAAAGCAGTGGAGGTTTATTTATCTTCAGAAAAGAGATCAAACTGGATTTGGTAGAACGAAGCTGTTGTGAAGTTACAAAACAAATCCTTCTCACCGCAGGGGAGAAAAATGAGGGAAGTAAAGGATTTAATATGCAAACACAGCAACTGGAAAACTAGCTCAAACAAAAGAGAGAAAGGCTTTATGGGTAACATTTTCAGAATGACAATGAACCTGTGGATCCTTGGATTTCACAAGAAAATTTGACTATGCGATTACCTTTAAGACAATGTAAAAAAACTGTCAGAATTAAAATCAAATCAAACAAAAATGAACAGCATACCATTCATCCTACAGTCTAATCACAATCATTATTCAAATAGAAGATGAGGGTAAACAATCTTCATTTAATTGATTCTTTAATGCATTTATCCAGGTGTCATGTCTAAAGTTTGGTGTCCTTTTTATTTCTTTTTGAATTACGCTAGCTGTATGTTTTTTCAAAGCTGCATTCATGCAACAAGCAAAACTAGGGACGCATCAATTATTGGTCTGATACCATGTTCTCGTACTTGTTAAAGTTAACAGACACCAGGAACCGATACCAATGCAGTTGCTTTGACTGCAGTCAGAAGGTGGCTTCACCGACTTGTCCGTTCTGTTGTAGTTTTCTAGATTGGTGGCTAGGGGGAGCTGTTGAGCTAAAGAGGAACAGCGCGGTTAGAAGTGGAAAACTGTGCAATCATTTCACAGAAAATGTTTATTTTTCACATAAATTAGTTTTGTGATCATTTTTATTAATATTTTATTTGTTTTCTAATTCAGCCTTATTTGCTGTAACAAGTAAAGAAGAAAATAAAACCTGAATTTCAATTCATTGCATTTTTTTTGTGCGGTAGAAGTATCGGTACTCGGTATCGGCATGTACTCAGATGCAAGTATCGGTATCGTATTGATTTGAAAAAAGTGGTATCGCTGCATCCCTAAGCAAACCGCTACTGCAGCTTGGAGTAGAGTTCCTTTAGGTTTTAACTCAAAGTTTGTTTGAAACTTCTAGTTTTGATCAATCAAAAATAAAATGTTTATAGACCATTGTCTGAAATGTCTGAAAAGACATCTAAACGACATCTAAATTGTCCAACGGCATCTAGGCTAAAAATGAATGAATTTAGTCTAAAAGTGAAATAAATAATTGTCTATATTTAGTTCATATAATAATGGCATATAACTAAGGATACCCCAATACCAGCATCAAGTATCAGTCTGATACTATGATTATGTACTTGTACCTGTAAAAGTACTCTGATACTTAGGAACCAATACTATTTTATGAAGCATAAGTCCCTAAGTCCCCAGCCCAGAGGATTGTTGGGGTCCCTCCCTGGAGCCAGGCCTGGAGTTGGGGCTCATGTGAGCACCTGGAGGCCGGGGCCCAGCCTGAACCAGGTCCATGTGCTCACCCACCTGTGGACCCACCTGCAGGAGGGTCCAGTGCCATGCGGATCAGGTAGTCCTGGGTGGAAGCTTTGGTGGTCTGACTCTCAGACACAAAACGAAGGACTAAAGTGTTAGAGCTAAATGTGGTCTAAATTCATCTGGATATATTCAGATTTAAATGACAATCTATGATTAGACTGAAACATGTCTTTTTGCCCATGTGTTTTATAAAATCTTACTGTGGAAATTGATTTCTCTGCTGCTGCAAATCAACAGGAAAAGCTCAAACAAATGCGTACAATTTGGAAATCTGGTCAAACTGACATTATAACTGTTGATAACTATCCGCTTTTAAACCACAGTTATGGTTTCCCGGGTCTGCACAATCTTGTCTTGTTAGGGTGAAATATCGACCCAGAGGGGTTCGTAGGATGGTTCAAAAGTGCCAACTTGCCTCCGCAAAGATTTAGATTTAAGTCAAACCATCTTTGTGTCCAATTAAGCCTTGAACTGCTGTGGCTGACGACTTTTAGCCTGAGTGTTTTTTAGTTTTCGTGCAAAAGCAGCTCTAAAAATATTAATCAGGCTTTTGTTGCAAGCAGCAAATACTGTCAGAAGTAATGGAAAGCATTGGTTGGGACTTTCACCATGATTTTTTATTTTAACTGTTGTGCTTTTTGAAATATACTGATAGAAAAATCTTTGTGTATTTAGTTAAAGGTACTAGTGCATGACTTTGACATCACTAAATACACCATTTCTCAGATAAAGAGGGTTTTTCTGGTTGTATTAAATAGATTGTTTTAGGTGCCTCAGTGCAACAAACAGAAATCAAACATGACCTTCCTCTAAAGAAACAACCCAAACATTTACATCAACTGATGAGAGAGAGGCAGCTTTGATTAATATTACAAAAGAGACAAGTTGTTTTTAATATGAGACACTTTGCTTTGCTGCTCTGCGTGTCGTGGTCATGTTCAGGTGACTCAAAATGCTCGCCTGTTGGCTGCTGCAGAAAAGCAGATCAATGCTTTTGCAGGTAGACAGACGGTGGGGGGATCAGTGGGAGAAAAGGGGACTGGCAGCGCTGCTAGTGTGAGTACGATCCCTCTCATGAGAGCAGGGGTCCAGATCAATTCCCTGACATAAATGAGAAGAGGAAGAGGTGTGAGGGAACAGAGACAGAGGAGCAAATAGACAAGAGGGAGGATGGGCTGAAGCATCCAGCCACCACTGAGCAAAAGCTACGAGAAGAGAGTGGCTGAAAATGAGCAAAGCGAAAAGAGAAAATGAGAAATATGGCAGAAAGTGGTACCAACTGCCAAAGACGTGTTTAAAAAAAAGTCAAGTGAAAGCAGAAAATTGGAGAAAAATGGACAAACGAGAGTTCTAAGTTTCTAAGTGAGAGTAGAAATTCCTGATAAGTACAGAGATGACTGACAGGAGACACCTTCAAGGTCCTCTGATATCCATTACAGGATCCATCTGCAGGCAGGCTCTCTGCTCCTCCAACAAATGGTCCTTTATTTCTACAGTTTGTTTTTTAAAAATGGAGTCACTTTCCTCTTTGTTCAGTGGAATCTGCCAACATTATAAGGCTTTTTACTCACTTTTGGGCTTTAAAACACTGATGTCCACTCAGATGTATTAATTTATTTATAAGGAGGGAAGGAGGGTGTGCAGATTTTAACCATACAGGTATTCCTGACCATGAAAACAACCATTAAAGTTGATCTAAAATGCTCCTATTAAATGTTTTCTAATAAAAAATTATCTCCTTTACAGTTTTTACTGCAGCATCATACACTAATGTTTAGAACAGTTAGAAGAATTAAAACCCTGCATTCAAAATTCAATGAGAAATCTGTAAAATATCAGGCGTCGCTAGTGGAGTTTGACAGGTTGAACAAAATGACAGCACTAAACCTCAGAGGTAATTAAGGGTCATCAGAATGAAAGCACATTATTTATCAGAGCCGGGGGGGTCCTGTCATCTTAAACTTTTCTCTCCTGAAAGAGAATGAATTAAACTTGAGAAGAACCGCCTTACTCTCATCTGGGTTCGGTGAGGCGAGGATGGCGCTGTGCTTCCTCTTCACCTCTTCAACCTTCTCTGCCAGAGACTCGATGAAACCCCGGATCTCTTCTACCTGTCAATAGAGAGAGACCAAGAAGTGCTTTAGATCTGCTTGGCAGCGAGGAAGGAGGCACCAGTGATTAGTCTGACTGATGTTGTCAGAGTCTGAACCGAGGATGTAATTATCATATTAGAGGCAAAAGCAGAACACGCAGACAGAAGAATGGTTTTTAGGCTCATGCAGCCTCAAACATTATTCCTCTGTGACGTTGTGAAACTGGAGCACTTTCTTATGTATGTATGCATGTGTGTGATGTCTGGACTAAATTTGAACACAGTCTGGGAACGGGAGGAAACAAGCAGCGTCTGCCAACATTTATAAAATCTGCCCGTCTGCACGCTTCAGCGTTGGTGAAGACTACACGTTTGAACAGATTGTTTTCTGGAGCTCTGGAGATTCACACTTTACTAAGGCTCCTTTTTAGTGGACGATGACCCTGCTAAGCTCTCCGTGACCTAAACGACCCATTAGAACTCTGGATTGCGATAGATTTGGAAAACCTTCCTCAGTATGATAATATGTTTCTTTCTGCATCCGTGAGATACTCTCTTGCACCCTCAACACGTTATCAGCAGCTCATTCCTACAAGGATCCTCTTACGTGCACCCAAAATCACACCACGCTTTGAGCCACGCTTGCCAAATGGTACCAAAACAAGGTTAATGTGGCCAGTTCTGCTTCAAATTCTCAGTGAGCCGGTACACACAGCCGCCCTCAAGTCATGGAGATGCTGAACCCAGGAGCTTGGTAAGATGCCACCATGCAGATAAACATCATGAACTTGCCAAGGAAGCTTTGTAAATGTGTTGCGTACCCAAGTCTGCTTGTGAATCAAAGTCTGGATAAAGCACTGTGGAAAACCCTTACAGATTTCTTCAGTTTTTGCTGACTCACCAGTTTTCAAATGATGATTTCATTTATTAAAGGAAAAAATCTATACCAAACCAACCTGGCCCTATGTAAAAAAGTAACTGCTCCCCTACGTTAGATCATGAATTAATTGTGATGTACCACATTATTTAGAACGCTGAGTTCAGTTTCACTACCCAGGTGTGATCCTGGTGGTCCCCAAGACCTTTGGGAAAATATTCTGTCAACCAATGAGAGAAAAGTGGAATTTTGTGGAAGATGTTTGTCCCGTTCCATCTGGAGTAAAACTAACACTGGATTTCAGAAAAACATCCTCTTACAACAGTCAGACATGGTGGTGGTAGTGTGATGGACCACTTGATGTACTGTAATTGATGGAATCATGAATTCTGCTGTCTACCAGAAAATCCTGAAGGAGAAAGTTTGACCTTTGACCTTAAACAGGCTTTCATGTTATAAAACCCTCAAATGTGGCTGAATTAAAACAATTCTGTAAAGAAGAGTGGGTCAACATACCTCCACAGTGACGTGAGACTCATTACTGTCATGCCCCATGACCCCATGTGTCCTGTGTTTAGTTTTCCTCCCATGTTTTCCTTTGTTTTGTCTCCTTTAGTCCTTAGGTTTTGGTTTTCCCTGTGTTCCCCCTCCAGACCCTGGCACTATCCCCTCCAGGTGTGTCTCGTCTCCTTAATTAGCTCCCTCCCTATATAATATACTGTTGAGTTCATTCACTCCCTGTTGGTTCCTCCTGTGTCTCCCTCAGTCCTCCCTGTTTTTTTCCAGCTGGCTTTAAATAAAACATTTTTGGTTCAATCGCTGCCTCCTGCCTGCTCTTCTCACCTGCTCCTGGGTCCTACACACCAAAACATAACACTACTTATCACAAACACTGGGTTGTTATTGTTTAGGGGCAGTGATGTTTTCACATTGGACCAGGTTAATTTGGATAACTTTCTCTTAAAAATTTAATCATAAGTTGAATACTGCACTTTTTTATTTACTCAGGTTATGCTGGATGATGAAATGTGTTTCTTAAGCATTTTGTAACGCCACCAAATAGGCTGTATCCTCTTAACTTTGACCTCTAGGATCATCACAAATAATAACCATCTTTCTCCCAATAACTTGGAATAAAATGACTCTTTTATTATGTTAACCTGGATTAACATTCCCAGATCAAGGTCGTTTCTCCGGAAGACACTACTGGGTTTTCACTCTTTAGTTAATAATAACTCAAAGACTTCCAGACGTCTCCTTCTAACGTCATTACTCTTAATCAAACTGTTTTAAAATGTCTTAATGTAATTAATGCATTTTCTTCCAGTGTTAATGAATGTTGATCCTGCATCAGTATTATTTCACATACATACTTTGCTAAAAGGTTAAATCATATATTACTTCCTAACCAATGAGAGTTAGTGATCTGAGTCACGTGACATTAATAACTCCTCATTCATTTGCCCACGTTCCCTAAGACTTCCATAAAGCACTTCCGACCCCGGAAGCTACTGAGTTCTGATTCAGCCTCGAGTCAGGCAACATCTCAGCTGTCAACCTCTACACAGCTGACCTGCTCCTGGAGACGGCCTCTCACCCTGGCGGCCGATCTCACCTCCGGCTCCTGAAGAGAAAACAAGCCGTTTTCCCTTCATCTCAATATGAGCCTCACACTCATGTCACCATGGATTATGGACTGAAACTCGCTACCACTGGTACTCAAGGACCGCCCCGTTTGTCCTGCTGGCGATCCACCTCCCCAAGTGGACGTCTCTCCCGGCTGGGTGCACCCACTTCGACGAGGCGAGTCTACACTGGCCGGATCCATCGAGGCCACCTGGTACTGTGAGTGACCACATCCTGGTAAAGTTTAAAGGCCTACTTTGAAAAGCTAACAACTTTAGCTCACTCAAACTAGTCACTGATCCATCAGTACTCTTAAGCCCCATCAGAATCCTTAATCTAAATTAAGTAAAATCCCTAGTCTCCTAAACCATCATGAGACTCAGATTACTAAAACTTATTTAAGATTCAATTCAGAACACCTACCATCGTGAATGACTTAATGCTGACCACCTGCTAACTACCTCTTTCTTATCTGTGATAATTGTCTGTGTCGTCTTTCTCAATAAAATCCTGAAGTCTAATTCTGGTTTCAGATTTCTATTCGTCAATATGAAAATACATGATCTACTCACTGTAACATCAGAAAGAACCTAGAGTAACTGTAAGCACTAAAAGTGAAAGTATCAGAGATATTTCTCCGTGTAAAACTGACAAAACTTATTAGTGAATCTACAGAAGTAGCCAAGTCATAACCTATATAAAAATAGAGTTTATAACGCTACAATTTGATTTTGAAGATTAAGCAAAAAAAAAAAAAAAAGAAGAAGAAATCTATATGGGGCGAATTCTCTTTCACAGCATTGCATTAACAGTTCTTCTCTTTTCTGACCAGTCTGGCTGGAGTCAGCAGCAGTTCTGTGTTTTGGTTTAGGTTTGGGGTTTTCAGGGCTAGAAGGCAATCCAATGGCTAACTACTGTAACGCTGGGTCGGAGGCTTTCTGCTTCACTTGTTTGTTTTGACCTGGACTCCCAACTCTCTTTGGCTGTTGAGCCTCATTTTCATTAAAATCATATTAAACATTGCACCTTGTCTGGACTCAATACGTTCTGTGTCCTTTACGTATTGGTGCATAGCTCATAACATATTTGGGGGCTCGTCCGGGATTGTTGACACTGTGGCTTTTTGACAGCTGGTTGATGATAGTGTGTTTCTTTGTGTCTTTTGGTTACACATCCCCGATACGCTGCGTGAGTGTTTCCATATTATCTTTTGTGTTTTGGCAACTGCGTGAACTTTTGATCAACACCAAAGGCTTTTGTGAGGCACGTTTTTAGTTTTGTACTGGTGCATAATTGACAGTAATTGTTGCTGGTGTCTAACTGGGAGTGTTTTATCGCGGCTGTCACACTTTATTTGGAGCCCACTTCATTCTTCATATGCTCCTGAAGACCTCACCAAGAGCCTGCAACGACCATCTGGCTGATTTCTTTTCTTCATAGCGGGGTCATCTTCCAGTGTGAAAATCATACCAGACTAAAAGTTCTATCAGAAGCAGCATCACATTCATATTTGTGTTCTGAACTTTGGATTATCTGTCACCAAAACACAGCTCTGACACTCTAACTAATCACTTCCTACCCTGCAGACTCGTCACCAGCTGTGCTGCTCATGCTTACAGCTGGACGAGCAGCAGGTCACATCTGCCAGCAACTTCATAAATCTGAACTTTCATCTCGGACTGTCATCCTCCTCATCACTTTCTCCTCCTTTACACCTGCTCTGCCACAGACCAGCCTCCTCCCATTTTATTTTATTCTTCTCTACAGTTCATCCATTTCTCACCTCCACGTGAATATTCCAGGTCTTTGATTTCCTCTTACTCCTTTTTGCTCACAGCTGCATCATTTCTGAGTCTTCCTTCACTAATCTTGGGTCATTATCCTCGAATTATCGCCGTAATTAACTGCTGATTGAATCTGTTATTTTTTAATAACAACCTAATTTGCTTTGAAATACCACACAGGAGAGACCACACGCTGGAAGATTCACTTATGTGAAAGCAGGAGTTAGGAAGAAAGCAGAAGGTGAAACCACTTCAGGCTGTTTAGAAGCCCATGTGTTTGTGAGTCACGACGCACCAAAGAGCTCCCATAAAACATCACACCAATGGTATTTATGAGGCACAAAAAACAATATCAGAAACCCCTGAGAAGCTCGTTTACATGCACACGGAGCAAAAGTTAGACGCCTATTTTTTATTAAAAAACAGAGTTCTAATTCATAACAAGAAGTCAGTAATAAGTTATCACCTGAAATGAGTAGAAATAATGATAACAGGCTAAAAACAATAATTCTGTTTATTACTGAAAAGATCTGACTTCATCTCGTCTCACTGCTTGCAAATCATTTGTGGAATCTTCCATTTTAATGAATCGTGACCTCATTTTAATGCAACAGTTTGAACAACATAACATTGGTTGTGTCAGTTAGCAGCTGGTATATCAGACAAAAACGAGCTCATTTAATCTCTGATATCTGATCTAAGGTATTCTCATGTAAACGTCTGAGTTTCATCTGTTAAAATTAAAGGAAGGAAGGAGAAAACTTGAGGCCACGGGGCGAATTTCTTGCTTTTGCTCTCTTCATTCTTGCATCATGAGGTGAAAGGAGCCTCACCATGAAACATGAAAGAATCTAATGATGCTGACATCCTCTTCATGGTGAAAATAATAACTCTGTCTTTATTGTTTGTTTTTTTACATAAAAATATAGATATCAGAAACGGATATGTTGCATTTGTCTTGATGAGCTTTTTATTCTCAAATGAAAATGTAAAATGGATACAAAATAAAATATTCTGAGTAATGGACAAAGTGTCAGATCTTAGTGTAATATTTTAACCATTGAAATTCTCAGCAAAATGATCCACATAGGTTTTTATTTTGAGCAAAATCTAATCTAAATACATGAATTGAGTTTTTTTTTTTTATTATTGCCTCATTAATACATGCATCTCCTACTGTAATAAACTTTGGACAAAAATATGAAACATCTACACGAATCAGATCTTACATTAAATACATTTTATTTATATAATAAAAACTTTACTTCCTTAAACATTTTTCTCTGAACCTCATGCTTTAAATGATAAATAAATCAAATAAAAAGATGAATTTCCTTTAAAACTCCTTCCTGATTCAGCTAATGCTAAGAAAGCAAAGCTGCACAATCCTTCAGTCATTTACCGTAATTTCCGGGCTATAAGGCGCACCTGAATATAAGCCGCAGCAGCCAAATTTGGGGGAAATTGCAGATTTGTCCACACATAAGCCGCACCTAACTATAAGCCGCGGGTGTTTTAATGTTTAATTACCATATGTATGTGTGTGTGGGAGGCCACTTAGAGGCTACTCTCACATCCACATACCTTTGTCTGTTTGTATGTGAATACGGTTGTTGTCTGCTCTGAGGACACAGCCTACTGTTCGTATGTAAATGTTTTACCACCTTGGGCAGCTACTGATTGCTGCTTGAACTGAGAGAAAGCCGGAGCGGCCCAACCGGTTCCAGCAGCACTAGCTGGCCTCACTGTTCCTTAATGTTTAATTACTGTATATATGAGTTCCTGCTACCACAGAGGGGATTGTTGGGACAGAGATGACTGTTTGGGAACTATTGTATCAAAAATAAGCAGCCTACCGTATCATCGTCTTCCTCCTCCTGCGTACTAAAACCACCAAAATCCTCATCGTCAGTGTCAGAAATGAACAGGTCCAGAATCGCCCCCTCAGCCAGTCTCTCTCCTTTGTTGTCCCTCTAAAAACCAATAAAATCCTCTTCCTCAGTTTCGGAGTAAAACAGCCTCCAAACAAGGGCTCCATAAGCTATTGCGTAATCCTCTTCTATGGCCGCGCGTCGCGTTTGTGCATGCGCACGTAATGAACGTGACTGCGAGGTAAACGCACGTACGTAAAACACGCAAAAGCTTTGTGAATCGCGGTCACGTAAATTACGTGCGCATGCGCAAACGCGACACACGGCCATAGAAGTGGATTGCGCAATAGCTGATTGAGCCGTTCGGAGGCTGTTTGATTCAGACACTGACAAAGAGGAAGAGGATTTTATTGGTTTTCAGAGCGACAACAAAGGAGAGAGACTGGCTGATGAGGCGATTCTGGGCCTGTTCGTTTCTGACACTGACAAAGAGGATTTTGATGGTTTTAGCACGCAGGAGGAGGAAGACATAACAAGGTAGGCTGCTTATTTTGATACAGCAGTTCCCAAACAGTCATCTCTTACTCTTCATCATCATCACGCAGCAGTCCAGTTTTTCAAAACATACTTTGTTGTGCGCTGGTGCTTTGATAGCGCCCCCTTGGTAGCCGTTAGCTGAGCCACAGATAAGCCGCACCGTTGTTTAAGGCGCAGGGTCCAAAGCAAGGGAAAAAAGTAGCGGCTTATAGTCCGGAAATTACGGTATAATAAATGCTCTTAGACACTTTATGTCAGATCATTTTAGGAATTTGAAGATGGATCTGACACAATGGGACATTTATCGGTTAAAGAAGACTAAAAAAAACAATTTGTTCTTCAAGCAATGTCAGGCTGAACAATCTGCCTAGTTGAGAGGATAAAATTGATTTTTGGTTTCTTTAAGAAATCTTCTGACAGTAATAAAATGCTGCGTTATTCTTCAGAGGCAATAAAAAGCTGTATTGTGCACACAAACAAAACCAGACACTTTTATATCTACACAAATACCACAAACACATTATAAAAATCAATACGCACATTCTGAGGGTTGGTTTATGTTATGAGTGGAGGACAAAGGGCGGCAGCGGTCTGGTTTCAGTCCAGATCTCCACTAAAACCTCACAGAAAGTCAGGCTGAAGCTCATTGGCTGCTCCTATCCTTCATCTCTCCTCCTGCTTTCACATTTCATTTTACAGTCGTTTCCTCTCAGATGCAAACGCCTCTCTTTCTGTCAAACTTTACATTTATGATTCAGTTTCTCAAGTTACACAAAATAAAATGCATTTAAGCAACTAAACAGGAATGAGTGCAACAAATAAAATGATCCCTCTGGTGGAAAATATTCATTATTAAGGAGATTTTGAAGTCCCACCATCAGTTACAACCTGAAGCTGAAATTCATATACCGGTACATTTTTAATTTGTGCCTAATTTAAACCAAAACTAAACTTTTAACAGCACATAACAAAAATGTACCATCACCTCCTATTTATTCCTCAGAGGTGGAGATGAAGACTATTTTTTTATTTGTGGCACTGACTCACTTCCCTTCCAACTCTAACAGATTTAATCCTTTTGTTTTTTAGGCCCTTGTTAAATCCTCGGATGAGAAATGAGGTTCTCACCAAAGTACTAATTCAGTGTGATTCCAACTAAAAAGTCACAGATTTTCCTCACAACTTTGTGTTTCCAACCGTCACAGCCGAGTGAGAGGCTGCTTTAAGCGTGGGGGTGGGGGTGGGGCTGCTCTGCTGTGTTTTATAGTTGATGGATGAAGAATTTATCAGCAAATTCTGGGAATAAATTCCTTATTATGTGTAACATAAAAAGACAGTTAATTGCAAATAATTAGTTTCATAGAAATCCAGAATGTTTGGCTGAAATTCTGCGAGTTTTATTTAAATTATTTAAAATTTAAAGGATTTTTCTACATCTGTCATTGATTCACCTGCAGCTCAGCTGAAATGATTTGGCCTCCTTTGTAATGCGTGTGTTGTCTAATGCTGCTTTGAAAACTCATATCAAAGTGCTGGTTTTATCCCAGCCTTCTTTATCAGTCAGGTGTTAAAAGGCATTCAGCCTCAGATGACTCACCTTTGCGGCAGCATTTGCAATTATGATTAACGGACATCAAACGCACACAGAAGAAAAATTACCCACATGTGTAAAATGACACTAAAGATGCTGAAAAATAAAATAAAATTGAACAAATTGCTGAAAGTCTGAATAATTAGAACTTTCAACTCGCTGAGGGAGATAAAATCCATTAAAAAGGCATCACCGACGCCACTTTGGTCGCAGCGAAAGATGTCACAAAGTAAAGTCAGCATGGTTCTGTATGACTGATGACTCACAGCAGGCCTCCGTCTCCTCAGAGATCCCAACTGCAGCTGTAATAAAATGGGCCTCTCTCTGATGTTTAGCTTCTATGCACACGACGCTACAGGAAAAGGTTCTGAATGCAGTTTGGTGCCGTTTCCACAAACTGCTGCAAAAAAAGAAGGGAAACTACCAATAAACACACACTGGTGTGGTGAATCCAATCAATAAAAGCTTTTTTCAAATGAAATAAAGAACACAACGATCCATACCAAAGCCACAGCGATATCAATAGATTTAAATCATTACAGCGCAGCTAACAGAAAACGTGATGTAGAGTTTCATTTAAAAACTCATTGAAACAATGTTGAACAGGGAGATTAGGGGTGTGTGTGCATGCATGTGTGTGTGTGTGTATGTGAGAAACAAACCTGTTCAAAGAATTCATCCATAAAGCCTTTATCCATCCCCACGGCAACTTCATCCTCCTCCTCTGTCGTCTCCTTCCCCTGAAAAAAACACAAACACTATTTTTACAACCTGAGGAAAGAATACATTTACATAGTCTTATTATAATATAATATTTATTATATTAAAGAGAACTAATTCTAAAGTGATTTCTATTAACGATAACATCATGATGATTAGACCATGTCAGACTGGTGCTGCAGGTTAAATCAGACACCTTCTCCACCATCATCTGATTAGAAACAAGCAGAACTTAACCACACACGCAATTAGAGACGCAGCTCGAGTGATTAGAAAGTTATTATTTAATTAGAACCTGGAAGGAGAAAAGATTTAATATTTAGTTGTTCTTTAACATCTTTATCTTTACACACACACACAGGTTTCTGTCATACATAAACACATAATTCACATTTATAAAGCTTTCTATCAAAACTACATTTTCATGATACACTGAATTTTGCAGACAAACAAAAAGCCCTTGAGTAAATATTTCTGGTAAAATATAAATGTTTCGACGCAGAGGTTTTGTTTAAAGGAGTCAGTTCTGTACACTCAAAATGAAACATACTAACAGTTATACACGGCGGTAGTAGCATCATGATTTGAGATAGTTTTAAGTGATGATAAAACAGAAGTTACATGAATTACATCTTTTCTGCATAAACTCAAACCAGAAGCTCCATAAGGTAGATTAAACCAAGTATCAGGTCCAGGTTATTTGAAAAGCATGTTTGAAATATAAGTTAAAGTGTTGTAAAATATATAAAAAGACACAAAAAACAACAAAAACAGAAACTGTGTTGAAAGACACCGGGAAAGGACGTTCAAACGACTCTTATAGCACATCAGGACAAACAGCCAGCGTGACGACATTACAGAAAATAAACAGTGATATGATTTGGACTACAGGGCTTTAGTATGTAAACTGAAGCATTCTCAGTGCCTTCATCCCCCTGATCTGATGGGATCAGATGTGGG
This sequence comes from Callopanchax toddi, assembly GCA_006937965.1. Taxonomy (NCBI): domain Eukaryota; kingdom Metazoa; phylum Chordata; class Actinopteri; order Cyprinodontiformes; family Nothobranchiidae; genus Callopanchax; species Callopanchax toddi. The sequence goes on along the minus strand of SSNR01000070.1, from coordinate 1,184,559 downwards.
AAGAAAACCAGGATCCAAACAAGCAGAAGGCCATGTCCTATAATCCCACCCTGACTGTCTGATCTGGAATGGACCCCCTCAATATTAGAACTGATGTTTATAAGGCCTAAATATTTAGAATAAGACAGAAAACACAAAATGAAAGAAAATAAAAACTTCCAAACCTGTAGGCGGTGATTCATCATGAACTAAATCCTTCTTTCTAATCACATCAACCATTACGCTGCATTAGCAGGATCTCATGTGGCTTCATTTCATTCATCTGGCCACTGTCAAACTAATTCAGCTCCCCATTAGCGGCTCATGAAATCCATTTGCTTATCTACATTGTAACGACAGAGTACAGTTTTCATCTTCTTCTGCCTGGAGTGACTCTTTTATTTAATTCAAACAATTAAAGGTCAGCAGGGACAAAACCTGTGAGTCTGTTTCTGATTCCTGATATAAAATAAAACGGACAAGACGCATGTTTGATAGATTATAATAAATAAAAAGAACCTCATTTAGTTTAGATCTGTTAAATCATTCTGATTGGCTGTGTTGAATCTGACACTAGAAAAAATGAATTTATTGATTAAATCTGTTCATACTGAGGTAAGGTTACTGCTGTAAATAATGTACTCGCAATAGTAAAATAGTAATAGTAATTGGTACAGAAGAGGTCTCAAAAATTATAATAAACATGCACTAATGAAATTTACAATGAAAATACATGCAAATGTGTAAAAAAAGAAAAGTGCAAAATATGAACCAATTTTAAAAGAAGTTTGACGGACTATGAAGCCTGTTCTGAGAGAGATGAGCTGTTGAGGTTCTGATGATGGAACACAGCCATTAGAGGGGAGCAGCTAGAAACGTTCTCTAGGGTAAAACAGGTCAGCAGGAATCTTTCTGGTCCATCTTAAAGGGAGAGTTCAGATGTTTTGGAGTGTTAGTGTGGACAGTTTACATATTTTACCCGTCATAAACAACTCTCTGATCAACCTCAGTTTGGAGAAACAGCTTAGTTCTGACCAAACACATGAGCTGAGTCAACAGAAACACTCAGCAGAACCACTGAGCTATACTGTAGCACGTGTTGCTGGAATTTTATAACTGCTGGAAAAGACATAAAAGGTTAAATCTATGGCAAATAATGTTATTTTTTTAAATTAATTTTTCAGAATGGAACTGTTTGAAGACACTTTGCAACTGGCTTCATTCTAATCTCCGTTTCTACAAACTGAGGTCATTCACAGGGTGAGATCTCAGTCCCTCACAGCCTTTCATCTGAACCCCACCTCAGAAGATGTGAACTTTGAGGTCTTGGAGGTGTTCAGGTCACGGAGAGAGGGCAGCCTGCAGCCAAACACCTTCTCAGCACACAGAGGATTCTCTGCAGTCTCCCTTTATCTTTGACATTTGTTATAACAGGAGAAAATAATAACAAAACCCCTAAAATATTATTATATAAGTTGATGGTTAGATAAGAGGTGAAACATCTAAGAAGGTCAGTTCATTCCTCAGATTGTCCTGGATGACAAATCTACATCATCATGTCACAATTAAAGAAGTGCATCATTATTATGTTCAATCCCAGCTCAAACACCAATGAAGTTATGTGAAATAGTATTAGTCAAGTTATTTTTAATAAATAACAAGTATGAAGTGTTTATTTTCCAAGTGTGCAGAAGAAAATCAAAAAGATGCATCCTGAATATCTGTATTCAAAGACCTTGCAATATTTTGGGAAATGGGCCTGAAATAACCCCCCCAACCCCAAAAGTTCCTTTTCAGATCTTTGCATGTGCAAACAAAAAAGACATAAGTTTTAATGCTGCAAGACTTCAAAAAGCCTGTGTGTTCTTGTTCTGAACAGGTGATGTGCTGACAGAGAGGAGCAGGAAGGAAGGAGGAGAAGGAGATGATGAGCTGAGGAAAAGCTCAGAGACAAGATGTCAGACTGTAGGGAGAGCTGCTGGGACACAAACCACATATGTAGGTGAGAAAACTGCAAAAGCCACATGCCGTGGTGCAGGTATCATCTACCCAGGTTAAGTTTCAAACTGCATATTATTTGGTTAATCACTTAATTAGTTAATGTTTAAAGAAGAGACTCGGCAGCCTTTCATTTAATCTCTAATAAATATTCAGTTTCTGACAGCAGAGAGATGAGTGTAAAGGCTGCAGCAGCAGGAGGCAGAGGAGGAAGAGAGTTCAGCTTCCACAGAGAGGTGCTGTGTAATCCCCACCTCCTTAAGGGAGAGAGATGGGGGCTTTGGTCGGGTTTTACTTTTGCTCAGGAGCAGAGAAGAGTGCAAACTTGAACCTCCACCTCCCACCCAGATCTGGAGCTCCCGCTGAGCCAAAGAGTCTGCGGAGGCCTTTAGCGCTGCACTCTTGACTCAGCCTACAGACTGGACTATCCACACACACAACAGATGCTCTGAGCCAGACACAAAAACACACACACACATCACAGCTGACACACTTCTAATACACAACAGATGGCACACACACAGAGAAAACAAGCCACATACAAGCCAACCATAACCCATACACGCTCTCTGCCTCTGAGGTCCATCCTCCGGGTGAAACAGCCAAATTGCAGAGCGCTGGAGAAGTGGTCTGATTGTGCCGTTTATTAGATTAGAGAATATTTCTAGGCACCGCAGCAGCAGGATGCTTTTCCATAAAGACAAAAGTGGCTGCGTGTCCAGCACAGGAGGATTGAGAGGAAATAAGAGTGGGGGAGGGAGAGATTAAACCTGCAGGCTGCAAGAATCAGGGTTTATATGAGAGAAGCACAAAAAGAGGAGGAAACTCTGCAACACAACAATTACTGAAAGCTGTGAAAGTGGAATAGGAGGTGCAACAGGAACCCACAGAGACGCCGAGCGCGCGTTGATGTGTAGCGGTCCACGTCTGAGAGCTTGTGCGAAGCGACATTATCCTCAAGATTCGATGTGAAAATAAGCAGGAGACGAGCGGTGAGAGGCGACTCGAGCAGAGATAGAAATCTGTGTGTGCAACAAACCTCTATTTTCCTTTAGTGTTTCCACTTGGAGCAAATGCATTTCGAGAGTTTCTGATTTAAAACTGTCTGTTTACACAGAAACACAAAGATTACCTGTTATTCTAACATTTAACTACATTTACAAACCTGGGATTTTTCAAGATTTCTAGTCAGTGAACTAAGGTCTTACTCTCTCAACGGCCATTATATTAGGTACACCTTACTACTAGATTAAACCCCCATTTTGCCTTCAGAACTAGGCAGCTGACAGCATCACTCAGTAGCTGCAGGTTTGTCGGACAAACATCCATGATGTGATTTTCCTGTTCCACCACAACCCAACGTTTCTGGACTAGATTGAGATCTGGTGACCGTGGAGGCCGTTAGAGTCCAGTGAACTCATTATGTTTTAATCTTTGTGACACAATCTTGTTGGAAGTAGCATCAGAAAATGGGTCCACTGTGATCATAAAGGGATGGGCATGGTCAGCAACAATACTCAGGTAGGCTGTGGAGTTTAAATTGTGCTCAGTTGGTACTAAGGGGCCTAAAGTGGGACAAAAATCTCTCTCCCACACCATCACACCACCAGCAGCCTGGACCATCGATACAAGGGAGGATGGATCCAGCTTTCATGTTGACACGGAATTCTGATAATCAGCTGAGACTGAGAAACATTTCCCAGTCTCTTCTGGTCCAGTTCTGAGGATCCTGTGTGACCTGTATTCTCAGCCTGATGTGGGCTTCTGTTGCTGTAGTTCATCTGCTTCAAGGTTCAACAAGCTGTGGGTCAGAGATGGTGTTCTGGTTGGAACCAGTGGTTATTTGTGCTGCGGTTGCCTTTCTATCATCTCAAACCAGTCTGTCCATTATTGTCTGACCTCAACAACACATTTTTATCCACACAGCTGCTGCTCACTGGATCTGTGGCGTCTTTGCATTTGGGGCCAGTGGGGCCAAGTCCCACCAGATGTCGCTGTGGAGCCCTGTGCTTGCTTGAAACAATCAAAAAGAGTAGCTTGTTTTAGAGTAAAATTGTATAAAAATCTTCTTTTTCCAAGAAGATTCAGTTATTGACATTTGCGTAATATATCTAAAGCCTGGGTCCCACAGGAGAAGTTAGCGCCGCTCCGTGGTAGCGCCACGTCTTTGGCGAGTCTTTTGGTCTCCCCCGAAGCGAAGCGCCGTTGAACACAGCTTGCAAAGTGATAGTCACAATATCTCGCGGGAACTCAGAACAGGAAGTATGAAGCACATCTTTTGGCATGTCTTTGCTCAGAACTACCGTCGTGTTTTGTGGGATTATCTTTTAATTCTTCAACAATGGGTAAGTGAGTTATTTATTGGAATAGTCTGTGTCTAAAAGTTTAATTACATAAATACTCCACAATGAAACGCTCCTCGTCCATGTACTGATGGTTGTTTATGGTTGCCGTACCAGTAGCGGCTCAGCGTATTGTTGTAATTTCTGCAGCATAAAGTACTCCACAATGTCGTGACACACGTGTCTCAGAAATGGAACTGCTGCATATCTTTAGCGCCGTCGCATCTGGGACGTGATGTTGCCGTCCTCCAGGGACTACTTTATCTTTATATAAGCAGAAGAAGATGAGACTTTTCTTTTTTTTGACCTTCACTTGTCCAGTTTCTTTTATGTTTAGGATCAAATATGTTTTTAGAGCAAAGATTTACAAGTAAAGCCTGAACAAAAAACTCTCATTGAAAAGGAAAAAGTAGAAAATGAAAATGAAATAAATTTAACAAGCAAGTCAAAGTTTAACAGCTATTCAAGTGTAGACCTCGACACTGGAAAATTCTGCTCCTTGAACACATTTTTGACATCTCCCTATCCATTTAACCTCGTGTCATCTTCAACGCATGCCTTTTTTGTTCATAAAAATCATCTTTTCATCTCAGAAATGACAATGTGTGCAAACTATGTGAGATTCTGCTGCAAATGCAGACTGAGATTTAATTTGTGGTTATTACAGAAGTAAAAGCATAAAATTAAAATAATTATAGCACTATTCAAAGCTCAGAGATCCATTTCCAAATAGATGGTTTTAATAAAAGAAACTTCAATTTCATTTTTAGGATTTTAATTTTTTTTTCTCTGAGTGATGACGTGAAAATGAACAACTGCGTGTAGAGCCACTGAGACGAGGAAATCATACAACTGGGGAGCAGTGAGGACACAGGAAGTGACAGACAGACGACCAGCAGAGCGTAAAACTCATTCAGGTCCTGCCTCATTACCGATCTCCTCTTTCTGTTGGGGCAGGAAAAAAAGAACACTTGTCTAATCAATCAGGGTACCTATCTAGTCAGGGTATCTACAATGTAGCTTACTGCCATCAGCGTGTTAATGACTAATGTAAAGAGCTTTGTAGTCCATGACTTATGCAAAATGCAGTAGGTGATAACAAGGACTTTGAAACTGATTCTAAATTCTACAAGGAGCCAGTGTAAAGAGCGTAACATCAGGGTGATGTGAGTTTGTCTGCTTCCTGGCTTGAAGGCGTGAGAGGGATGATTTGTTCAGACCGGTAAAAAGATCCTAACAGTCTAAACCCGATGACACATATGCATACATACAGTTGAAAACATTTCCCTAGTTTTGAGATGTTTCTTAAGTGAAAGAAACAGGAGTGAAAGTCAGATTTAATGTTTGAATCAAAGCTTAAAACTGAATCAAAGATAACTCCTAGATTTTGTACATTGGCTGTTGAGCAAAGGAAGCAATTTTTGAGAATGAAGTTCTGGAGGTTTAGTGATCGGGGTCTCTGTCTTGTCAGAACATCGTTGGACAGCCTGGTCTGGGTCAGAAAGAGAACAAGGGTGACCAGCCTGTCCGGCTGGTGGGGCTTGATGGACATATACAACTGAATGATATATGGATATAGAAAGAAAATAATAGAGTTCCCAGAACTGAGCCTTGTGGAACCCCGCAAATTGAGGCCGTGTATGAGAATGTTTCTGTCCTCACAGATAATATTCTGTTGATATGAGAAGGAAGATTTGTTGTATCTCTTGAACCATTTAGAGTTTCGTCCTTTTTGTTATTTTTATCTGTCTAGAGATGTTTTTGCATCCGAGTGAAACACCGTTCTGACCGAGGTTAACAAGACGGCTTCATCAGTTCTACCTGCAGGTATCAGAGGAAAAGAACGTGGGTGTTAAAGTGGGAGACGTATTTCTACCACTGCGGTGTAGAGTTAAAGCCTCTGCATGTCTAACCATTTTATTTTCCTAACAATTCTGCTCAGTGTCCTCCTCCTTTAATTATCTTCTCCCTCCTTTCCCCCGCCTGTCCTCCTCTCGCCTCCTTCCTACGGAAACGTTACAGCAGCAGGCCCACACAACATGGACTCTGTTACCTTTGTTTCTCTCTCCCTCCACACACACCCTCACTTTCCGTTTCCTTCTTGCCATCTCACCACACTTCAACCAGACCACAAATTTTAGATCTGCCACAACATTTAGCAATACACTGCTAAATTAAATATTTCGTCCCTCCCTTTGCTTTGGTCTTCTCTCCCTCTTTCAGTCCCCTCCTCCCCCCTCTGGCTTCCTCACGTCACGTCTTTCTGACCTTTAGCAAAGTAATCATCAAAGTGATGCCATTTAAAAAATGCATACATACAAATTTACAAACTGCCACACTGTGAAAGGTTAAATAATAACTTAATAATACAGTGACTTTGTGCAAATCGATATAGATCAATCTCAGGCCAGAATCCAAATGTCTGCAGCTGCCAACTCTCACCGAGAAATCTCTTTGTGTCACAAGGACACACACACACACACACACACACACACACACACACACACACACACACACACACACACACACACACACACACACACACACACACACACACGAGATGAGTGACCTTTTAGGCTGAACCGCGATTCTCTGTCACGTTTTGTCTCAATGGCTCATTATTAGCCGATGGACGTGAATATATAAAAATCCCACTCCGTTGCTCATTCGGAGTCTGTGTGTAGACAGCAACGGGAGGCTGGCCGGTGTTCAGTGTGGAAGGAGTGGGTGACAAAATGTCATAAAGCTCATTTGAACTTTAATAACAGATCAGAGGCAGGGAAAAGGGATGAGCTGTCACCGCTCAGGCCGAAGCGTTCCCCACCGCCGCTCTCTTCTCCATCTTCCCTCTGGAATACGTTGAGAAGGCTTCATTGCGTGAGTCGCTGCCCATGAAAGATCATGACACTACCCGTGTTCCACTAACACAATTATAATGTGGATACGGAAGAAAAATGCAACAGGGTGTGGGAAGAAAAGGCAAGATGTGTACAGACAACAAAGAGATAAAACGGAAGGATGGAACAAAAACATAAAATGCAACAACAAAGAGAAAAGAGATTTAAAAATGGATTATTTCAAGATGACGATAATGTTTTATTACTGAATAATCTATTGGTTGTTATCTAACTTTATTCAACCTTAAATGACAAAAAACATGGGCTGCATGGTGGTGCAGCTGGTAGCACTGTAGCCTCACAGCAAGAAGGTTGCAGGTTCGATTCGTGGCTATGGCCTCTCTGTGTGTAATATATATATATATATATATATATATATATATATATATATATATATATGTTCTTCACATGCATGTTTGGGGTTCCTTTGGGTACTTCAGCTTCCTCCCACCCAAAACATGCATGTTAAATCCATCTGAGTGAGTGTGTGAGTGAGTGTGTTGTCTTTTGTTTGTCTCTGTGTGTCCCTGTGGTGGACTGGTGACCTGTTCAGGGTGTCCCCCACTTCTAACCCAGCGACTGCTAAACCACCTACGACAATCACTGGAATAAAATGAAAATAAATGACAGAAAACAGGAATTGACTCTGACCAGGACATTTGTCTTGCAAAGGTTGTATGGATTCTGTAGCCGTGGTGTCAGATTGATGGTATTATGAGGCGTATTAATTTAGGTTGAACTGAGTAGAAAATCACTGAAGGCCCAGAGGTGAATGTCATGGCTCGCCACTGATAGAATTAAGTATTTTGTTTTCTTTGCCCTCTGTACTACTACAGCGAGACATGGTGATTTTAAGATCCCAAGGAGCCAGGATGCAAAAGGTTTTTACGTTTCTCAAACATGACTGATTGGCTCAGCTTAATGAGTTTGGAGGGCTGGTGGTGAAAAAAGTCACAGATCTGTGAGACAACTGTTATTTAAACAAAATTAGTGTTTAAATCAAAATTACCAGTTAAAATTTTTTTTAACTGACAATGCAAGATTCAATCTAATTATTATGATCATTAGACTAAAATATGTACTTAGAGTTCCATCCTGTGACCACCACCTCCTCCCACTATGACCCATAAGCTCCTACAATAAGAAGAGATAATGCTGCCAGTCATCCTACAGGATTTGGTTTTTATCCTTTGACTGGACTGCAGCAGTCAGCTCTCCACAGCTGGACTTAAAATGAGAAGCTCTGCAGAATAAAAAAATAAATCACAAGTTTGCTTCATGTGCAAGTTACAGTGTTCATTTTCAGAACCTAATGTGCAATGCAATAATTCTTCAGTGTATGTTAATACATATAAAACTGAGCTGTATTAACTGTTATCGCCAGATAAAGCAGACAATGGACACTGATGATCAATCCTCACAACTAAAGCACAGATGTTTGATACTGAATGCAGAGTCAACTCATTCTCATTGCAGTCAAAAGCAGATATTAGTGGTTTTATGTTCAGTAATAGAAGCCTTGGCTTTACTTTGGACACACAAGCCTAATCTCTCTAGGAAAATGTCATGGCTGGGTGTAAAAAAAAAACCTTTTCAGAGTCTTGCACCTTTCTCACAAAGCATCAATTGAAAGGGTGAGAGAGTCACTGAACTTTAACAGCTGAGATTACTAAAAAGGAAAAGCACTGTTTTACTGCAGCAACTTCCCTTATTTTCTTTCCCTGATCTAAATTCAAACCATCTGTTGTTTTTAGCATAAAAACTTTAAAAAAAAATGTGTTAATAAAAACTTATGGACAGCAGGAACAGAGTCAGAGCATTTAAACAGTAGTATTTTGTCTTCTCAATTGTGGAAAAAAAAATGTGATGTTCCAGAGGACAATGATCACCCACTAAACCTTAATATGAAATGATTCAGCACTTTTTAATTCATCAATATCAGCAGCGAAAAGACACACACACCAACTTGGGGCCTAATGAGAATAATGACACTTCAGAGCCCTGATTTCCAACAAGTATGCATGATAAAAGGTTTAATCTGCACTGCTAAAGGCCCATTCTGCTGCCATCAATTAAAAGATGATGTGAGGTGGAGGTCAGCACATTAAAAATTCAATTTTAGAAGCCGGAACTAAAATGACCCAATGCCAATTTCCAAAAGTGAGACACGATTGATTGCAGAACACGTTTTTGTTGGTTTTATAATATTAAGATTCACATCTTGGAAGCTGCTGCTCATTATAAAAAGAGCCCAAAATGTCACAACGACAAAACTAACTAAAACCATCAGTGCAGATCAACATGCATGAATTCTCACTGGTCAGAATCAGGACTGGTTCCCAGTAAACAACAACTCAGTGGCCAAATTTCTAAAATAATAATTATTAGCAGCCAGCAGATACTGGATATCACTGCAACTGTCACCTCATCTCCAAAGACAGACAAGTCCCTGGTGAGACGCCAGCTCAGTCACACTCATTTCATGGCTCATTAATGCAGCATCTATGCGTTAATGAATAGTGTGTGTGTGTGTGTGTGTGTGTGTGTGTGTGTGTGTGTGTGTGTGTGTGTGTGTGTGTGTGTGTGTGTGTCTTCCTGATAATACTGAACGATGATGAGGCATTTTAATGGACAAAAAAACCAAACTTAAAAGTGATATTTTAGCATTTTCAAGTGTGTTTCTGTGTAAAAGTTAAAATTCATTCTTTTGAATGGCCTCTGTTGAGAGAAACAAAGATTATGTCTCTAACACAGCCAAGACCAAAGTGGGTAAGTGCCAAATTTAAAACGGCTCCAAAATATCATAAGCGTCAGGTTAGCGTTACATTTTTATTTACATTCTAAATTCTATCATTTATTTTTAAATAAGATATTTGATCCAAAGGACATTGGTAATAAAGGACCAGTGATAATAAAGGACTCAGGTTCAGTCTTGAGTATCTTGGTGAGAACACAGACGGTTCTTTACTCATGTTGACAGGATTTGTTCTGGATTCCTTCAATGAACGTACTTTCTGAAAGGATTATTCATTTTCTGCCCATTAAGTCCTGTTTGTTAGCACCAGGTAGATTCAGGTTAAAAAGACTCTAAACTACTTAATATTTCTGTGTGATGCTGAAATATTTGTGTTTAAAGGTTTAAAATGCAACATTTGAATGAACTGCTGGGAAATGTTGAAGGCTGAAGCTGTGTTGGCTGGCTCAGACTACTAGCTCATATGACATCATCTCTATTCCAGAGGCAGTTCAGGAAGCCGTCTCCAATGAGTAAGACAAGTAATTATTATTACATTTTATACAAAAACTCCACAAATTGCTAAAATGTTTCTTTAAGAGCAACACAGGGACTTATTTGTTGATGCAAATGTCAGTAAAAAAAGACGAGATCATGTTAAGGACGTGAAGATGGAATAAAATTGGACAGAAATATTGAAAACAAGCAGAAATGGGCTCAGCCTCAGAGTTAGTGCTCTACATCCACCCCATTAGTTAATGTGTCACTCTAACGCCAACAAGCAGTGACAGTGAGTATCCCGGCCAAACACACACACACACACACACACACAAAGAAACCAACACTAAGACAGGCTAACAAGGCTGCACAGACAGGAAAGGAGGCACACAGAGGAGGACAAATGGACCAGAGGACAGGAAGCCATCTGATAAACCACTGATAGGAAAGAGCAAAGTGCAAAAGTGGAGGAACTCACCATTAACGTGAGTGCTTTTATTAAAGGGGTGAAGATGGAAGAAGTGCCTGATCAATCAAATAAAAACCAGAACAAGTGGATTTGAGGGTGAAATGAACAGTTCCAGATGCAGCGTTTGAGTAAATAACGATCGGATTTGATTTATAACAGCCCCCGTGATGAAATCTGTAACAACCTCATCAGTTTGATTCCCCTCAGGTTTCAGAGCAGCGAAGAGATGGCTGACAATCGTATCTGTGCCATCTGTCACTGCCGGGCCAACTGGGAGCGATGGGACAAGGCGAAGGGAGGGAGGTATGATGGTTTTTAGTTATCGGGTCTGGCAGCTTTAGCCTCTGAGCTAATGAGCCGCCGGTGGAGCAGAGCGGCGGCCAGGTGTGCAGCTCATAAAGTAGCTTTATGCGCATATGGGCGAGTGTTCAACCTGAATCTCACACTAATATGAGCAAAACTTCATTTCCTGCCAAAAATAAAATGACACATGGGTGAGTAAACTCACAGTGTGACTCAACAAAAACAGAAGACACAGAATCTGGAAAACTCACACGTTTATGTAACATCTCTGAATCAAAAGCAGCACTCAGTAGGTGATCTGGAGTGAGGCGACATCATCATGATGCAGAGAGAGAAATAAATAGATGGATGCATTCCGTTAGACTGATGGAGGGCTGGATCTGAAACGTAATCAGTGATTTGGTTTAGACCCAGAAAAATTCCCAAACCAGCCAATTATTTCAAGTTCACTGGTGGTGATGGTGAAGTCAGCTGTGAGCAGAGCTGGTTATTAGTTTAATTAAATACATCTCGCTCAGATCAGAGTTCTGTGTGCAGATCAAACACTCAGCAAATTATATTTAAACCCACTCAGGATTTTTATCACCTCTTTAATACAGACAGGGTTCTATCAGAAAGTGGTATAAATAACTTAATTATTTTTGCCTTTTTTAAATAAATCAGTAACATAAATGCTAAACTTTGTGATCTTATTACAGATTCTGCTTGTTTATTTCTCTCAGGCGTGCAGCTGAGTCTGTCTCTCCACATTTCTCCGTTACCCTCTTTGTGGCGATGCTTTTTAAGAGCCTATAAAAACATGCAGTGTGTGTCCTGCTTATTAAGAAGGGGATACGTGGAATTCTAGGAGGAACTTTGCAGGCTCCCAAATCCAATTCTAGATTAGTTTAACTATACTATGAAAATAAAAAGCAGGAAAATCAAAAGCGAGGCGAGGACTGAGGTGTGAAGGTTGCAGGATGCGTGGATGATTCATCAATGCTTCTCTAAAAGAAAAGTGGCAACAAAAGTGGGACTGCATGATGTTAGAAGAACTTTATTCTTGATGATGTCAGGTTCAGTTAACCCCCATTACCTCACTCATCACAGTGCTGTTTTAGCCTCTCGGACATCATCATCTAAACCAGGTGAGGACATGGAGGACATGGAGTACACTGATATTGTGATGACAATAAATTTGTGCAGCCCAATTTACCTGCAAAGTTTCAAGAAACATTTCAGCCACTTTGAGTGTGTTTCTGTGTAAAAGTTCTACAAATTTACCATCTAGAGATCTTCCTGAACGGCCTCAGTTCAGAGAAATAGATTTTACGTTGACAGCCCTGTACTGACTGCCTAAAAGACACGTGTCCAAAACAGGCTGCTGCCTTCTTAAAACAATCCAATCTCCTAATTTCACGCAAATAAAGTTTAGAAACTTTTTTTGCCACCATTAATTTCACATCCCACAATTATTTATGTGGAAAAAAAACAAACAGATTTCAGCCGGACTTGATCCCTGGATGCATCAGAATGAGACATTTTTGTCAGATTAAAGCTGAACCAGCAGCTGAGGAAAGCTGCAAAAAACCAAATAATTAATCAATAACCAACTTCTAACACTGAGATTTAGAGTGCATCTCTATCCTTTGATTTTATCTTTGGATTTGAAGTAAAACGATATTTTTTAAGTTAACTTATTTTCAAGCAACTTAGCAACCATTAACAGAATAATCAATTATTTTTGCAGCTGTGATCCACTGTGTACAGTTTCAGACTGTTATGTAACCATTCACCACCAGTGTGCTGCTGTAATGTGCTGTACAGACCCACAGAGAATGCCGCTCAAAGCCTGCTTTAACTTGAAGCTCCATATGGAGGAAATTAATAATGTTGTGCTGATGGGGAAATAACTGTCATCAACTTGCAATTTGCCTCAATTTTATTTCGTCTGGATTGCCTAAAACAGGGTCTGTCTGGAGCCGCTTCAGGAGCAATTTCTTATACGTGAACAATGATGAGAAATGATGGATGAAAGTGGAATCAGCAGCCGGCACATCACTGCTCTCAAACCAAGGCTGAGCGTTCTCAGTGAAGCTGCAGAGGAAGATTTGCTCTAATTTTCTCTGAGTTTGTACAACAGCATCTCCTCAGCACGGCGAGGAGGAGGAGGCAGAGTGGCAGGATGAAGACACGCCTGTCATCAACACACTCACAATTGGCAGGGCCGGGTTTGCTTCCCCCGAGGCCAATTCAGAGCTGGAGATCTTCAATGAAAAATCCAGGAGCTGTAAATTGTTTCCCCTCTCCTCATCTTAACTGCCAATTACACAGATTTGACAATGGCCACTTTAGCATGGACAAATCCATGAGCACACACTCTCACACACAGACATAGTAACCAACAGAGCAAGATAATACTCAATAACTTCATTTAGTGGCATTTAAATTTAAAATATCTCTCGTTTTGGCTTTGAGCAATTATTACAAACGGGTTAAAACATTTTCTATATGAAAGAAACGTAGAGGTTTCATTTTCAGGGTTAGTGTGTGATTAAAAACTGGATCAATGTAGTTTATAAAGTCAAATTCTGCTCATTTTTTAGTCTGGATAAGAACCCTGGTGGTTAAAGACAGCAGACATTTATAACAGGTGAAAATGGACGAGCTGGGACCAATTTGTCCTCCAATCAGACACCCTCAGCTCATCACATCGACTCATCACATTCACTTATTTCTAAAAACAGGCTCATTTCCCACTTAAATCTTTAGACGTTTACAATTTCTCAAACAAATGATCAACAAACTCATTTTTTGAGATTTGTTTTCATCCATTTAATAAATCATTGCTGTTTTTTATTGGATGATTAAGAGAGCTGACTTTTAGATAAAATCCTTGCTTTAACAGATGTTGGTATATATTACATTTTGAGCAATGTGCGGTTATAAAACACCAAACAGCCTCCATCGGAGCCCGGAGTCACAACTGTTGCTCAATCAGCGCACAGGCTGCGCTCTCTGGAATCAGACCAGAATCTGTGTTAAAGGTGGGATCATCGCTCACCAACTGCTGCGTGTTTAGAGAATCAGAGACAAACTCACATGTCGAAGTTCCTGGAAGCGGTCCTTCATGGTTTCCTGTTATTCCTCCTGGTTGCTTCGCCTGGTGGATGTGTGATGATGGAGCGGCGGGGCGGAGACCGACTCGATGATGTGACCCGGAGAGGAGGCGCGTCTGGCGGGGAGGGAGAGAGGCTGAGTCCCCCCCTCCTCCCTCGGTTTGGATGAGGGGATGTTAGGAGCCTCACAGAGCCAGCCGAGGCGCGGCCTTCCGCCGGTAACCTTTACCACACCCACAACTTCCTCCTCAACGCGCACTATTTTAACGCTTTTCCCTCCTAATTCTTTCCAAGCAGCGAGTATTGATCTGACGTCGTGTCAGATAAGTTTGTGATTCGGAGTTTTTGCTTTTTTAAAATCTGTTTAGTTTGATTATCAATTAATCAGGTTTAAAGATAACGCCCAGGTGGTTTAAAGTGGGCAAACAGCGACTCCTGTCGGTACAGAGAGGTAGAGCAGCAACAACAGATTCAGAACATTTTTTTAAAATAACATTATACACAATACAAGAAGTAGTGAAATGTCTTGTGTTCATTGACCCACAGTGGACAAATAAAGCAAACCTAATAGTAAGTCTTCCTGTTTCTGTTGCCTTCATACAGAACAGACTCATGGCGTATCTGCAGCTCTTTTGTCCATTTGAATTTGACTCAATAAATCACCACTACACCATTTGATTAAAATGTTTTTTAAATATAATTTTCTCTACAAATTTGATTCCAGTAATTTGTGTGAAAATGAAAATTCTTAACAACTAAAAAACCAAAAAAAAAGATGATCAAAAGTCATGTGGTTAATAAGTTACACAAAATATATGAATAATTGATGAAAAATACAAGTTTGTTTGTCATAAAGCACTGAGCAGGAATTTTATTTTATAAATTTACACATGTTCAGTTTTCTCCCTCATGATCAAGATTCTTAGACTATGTTCATGTTTTTTTTTAATTAATCTCACCTTTAAAGCATAAACTCTGCTCATGACACTGTAGCTGTTGTTGATGCACGCGAATAGTTTTGAGTTTGTTTTAACAAAATACTGTAAACAGTACAATAGTTGATCAGAAAGTCCGGTTTACCTTGTAAAACATCAGGGCTGCTCTCTCTCCTCTGCAGCAGCACAAATATTTAGTCACACATTTCCAGCCAAACCAAACATGGATCTCAGAAGACTGGGAGAAACCAAACTGCTAAACACTTCACCAAATATAAAAAGCAATTGGCTAGAACAGCATTTCACACCCGCCTCTCGTCCACTTGAATTAAGAGTTGAGAAGTCCAATCATGCTGCAGCTCTACGGGTGACTGTGTGTGTGTGTGTGTGACGAGAGCTAATGAGAGCGCAGCTGCATGAGTCAGAGCTAGAAGTGAGGTCTTCGCTGACGTCCGGTGTATTTCGTATCGGGTCGAACGTCCCTGCAGGCCGACACAAAACACAGCAGAGAGAGAGTCAGCTAATCAGATGGACTTTAGATCAAATCATCTTCATATCGGAGAAAAATTCATTGTTTGGCTGCAAGAGAAAGAAATACAGTCATGATCTCCATACCTCCCCTGTCTTCTTCTTCTCTCCTTCTTATCCATGATCCAGTCACGTCCCTTCTTCGCCGACTTCCCCTTCAGGTTTTTAAAACGACACCTTAAAACAACAAGTAAAAATGAATTTAAATGTCTACAAAAAATAACACGCATTCTAATCTGGTGTAAAACATCTGAAGTTTGGACATCAGAATGTGAAAGGGAGGAAAACCTGTCAGACTGGGTTTTCTGTCAGGCAGGACGACGGCCCTTTGGAATTTATTTGGGTCTTTTTAGCTTCATCAAGACAAGTATGACTAAACCTGCCCTGATTCAGCCCAAGACCTGGTTTGGAACCTTGAAATTTCAATGGGGTTTATGCACGGTCACTTCCTGGTTGCGATAGAGGCTGCCGCTCCCTTCCGGTTCAACGCTGTTCCCACACAAACTGGACAAAATTGATTTTTTTTACCCGTTTTCTTCAAGACCTGCCGCGCATCACGGTAAACGATGTCCACCGAATTTTTGAAAAACACACAGAGACGTCTGCGAGCAAGCGGGTGAAGGACTTTAAGCTGTATATAACCAGCTTTATTCATGAAATTGAAGGTAAGCTAACAGCGTTAGCTCGTAGCTTCCATCATCAAAAAACAGTGAGACAGATCTATATAGCCGTGATCGTGGGCTCCAACTGCTTCCCAACTTTCAACTTTCTCTGGTCTAGCTCTACGTTATCAAACACCAAGTCTTCATTCACCAAAAGAATAGTTGTTCCAGTGAAATTACACACGAACGGCGCCGCGCCTCCTCCGTTAGCCTCCTCCACTCGGCTCTTTGACTACTGTGCTGCAAAGTGTGGACTGCAGACACGGTGTGGTTAGAAATGATCACGTTTTCTCTTCTTAAGTTCACAATCCTTCCTTTTTGTAGTTATTTATTCAGTGGAAATGTGTGGAAACGGACCAATGAATTATATTCAGCTGATGCGGTACACAACGGAGCACAGCAGTGTTCAGCTGTCGAGGCTTCCCGTCCGCTGATACTTATATGATGACTTCATTTCTTAGTGCTATAATATATATATCATTCTGTACTATACTATACTATTACTCGTTTTGATTATAAACAATATCTTTAGCTGGAAATGCACTCTAACTCTGGAAATCTTCACGTTTCAAATGGAACCGGAAATGGTCCCGCGAGGTAATTTTAAACCGGAAGTTCTACTAAGTACTCTGTGCATAAAGCCTATTGCCCCCCAAAAATGTATAAACAAAAAACTGAAACAAAACAACAACAACAAAAATCACATTTAAGTTACATAGGCAAGGATAATTGAAATAATAATAGGAAGAAGCCAGATCTTATTCACACCTGTCCTACAGCTATTTAAATGTAGATTATTAATATCCTAACTGTAGTGCCAGGCAGCCATCATAAAGAACAAAAGGCTGTAAAAATGTAACAAAAAGAAAAACAACTAATAAAACTGTCTGAATAAATGAAACCGACCAACAACCGCTGAGAGTAAGATAACTAATCAAACCATGCATGTAAACATCCTGTGCACCTGCTGAGTACTTTACCTTTGTCCTGAGAACTGGACTTGGTTTGAAACTGTTCTGTCTGAAGTTTCTGACCCCAGACCCTGAAATCATCAAAAGCACAGCAGTTAAAGTCTAAAAGCAAAAACTCTCTCAAACCACAAGCTGTGAGCTTCTTACTTTAGGAAGAACTCCCGTTATCCCGGCAAACAGACACAAGAAGAACCTAGAGGAAAACCAGAAAATTATTTTCATGTGTGATCCGTTATTTTGCAGCTGTGGCGACTGAAAAATCAATAAAACTGTCATCCCTGTCTAATTAGACTTTTATTACGACCGCTTCTAATTTCACAGACTATTAAGTCAGAATTGATTAAAGAACATTTCAGAATAAAAGCCTCTGAAAGGCACTGACTTTTTAGCCTTGCTGCTGTTGGGATAATCCACCACCATCCCTCCACTGAAACCTGCTTTCATGGCCTGTGATGTAATCAACTCGAGCTTTGGAAGAGAAAGAAGAAACTCATCAGCCTGTATGTACAATCACACAATGCCCAAACTAGAAAAAGTTTCTACCTGTTCTGAGTTTTCTGGATAAAGCTGAAAAACTGCACGGGATCCTCGTGCCTGACAGAGCAAAGAAAAGAGATAAAAAGACTTGAATATAAAGTAAAAGTTTTGGATGTTTGAACTTTTATTGAGGCTACGAAGATAAAATCTTACCAGAGATGAATAGAGAGTACTAAAGAACGTGTAGAGTCTCTTTGGTGGACTGTGTGACCTTTTGTCTGCATTACAAAGCCACTGCAGTGCAGAAATACTGAAGAAAAAGAGAGAAAAAGTTCTTCATTTAATACTAAATAATTCAGAACGCCAGTAAAAATATTTAAGATAAGTACATTTGGATCTTCACCTGATGCAGCCATCAAATGTTCCTGGTCGGAAAGGCATCCCATGACCCATGTCCCCCAACAGCAGGTCTCCTTCCACCTCTCTGTCCAGGGCCACATCTGTTACAGAAAATAAAGAGGTGTGGTTTGGTCTCAGCTCTTTAGCCACAAAAATCCACAAGTTATTGTTTAAAACAACATAGAAATACATCAAAATGTATTTTGATGTCATTTGATCATTTTATTGTATTTTAGGTTAATACAGCATTTTAAAATGACAGATTTAATTTAGTTTTTCTTTCAGGAAATTCCTCCTTTTTTTTTTTTACTTTGCGACTAAAGCAAATCATAAACATTTTTATATTATTCAGCTCTAGTTTGTGTGTTTTAGATACAAATATGTTGAACAAACCCAGCATCGCAGTGCTGATGTCCATTCCAACCCAGTAGTGTCCCTCCTCTGACAGGTGGTCTCCACTGAGACCAGATCCACACCTGAGAGTCAGAACAGACCTTTAGAGTCTCTTATTTCACTTCTGGCTCAAACAGTTTATTAAATCGTCAAAAAAAAAAAAAAAAAAAAAA
>SSNR01000070.1:1078804-1165693 GCA_006937965.1 Callopanchax toddi | reverse complement strand
AAAAAAAAAAAAAAAAAAAAAACCCGCAGATATTCAATTTAAATATATAGACTCGTTTACATCTAACACTGTATTTTGAACATTAAATATTTTCAATGCAACAAAAGCCTTAAAAACACACCAATTACCTATGCTGCTGAGACTACAACAGTTTTATATCAAACTTAACTATACCTCAGCTGTATTAGTTATAAAGTGAATATGTTCAGCATCAAGAGCTCACCCAACATCCAGCAGGAAGCATGGCTCACCCTCTGGCAGGTTTAAAAGCTCCACTGCTCTCTCTGACATCTGAGTCTGGATCTCAATCATTCGAGAGCTGATAATCAGGAAACACGGCTGCATTAAAACACGTTTACACAAGAAAACCAAACCTCAAATCACTTTCCAGCAAGAGTCTAGGCTCAGACAATCTGTTACTGACAGTGAGTGGTAAATATATTAACAGAAATCAAAAGAGTGAGATAAACATTGTATTAAGTAGTAAGTTAGGTTGATGAGACTCAATGAGCAGATTTGATTTGATTTTCCTTCTAACAAGCTTCTGGTTCTAAATCAATGAAAAAACTACATATCATAACAAAACGAATACAAAGAGAGTAATAATTTTAAAAGCAGCTATATTAAATGTGTTTCTTTATTCATACTCTGTTTCCATCCATCCAAACTCATAAAATCACCTGTGTGATTAGTCAGTTATGTATTTTACTTGAAGTGAACCAGTAGGTAAAGCTTGTTTTAGTCCATACAGCTTATTAAGCATGCAGTGAACTGGAAATAACAACTAGTAAACAGTAACAGTACTGTGTTTACATTATTATGAATATACATTATATCATAACCCTTATTGCAGAAATAAAAAAAATGCAAAAGAAAATTTTTCATAGCCTTTTTTTTTTTGGTGTGGAAATTAAAGGCTTAAATAAAGTTGTAAACCTCATATTACCTGCATAATCAATGAGTCTATAAAGTATGGAAATCCATAATAAAGTGTCCTAAAATGAAAATACATCATATAGCAAGAGAACATGCACGTACAAATAACAAATAACCAAAACACTTCTATTAAAATACAATTTCTAATGATTGAGTTAAGAATTAACACAGGATTTAGACGCACAAAATGCCTCATATTCAAACAGAGACTCACTTCTGAGAGTATTTCTTTGCCTCTTCTTTATTGTAGAACTGCAATAACAATAAAAAACTGATCAAATCCGAGCTTTGTTTCATAAAACAGGATAGAAATACACTGAAAACAAGCAGCTTTGTTATTAAATAGATAGAGAACCACTTTAACTAAACAACCACTAATAATGCTTCTTTAATCCATGTTTCAGTCGAAGGCTGAATAAACATTAAAGTTAAAACTGCTTCCGTAGTTCGAAAACCCAGTTAGACGATAAAAACTGACCACATCCGGAGGAGCTGTGTGTTCCGGTCGTCGACAGCTGGAAGCCATTCTCCTCCTCGGTATGTGGTAGAAGAATTCAAATTAAATATCCAAATAAATGTTATGGAAGCTGAAAATCCACATGTGAATTTACCGAGGGGGTCACGTGACGTTTTTCTTCTTCGTTCTGTTTAAATAGTAACAAGAATCTGTTGACTGGAGGTATGTCGCCACCTACTGCTTTTATAGGTACATGTAGGTGATATTGTTGTTATTCCATATTTGATCACTTGTGCCTGCTTTAGTTTTAGATTTTCCAACATAAATCTGGAACTTTTACAAAAACACGAAAAAGGAAAAAGGTTTTTAAAAAGGTTTTTTTTAAAGTACAAATGTGTAGTACCAAGGCTTTATAAAAATAAAAAAGTGCATATGTTTCAAGGAAAAACTTAAATAAATGAATTTAAATATATTAAAAACATTTAAATATGAAAAATGGAACAATGTTTTTAAAAGTTAATAAAGTCCAAATGGTTTATAAAGAAAAACATAATGCAACATTTTGAAATATAAAAAAGGAAGAAAAATGTAGTTTCCTTGAAGCTAAAAAAGTGCAAATGTTTTTGTTAAATACAATGAAAACATGTTTTTAGAAAAATCACAAAACAGTTTAAAAATTTTCAAAATTTAACAGAAAGGAAAAAAATAAAGAAATAAGGGAAAGAAAAGGAAAAAAAACTGCAAGATGTCCCCTAATAACTTTCAATGGTTAAATCTTCAAATGTCCATGTATTTCAGTCAGTGCCCTTTAAATTTTACAGTCTAATATTCAAACATTTACTAGTTATTAATTACCTTTATTTTGGTAAAAACAACATTTTTAGAAATAAATAATAAAGCACTTCATTGGGTGCCTCTCAGGTAAACAGGAACACAACAACAACAATAACAATAATAATAATGAATGAATAAATGAATGTCATAAAAGAAATGACATGGATGACAAATTACATCAAATAAAATTTGAAAGAGATCTACTTTTCAAACATTTGCTTTGATTCATGTAAATAAACTCTTGTCAAAAAGCAAACCAATGGTTTTTCCTGACAAAATTAATAAGCTGTCGCTAGATATAATATTTTGAGGGAAATATGATGAAGAACAAAAATAGCTCAGAAGAGAGCGTTACCTCGGAAATTGCAGACTCAAACGTAAAGTAATACAACTTTTGTTTTTTCTTTGTAGAAAGTGGGAGTAAAATAGCTGACTTTTGACTAAATCAAAAGTCAAAATTTAAAGTCAGTTGTTTAAAAAATTGCTCTAGTTTAAAATGTAAATTAATGTTTTTACAGTGCATTGTTGACAGATGAAAAATGTTGCTTTAATTGCATACGCTGCTTTTAATAATAATTTAATAACGCAGTCAAACTAAAGTCATAACTTTTACTTAAATTACATACAAAACAAATATAATTTCATGTCTTTTTTTCCTTTGATTTTCCTTGATTGTTGTATGATATTAATAATTACCAGTTGACTTGAACGCAACTTTCCTCGCGTCTCCTAATTCTGCAAAAGGATTGGTCAAATGTAGGTAGTACTTCCTGTAAACATTGCATCTCATTGGCTCAGTGTCGTGTAGCGACCGGAAGCTGTCTGTCCATCGGCTCGTCGTTAGCAAAATGGCAGAGGTCAGTCAGAAACTTTTTGGGAGCAGAGTTTACCGGCTGACAGTCTTAAGAACCAACCCGAATCGTCCTTTTTGTACCGATGGAACCTCCGGGTGTCTCCTAATACACTGCTGTCATAGTTTAGCTAAACGAGAATCCGTCCAGAACCAGAAAGCAACACAACAACGAGCATCAAGAAAACTTTACAGACTGAGGACAGCTGATTATCAACAGAAAGATGAAACTTTGATCGTTGCCTCTTCTCTTTATCTACCTTCATCTCCTTGGATCTGGTGTGCTGACACCAGAGAGAGACTAGAACCCTGTAAAACAACCATGGACACATCTACATGCCTCTTCCAGGAGAAGCTACTTGTTTGCAGGATGTCATCCTGGGCCAAAGGTGCTGTTTTTATTCACCCTGATGCGTTCAGGTCCCCTCAGCAGGCCAGAGCTTTCTCCACTGTCCTACTCATTCTGGCAGAGAAGGGATCAGAGGGTCCAAACCTTGGACATCTGAATCTTCATCCTCTTGCACTGAGAGGGTCAACATCTACTAGAGGCTACAGCTGGAGGTCAAAGCAGGCTCCTCTTCTGCACAGGAGTAAGACAGCCTATTATGACATCCTCAGAGTGTCCCCCAGTGCCACACAATCCCAGATCAAGACAGCTTACTACAAACAGTCCTTCATTTACCACCCTGACAAGAACCCAGGGAGCAAAGAGGCCATCCACCGCTTCTCTGAGATTAGTGAAGCCTATGCTGTGCTGGGCAATATCAACCTGAGGAGGAAGTACGACCGGGGCATCCTGAGCCAGTCAGACATCCAAAGTGCAGAAAGGCCACCTTCTAAAGAGACCACAACTAGAACCACAGGCTCCCAGCAGCAGCAGCAACAACAGCAGAGAGCCAGACGATTCTCCCACACCGGTGGGAAACCCTTCTTTGACTTTGATGCCTTTTATCAAGCTCATTATGGAGAGCAGCTGCAAAGAGAGAGGGCCATGAGAGCCAGGAAGAAGAAGATGGAGGAGATGCAAAAGGAAAAGCTTAGCAGCTGGAGACAGCAGAAAAAGATGGAGCTGGCTGTCACAATGTTGGTGGTAGCGGTAGGGCTAATTATTGTCAATCTCAGCAAACCTTGAAATAACAGCAGTCAGACTGGTCGCTTCATGAGCTCCAGGTTATGTTTGTCAGGGGGTGAAGCAGGTGGAGGCTGCTACTTCCAGGTGTTTTGATGTGTCGCACAGCTTTTGACAGTTAGATTTTAGTTTTAATACTGCTTGTTGCAGTATGAATTAAGTCATCATCTAGGGGTTTTTAAGATGAATTCAGGAGGGCAAAAATGCAAAGATTCTTCATTTGTAAATATGTTGAAACAACATCAGGTGTTTTATGAATGTTGACACAAGTCTTGGCTTTTCATTTTCTATAGACCCTTTTCTAATGTGGTTTAAAATCTGACATCCTCCCTTGAAAAAGTGATCAAGTGGGTTGTGTTTAATCAGATTGGCCTACACAATTATTGTACTTTGTATGTGTTGTTATGGACTGGGCTTTTTTTGGTAGCAATATTGCCAAATTTCATCCATAATCTATTTTTCAGACCTCACAGGGAGGTGCCTTCTCTTTCATTTTATTTGTAATGCCAAGTCTGAAGTCAGAAATCTTTGGACCTCTTCAGTCGATTGTTTTCATCCTAATGAGGCCAGTGGATGAGAGAGCTGCACTTTTCACGTTGAATGTTCTGCAAAATCCATCAAGTTTCCCTTTTACATCAGAAATGTAAAAGGTGAAAAAAGTTTCAGGTTTTGTGTGTAAATGTATGCACCCGCTGTACATTTCCCCTCAGGTATTTTATGTTTATAAGTGTATGTACTGTACTGTACATGCCTTTATCTGATTCACATTGTATCAGAATGGACAATTATTTAAGGCAAGCTACATTAAAGAAAATCAACAGGTTGGTATTGGTTGATTGAAACTTTGATTTATTATATTTTTGTATAACTGACGTTTCATCATGGCCGCATGACATAAAACAAACAACAAACAAAACTTTATTTTTATTATGTCTATAATCTTTAGTAATATGTAGCTTATACTTTTTTATTTAAAAAATCAAGTGGTAATTGCTAATAAACTTTGTTTCCCACAGATTTTTAGTTTCTCATCTAAAATGTAAAAAATGAAAAGCTTTGTGTCGTAAATTCCACTGATTATTCTGGATGGAATCTGATTTGGACCCTTCATATATCATTTTTGGGGTCCAGTTTAATTTGAACTGTTGTTTGGTTTGAAGGTGAAATGCTGCTAAGAGTTTGCATTTTTTCCTTCAAAGTACTCGCGTCTTTTTCTAAATTAAAAAATGTGGAGTTTTTAACGACACAGGTATAAGTAACATGCAACATAAAAGACTTTATTCAACAAAAACTCTGCATATAATCCAGAACCTGAACAATTAAAACTTGAGTAAAAGGAACAAAATCTTATAACTCCAAAAATGTTAGATCATTGCAGAAGAGGAGTGGACCTGAAGGGTGGCTGTCAGGAAGCGTGACATCATTTTATTACTTAAATGACAAATAACCTTTTAGTTAGGGATGCACCGATATCGTTATCAGGCTGATACCATGTACTCATTAAAGTTAACCAATACCAATGCAGTTGCTTTGACTGCGGTCAGAAGGCGGCTTCGCTGACTTGTCAGTTGTGTTGTAGTTTTCTATATTGGTGGCTAGGGGGAGCTGTTGAGCTAAAGAGGAATAGTGTGGTTAGGAGTGGAAAGCTGAAATAATTTCACAGAAAATGTTTATTTTTCACATAAATATATTAGTTTTGTGATCATTTTTATTAATATATTTTTTAATCTAATTCACCCTCATTTGCTGTAACAAGCAGAGAAGAAAATAGAACCTGCCTTCCAATTCATTGCATCTTTTGTGTGCGGTAGAAGTATCAGTACTCAGTATCGGCAAGTACTCAGATCCAAGTATCAGTATCGTATCGATTTGAAAAAAGTGGTATCGCCGCATCCCTACTTTTAATAATATATGTTACATGGACCAAAATAGGAATAGTTCATATTTACTGAAACATTTCTAACATGTTTTGCACTCTGTCCCCAATTATTCAAAGTCCAGTCAGAAAAACCTAAGATCAAATAATTTGATGTAAATCTAGAAGTGAAATAGTGAATAATTTTATTTATGATTGTTGCAATTTTCATGTATTTTTCTATTTATTTGTTTTTCCTTTAGTTGGAGAATGTGCCCTCCAGGTGGCATCTGAATATATAAAAATGATCTCTGAAAACTCAACGCTGTGTAGGAGGACATAAATACACATTTTCAGTCTGATTATTTTCGTCTAGTTTGCTTTTAAATATCAGATGATTCAAGTGCACAAAATAACTGGATCTTATTAAACGTTACACTGAAATCTGTTCCATGAATCAAAGAAAACATGCAACAGTTTGTTCACATTTTATTCACAGAAATATAAAGTAGTATGTCAAGTACATCACTTTGTACAAAATTGCACAGACTCTTCAAAACTCAGTCAGACAACAGAAAGTTCAGCTGTAGGAGAGTTTAGAAAATAAAACGAGACGATTCTTGATATGTGGGATGGGTTTCTTTCCAACGAATGATTTCCACTGTGGTCGTTTCATCAAGAAATATCAGTTGTACATAAATAAGACTCAATAGGAAACATGTAATTTACAGTGGGAATAATGTGTTTCAAAAATAGGATTCAAATTGGCACATGAAACTGCTTCATTCCACTGAAATCACCTTTGAGTGGCCATGCTTGAAAAGACAAGGCGTTGGCTTTTGATATGTTTATTCCAACTGAGAAAATGACTTGCATACGCTTCTGGTGCTTCAAAGTCGCTGATGTTTGCATTGACTTAAACTCTGTAAAGCCTTCAGATGTATCTAACATGCTATAAAGTGTGGGAGGGTATGTTTATTCCCTAAATGGCACTGAGATCAGTCATATAATTATTTTACTATCATTTTCCAAGATACATAATAAGTGACAAATGTTTTAATCTGCAATAGTGTTATCTAAACCTTAAAGCCTACTTCAGATTGAAGGAAAGTGTCATTTCTCATCACTTTTTAAATTAACGTTCGTATTCTGAACTGAAGAGAAAGAAGGCATTTGTCCCGTGACCATAGTGAGCTGATAGTCAGCTGCTTCCTGTTCCTGTTGGTCTGACCCATCACTACTGCTTACAATACAGCAAACCTATATTACATACATTGTTGTTACTTGATTACAATAAACTTGTGCAATGTTTCTTTGTTCTTTAAAAGTCCAGATTTAGGATGTAGTGAACATCAAGGAGCAGTTAGAGGACACAGCCAACAAAAACAAATTCCCATCCAACCAAATCCTCTTACAAAAAAAAAAAAAAACATTAAAAGTTTGGTGCTGAGGGATTGTTTTATCTGTTCAGCTTAGACACCACAGCAGGTTGTAAGGAAAACAATAAGTTGCTTCAGATGTTACATTCATGTTCCTAGAAAATTTAAAAACAGTAGTTTAATACTTAAGATGTTTTAAATGGTTGTGAAACAATCAAACCTGGGAAATTAAAAAGTCCGATTGGAGTAGAAATGATAACTTTTTCCTCAACTGTAAAGTTACGGAAACCCAAAACTAGATAAAATGAGAGTATTAAAGTACATGTGTCCTAAAAGTGCACGATTAAATCTACTTTTATTACCTTTGGACAGTTTTAAGCGAGTTGTTTTACTCC
Source organism: Callopanchax toddi (assembly GCA_006937965.1). Lineage (NCBI taxonomy): Eukaryota > Metazoa > Chordata > Actinopteri > Cyprinodontiformes > Nothobranchiidae > Callopanchax > Callopanchax toddi. Next base: position 1,157,858 of record SSNR01000070.1, on the reverse strand, counting down.
GTTGATAGAAATGTTCGACGCTAAGCTAAACCAAGCTAGCCACCTCTAGCATGTAGCCTCGTAAGCTACAAACATAAAAGAGGAGAACATTTTAAAATTAAAACACATTTTTGTTTATGTGGTTATACTTGATGTGTAATTTTAAATGTGAAAATCTGATTTCTTTAAGATTATCTTCATAAAAACAAACTTTGATTTCAACTTAGCATGAAGTAAAGCAGCAATCTCACACCTTCCTATTCAAGCATGGCCACTTAGTACACTTCTATCTGTACTGTTCAAGTTCACACCCACATGTTCACCTGCAGGCCACATTAAACGGCGCACAACATTACCATAAAAAGGCCAGAGTCCCTCCATCAGTGCTGGATTTGGTATACTAATATTTTCAAGGCATTACTTCAAAGTAATCTGTATTAACATCTCTAATCTACAGGTTATCAGTATAATGTGTGAATGCAGGACCATCACCAGATGGAGGGACCCAAAAAATAAAAAAACACTACTGTGGCACACATACCATTTAAAAATATCTGGACTCTAATAAATCATCACACATTCAAAGTAATAATAACCCAGTAGGGGATCAACATGGGAGCCAAACAACCTTTAGCTTGTGTTTATCGATAAAACTTTCCAAACCATTAGGGAATGCGTACGTATGGTTTTACTGTCTGAAGCAGAAACCCACAGTGAAATTATCACCTTATTTTAGTGATGCTGTCAGATACCAGCATCATCATTCTAGTTGCTAACAACAAAGGTCCATTTGAGTCCAAAGTAATTGTCAGGCACCTTTAGGCTGTACACGTCTAAGAAAAATACCTCCAAGCTTCCACGAACACTAACATGTGGACGGTGTACTGGTGTGAGTGTAAAGGCCCAGAGCAGGACTTTGTAGAGAAAACCCAAAGGGACAGTGAGGATATCCGGGACAGACTCAAAGCAGCTTTATAAACATGAACGAGGCGCTCTCAGGAGCTCAGAGGGGAGGGTTCGTTTCTTCAGGGCCGTTTCAAACTCAGTCCTCCAGCAGGGTGGTGACACGGGCTCTGCTCCCAGGGAACTGTGGGTAAGGCCGAGCAGGAAATGGTCAGAGGAGGTGAATCAAAGCCATATGACTCCACTGAATGACTTCCTCTTAACTTTCTTTACTTTCAGTTAGGTCACGGTTGCGTTTTGTACATCTTAACTTCACAAAACCATCTGCCTCTCGGATGTCTTTGATATCTGAATTTAAAACAAAGTCACAGAAGTTAAAAGAACTTGATGCCATGGACACACTTCTTGGCATCATTTTCTTGCCAAATCGGAGAAACAGGAAATTTCTTTGAAACAAAGACAAACAGACAAAACGATGTGTGATAAAGTGATTTAGGCCATTTTCCCCATGTGCAGAGCGCCCTCTGTCACTTCGGATTTCCTGCATCCTCCTCCGTCAGAAGATAAACAACTCAACCCCGCTCTGGGTCATTTAGTAGAAGGAGTACTGGTTCTCCACAGCCCGGGCTCTCCGAGTCCCGTCGGCGTCGTGGTAATCGTCAGAAGCACCACTAGAGGCCTCCAGCAGGCGTTCAGAGCTGTTGCTTCGGCTCTGCAGTCCACCTCCCACGCCTCCCCCGGTACCTGGGTCACTTCTGGACAGTGAAGGAAGGGCGGTGGGTGAGGAGGAGGTGCTTGAGGAGGGGGGCGCATCAGGAGAGGGCCCTGGAGGAGCAGTGATCCCAGGAGGGTGAAGGGCTGGTGGGGCTGAATCTGTCCTGCAGGCTGCATTGGAAGGACTGAGAGCTGGAGGCACGGGGACATCTGTGGCAACTTGTGGGAAGAAGACAGACATCTATTTAACAGAGGAGACGTTACTGGCATTAATGAGTCTGAGCTGATGATAATTATCTGTTGGTTTTACTGGGTAAAAGGCTCCTTCATGGAGCTGCATGTAAACGCAGGCAGTGTGGGCCTCCTTTATTATCCTTTCTCCTGGTGGGCAATAACACCAACAGCACTGGGGCCAAAGACGTGCCTGACCAGTGTATCAATAAAGCCTTTTACACCCTGAATCAGACCCTCACTCTGTGTGTGTTGGTCTGGCATTCTGGATAAACACAGGTCCTCTTTGTGAGCACCAGGGTGGAGTTGGCGTCTCAGCCTGCATGCTAAACTTCAGCTGTACAACTGGCCCCTCACTCTGCTGCACAGGAGGGCATTTATCCCAGGCCAGGAGGGTGGACAGCAGGAGTAGTGGTGCACGGGATGTTAGCTCTTCTTCCTCAGGCTTTAAAAGTCTAAACTTTAATAATCATCAACACCAAGGATTTACTGTAAGTTTCTTCTTGCTGAATATTGTGCATCAATGTATTTATCATCATAAAACTCCTCTCTTCCTTTAGTTGGACATTGCAGAACATGTTCTTTTGTTTATGAGTTCCCACCAGCAGCTCAGTTAGGAAGTTTATTAATTATTTAACCTTTTCCTGCAAATTTGCCTGATCAAACTTCAATCAGACATCTCATATTTAGGGAAAACCTTTTTTTCTGATACAGAAAATTATTCATAATAATAGCAATATTATAAGTAAGAGAGTTGTGTGTTAGTGTGATGAGTACCGGCAGTGGAGCTCCGCTGCACCTGCACATACGAGCGTAGCGTGATGTCAGCCGAGCCTCCGGACTCGAGGGGGATGGGGTGGGCGTGGAAGTGTCTCAGCATGTCCGTTACAGTGTGGAACCACAAGTGGTGGACGTGGCACTGTCCGTTCTCATTAACGGACAAACGCAAGTGCTGACGGAAAGAAAATGAGAAGGGAACGGTCACAAAATGACAGAGTACTGAATCAATCAAATTCTCAAAAGAAATAAAGTACAGGAATAATAGACAAAGAGTAAAATCAGAGGGAGAACATGTGAACGCAGACACAGAGGTCAGGACATGATGTGAGGGGCGTTTTGTTGAGGAGCAGAGCGACAGCATGCCCAGGCTGACAGCAGAGGAAGAGGTGGCAGCTGACACTTCCTCAGCGCTGCCGGCTGGCAGGATGTGATGTGCAGGGATCGTGTTACATAAGAAAACACAGCGTTGACGTCTGAAACTTTTCCAGGAACTGAACATCTTAGAGCTGCAGTGGCTGCAACCTCCAGCTTTAAACAAAGACCGAGGATGTTTTAAATCAGTCAAGGACATTAGCTATCATCTATTTATTTCATGAAGGAACAATAACAGGCTGGTCTAGACTCATCCCTCACAGTGAGTGTCTCAGCACCAGTGATTCCCAAAGTGCTGTTAGCTGATTACGTGACATAAGATCACCTGAAGATCCATGCATCTCTCAGGTCTCTGCTGGATTTGTGTCCTTCCTAAAGACTCCCAGGTAGTGTTCATCTGCAGTAGAGGGCTTTTGAGGTCTGATCCTTTCTTTTTTCCCCACATTTCTCTATTTTAAACAACCTGCATAATAAGCTGTCGTGTTCAGGTTCGAGGACTGAAAAGAAAATTAGTTAAAAAGCAGCTAAAATCCAAAGGCCAATGAAGGCCACTAGTGTTACAAGAAATCTGGATCCTTGGTAGCAAAGTGTAAAGAACTAATGGGTGGTTTAAAACTTTTGCAGGGCCTTGTCTAGAACTCCAACCCACCACGGCCCCGTTTGCCTCCCCTCTGATGATCTCACCTTGGCTTTTCCCTGGAAGTTGAAGGTGAGAACGTACTCGCCCGGCCTCGTCTCACTCTGACGAATCACAAAGAGCCCGTGGCTCCTGGCTCCGCCCGCCAGCACCAGCTGAGCTGCTCGCACACGAGACAGCGTCCCATGAAACCATGGGTAACCTGCCAGGCTGGCATCGCCGTCTGACTCCTTTGCTCCTTCGCCACCACCTGAGAAGCATCAAACATCTGATTTCTTCATCTCGATGGTTTTATTTGTGTTGAGGCTTTAAGACGGCGTTTCTACCTGCAGAAGCGTTGGAGCTCTGGGCGTCTGGGGACTGGAGGAAGCGCTCTAAAGGCATGTGGGACGGGTGCTGGGTGAAAGGAAGCTCCCTGCAGCGGACTGAGGGGGCACTGTAGTGATCAGCTGCAGTAGAACATGACCTCTCTGGAACCCGATACACACCTGAAAATGTTTGTACAAATCAAGATTAGTCAGGATCAAAGCATGTAAATATTATGCAACGCACAGTGAGGCGTCCAGTGTTTGTGCTCACCCTCAGAAAGCAGCTCACAGCTGCAGGACGCCACCATAGAGCAGTCCTTAGACGCCTGTCCATGAGGACATGACGCCAGCTCGATGTCATCGCCGCTGTCTCTATACACAAGCAGGCAGGTCAGGACAACCGCAGGAGCGTATACACGTGTGCACACAAACATCAGTACATCCTAACACAACTCTACACACATCCACAGCCAGCCAACAGGCTCACAAATAATCTTCCTGTTTACATCCTCAGCTGCACCGACAAACGTCCACTAATCCAAAGAAACTGGGGCCGATGTTTGTGCTCAAACAGCCTGTCAGAAAACGCCACTAATTGGATGATTAATGACTATGTGCGTTTCCCCTTCTTCCCTCTTCCCATCCTCTCTCAGCCTTCAGTAAACAGCAAATATTTATCTGGTGGTTTACCCGGGGTCTATGCAGTCCTGGATGTCAGCAACCCAAGAGTTTTTCTGCAGAGAGTCGATGGTTTCCAGGATGTATTCTCCCCCATTTTCCACCTGTGAATGCAGCCAAACACAGCAGTCACACACTGAGCGCCGTTCACTGCTGCTTGACTTTTCCAACAACCTGCTTTCAGGATCTGCTCTCTAAATACGGCGTTTGTATTTTTCCATTTGCCCATTTCGACTAATGCAGGTGCAGCTGTGTGAAAAGCGGCTTGTGCAGAACGAACCTTAAGAACAAAAGTGTTGTCCTTGTCGGGCATCTCCAGCGGCATGGTGGTCCTCACCTCCACGATGGCTGAAAGAGGGATGCTCACTTTGGGCTTCGAACACTGGAACAAACAAATGGACACATAAAGGCTCGTATTACCCTTTCAAAAGCACATAAAGGAGACTCTAAACATACATGTAGCTTTTAGAGATGCTTTGTTAACTGTAAATGAGTATTTTAAAAGATATCAAAGCAATGAGCACCCATCCATCCATTTTCTGAACCACGTCATCCAGCGAGGGTCATGAGGAGCTGGTGAGAGGTCACAGGGTGAGGAGGGGGATGCCCTGGACAGGTCACTAATAAACTCACAATTTATTCAAAAAGGAACTGGATGAGGAAAAGCATCAAACCAGTGAGGCGCTGGATTAGGGCACTTGGATTATAACAGCCTGTGATTTATCCCAGTCCAAGTCCTCCTCTGCCACGCTCAGCACACCGATGTCACAATAACTAAATCCATGTGACATACAGTATTGTGCAGATAGGCTTTATAAACCACTGAACCTGTTTGATCATTTATCAAATAATCTGACCTTCCTTCAGTAATGTATAATCTGATTTAACCTGAGAAATAATGAAGAAAATCAGAGATTCCTGTTGAATCAGATGGAATGGTTGAACACTACAGCAGTGGAGATTAAAAGACTCATTTAATCTCTACTGCTGTTTTAAATGACCTCACATTTTTTTTATTGTGTAATCGAAACAGGATTTTAAAAAATTACTGTAATAACTTTGTTAATTAGCCTCTCTGTGGGTGGCAGGATAACTTTGTTCTAATCTATTATCACCAAAATCAGAATAAGCCATTATAAACTGTCCACTGTTTAATTACATCCTGTGTTTTACTTTGTAGGAGCCAAATAAAAACACTTCTAAAAGCAGAAAGTGTGTATTTTCGTCCCACATGGACCTTTAAATTAGTGGTAAAGGTTTAAAACACACAACTCCTCCAAACCCTCAACCTTCTTCCTTCAAACCTGATAGTTAAGATCTAACCGTCAGGATTATCGGTAAAGTCTCTGAGGCTGCACGTTGAAATTAACAGTGAGATAAACGGAGTTTAAGAATAGAAAATAGCTTTAAAATAACAGAAATAATTCCACAGCTCAGTTCCCATCTCCCACATCGTTCCCGGGATTATTCCTGCAGACAAACACACATGAAGAGTTTAGAACGGGCCCCGACGGGCTCTCAGGTCCAGATGAGGATCTTAACACATCCACTGAGCATGTTTCAGGCTGTGTGTGTGTGTGTGTCAGGAAAGGCAGGGCAAAAAAAAAAAAAAACCCCCGAGTGTGAGTGATAGTCTGACAGAGGTTTATCATCTGATCTGTCTGGAGTAACGCTGTCCTCATCCTGATCCGTCTGAGCAGCTGGCTGCCATCCACGCCCACCGCTCCTCTTTCTGGATCAGATGTCAGAAACCACTTCCTGTATTCAATTAGACCACTTCCTGTACCTCCTTAATGTCAGTCCAGTCTCAGAGGGAGTTCTCTGTATTTATTGCTTCTTCTGTGGTAGCTAAACAAAACAACAGCAAAAATAGAAAGTGTCGTTTTTACTTACAGTGTGTATTTTGCCTTCCGGTAGCGATCTGTCCGGGTTTTATCAGCCCATCCTAGACTTGTTTGAAGTCGTGGTATTTAAAACAAAATTCCTTAGTGTTTATCTGATAGGCAGTCATGTAGCAACAAATTGTAGGCCTTATTCTGGTCTGCTCTCCCTTCTGTTTTTAAATCTCCACCACCTTTAAAAATATGCTAAGTTATTGTTAACCAGTACTTTTTGCACTTATTTCTCACTGGACTCCTCTAAGGTCAACAACTCAAAGCCTCAAGAAACCAGACGTACAATAAAAACTTTTAATTTAGGACAATGATTATTTCTTCATGTTTTTTTGCCCGAAAAGTTCTTAAGTGGCTTAAATTAGGAGGTTTATTCCTGCAAAAATATCTGGTTTTCAAAAAATGCTTCTTCAGCTGATTTAAAGCACCCTGTGAATTTTGTTCTTGTTTCCCACCAAATTGGATTCGAGTCCGATTTAATAAATTACAAGAACTTAATTGGTACAGAATACCACAAAAAATAAAAATATATGTTGCTTCTTGAATGATTTGACTCTAATTTGACGGTAAAACAACAGGAGACCTCATCCTGAAGACATGCTAACGTGTCATCATGTGACTAATCATGTGATCACCTTATTGGAATTGGCAAACTTCATCACACTTTATAACACAAAGTTTCCAGGCCTCACAAAGGTCAATATATATTTTAGATTTACAAAAGCCATCTGTTGCAGCTCCTTTCTAACACAATCTGATCAGGTTGCCATGGTAACACAGCCCTACAGAACAGCCCTGTGTGATGCTACAGGTAGGATTCTGTGTATTTCTACTTCTTTTTTATATTATATCTACTACTTAAGGCGCCGTTAACTCCAAACATACCTCATTTCTGATTGGTTTGTGGATGGAGCCAAAGGCGATATAAGAACTATAACTATATGCTGCCTGGTGGTTGTCTTATTTTGCTGTGCATCATGGGAATTTGCTTCCACAAGCTGTGACGCAAAAAATGTGATTTCCCCCATATATCAGTATAAACATGATGTTTTATCCATGGTGCAACATCAGGTGAAAAACTATCGTGTCTGTAGTCGTTCCATGTTATTTAGAGTGGTGTGAACTGGGTCATCTGGGCCTGCTGTTCTGTCATAATGCAGGTTGTTACTGCGCTGCAGTCCCTCTGCAGATTGATGACCCCAGCAGGGACGAGTCCTGAGCCAGGAGCGGCCTGGAGTGAGGTTTTATGAGTCAGTTAATCTCCCCGACGCTACCGGGCGACTCTGTTATGATTTGTTCGATGTGAACGAGACGCGAGCAGAGCGGTTAGAGATGTATGCGTTTAATTAACCTGTCGACGAAGATGTAATCTCGACTCTGAAGCCTCGTCCTGTACCTTCACCCCATGTGAACATTAACAGATTAAGTCTCTGGAACAGTTCCTCTTGTGCTCCTCACTGACTTCTATAACTCCCTAAACTATTTTTGGTTCCTACTTTCTGTTTGTCACAGCAGCCGGTTCGCCAGAGACGAGGAAGCAATCAATAAACACACGACACAGAAACTCTGAGATCTTCTTGCCTTATAGAAATCAATGAAGCAGCTTTCTCTCCTTCCTCACAGTCTTTAGATTTCTCTGCTAGCTCACCACCGCTCACCCCCCATCCTCTCGCCACCCTCCCACCTGTCCTCACCCTACTTCCCCTCTCTGCAGCCTCATCCACATTCCCACCAGCCACGGTCAAAGGACAGTAGCTGATTTACTCACACTCAGCTGAACAGGCCCGTGGCCCGCTTAAGGTCACGGGCAACGATCTGGAAATCTAGTGCACGAAACATAAAAGGTGTGTGTGGTTTGACCTGAGCTCTGCAGCGTCAGCAGGACTGGGTCACATTTTAATCTGGGATTCAGGAGGAAGTGAAACTGATGATTAGTTTCTTTCTGGATTTCTCTCCTTTAGTTAAACGTCAAAGTTTGAAAAAAATCATAAAACCAGGAAAAAAAAACAATCCAAAACTTAAAGCGGCTCTCTGGAGCATTTTTCTCTGTATCAAAGTTTTCTAAATGTTTTAAATGATATTTCAGGTCTAAACTATGATCTATGGGTTGAGTTCCACAACATCTGTCATTCTGATGAAGACCCTCCTTCCTCCTAGAGACCCCTTTCCATTTTTTCTTGCCGCCGACATTTTTCAGCCAATGAAATTCAAATGTCTGCATTCTCTCAACATGCACGCGCATGGACCAAACCTGTACCAGTAGGGGGCGCTGTCGTACAGGACGCTCCGTGTGTTTCTCTGCCGTCTCAGCCGTTCACTGAGGACTCACGGCTCATTTCTACTAAAAACCTACCCATTCTCCAGCTAAAGATGGATTTATTTTTATTTTTAAACCTTTCACCTCACAGAATGGCAAGGTTTGACAGGATTATGCGTTTATTTTGGTCAGAAAGTTCATCCAGGGCCGAGTCAAGTTCAGCTTCAGAGTCCAGCAGCAGCTCTCTGCTAACAGAGCTAATATCAGAAGCAGCAGGGACAGAGAGGGCTCATCAGACCCTCTTAGTATTGTTGGAATAAGATTGTGAACTGTGCTGAACTGAAATCGCGCACACGCGACCGGACGCGCGTGTCGAGATGTTTTGAGGAGGAGCCTTTGGACGCTAGATTCAAAAACTGCTCTCCTGATGAAATCCTCCAGAGTGCTGCTTTAATATCAAGAGAATGTTTGATAAATGTAAATAATATACCATTGATTTGGTTTTTGTCTGCAATGCAGGTAAGTACAGTTTGTCCACCAAGTTACAGAAACTTCAGTAAAACTGACAGGAAGTCCACAACGTGGGAAAGTCTGAGAGCCACCATAGAGTCTCTGACTCCTTCTTAACTTCCTGCCTGTCATGTGAACAAGATTTCACTCCTTAAAAAGTAAGGCTGCTAAACCTTCACTGATCATTAAAAATATGCATTTTCATCCCTTTTGAGACTTTAGAGATAATAATGACCTAAATAATGAAACCTATCAGTGTGTTCTGCCCTGGTGAACTCCTGCTTCCTGTCTCTGTGTGTCTCAGTGTGTTTTAGTACCTTAGGAGGGACGTAGAACTCCAGCAGGAACTTCTCCCCTCCGTCTTCCCTCTTCGTCTTCCGGAGCAGCAGGCGACACTTTTGCCACTGAGCAGCACCCATACAGTTTGTGTCGTCGGCCACCATGTATCTCAGCGCGCCCTCCCTCTGGATCTCCAGGAGCTCTGCTTTGTGACCTTGTGAACCCCTGGGAAGTCGCAGCTTTTGGGACCACTTCTCTCCCCCTCCTGCCTCCCCTCCTCCTCCTCCTCCCCCGTTTGGCCTTCTGGTTCCTGAAGGGGCGTCAGGCTCGGGGGAGGCTCGTCTGTGCCACATCTCCTTCACCCCGTCCACAACACACAGACTCATGTTCCTCAGGGAGAAGCCTTTCTTAAAGCGAGCCTTCGGGTGGCTGACGGACACGTCCTCCGAGCTGCGGGACTGTCCCAGAACTGACATCTTATGGGTCGTCTGTAGGCCTCGGGAGGCAGCGCTGCTGCTGCCTCCCCCATCTATCCCTCCCCCTCCACTGTCCATGCTGTCCAGGGACTCACTCGACGCCCCGGTGTCCTTGCGCCTCTGGTAGAGATCGTGACCGTAGGACAGAGGGCAACCCTGGATCCCCAGGAAAGGAACGATGCTGTACTTTGGCGCCGCGTTGCAGCCGTCCTCCCCTGGAGAGGAAGCTTGTTTCTCCTTTGCTTGGGTCAGCGCTGCAGAGAAGCACTCCAGGAAGTGGTTGGCAAAATGCTGCGAAAAGCTGGCATCAGCACCGGGAGAGTCATAGCATGGATTCTCTGACAGAAAGCGCTGGAACTTGTCAGCAAAATCTGCAGCGGAGGCTCGAGCATGGAGCTCACAGAACTCTCTCCAGTCAGGCAGTGGGCACGAGGAGGAAAGCTCCGGGCTGCCCGGCACCACAGCTCCGTTCATCACTGGGCCATGCCAACCCGCCAAGGAGAGGCTGAGGAGAAGGAGGAGGAGCAGAGAGTCAGCATGGACACCAAAAGGACCACAGCAGCATGTTTAGCTCTGAATCACATGGACACATCAGCTGTGGAGCAGCCTGCATGTGAGATGGTGTGAACGGAGCAGGCTGCTAACCAGCTTGTGTCTGGCACTATTAGATCTGCATCCCAATACAAGAAAATACAGCCGTTTGCTTGGTTTTCTGACATGTTTAACAAATATATGGCAAAGGGTTTTGCTTATTTGTGATTCTAATCAATTTTTATCTTTTTTGCATCATAGAAAATGTGTCAGGCTTTCTATAAAGACTGAAACTATTAGCCTAAGTTCCATAAAATATTGTCTAAAAGTCACAAATAGTCTAATATGATGAATTTAGGTGTGTTTGTTTCAGTTATAACATCAAAAAGTTTAAAAATCAGTTTGTTTTTTTTAGGTATAGTGAAATCAATTTGAAGTACAAGTCCCATCTCATAAATAGTCAGAAATGTTAAGACATTTTCTGTCCTCCATTAATCATCCTCCGTTTGTTTGGATGAATCCGCTTCCTCTCAGGCTTCAGCTCTGACAAACCGCATCACATCATGGATACAACGCTTCACTACAACGGGAATCTAACGCAAAGTCATAATGACATTGTGTCAGTAGCAACATCCAATGAGCACGTCCAGCACCGCCCCTCCCTCTCTGCCTCTGCGTGTCAGGGACAGTTACAGCATCAAAGAACGGAGCCAAACAATCAGGCCCATGTTGCTTTGATTATGGCTGAAAATCACACAGATAAGAGGAAGATGTCACGCGAGTGAGCTCTGGATGAGCTAAAACTCCCTGAGCTGTGAAAGCATCTCCCTGTTCATCAACTAAATGAAATCAAACTAAACCAATCTGCTTCCAGCTTTGTTAGAATGGGTTTTAAAGAACATCAACGGGCAATGACCCCTAAAAAACATGTTTTTGTTGAAATCTGGCACACATGTCAGTCTCTGAATCCAACAGCAGACCGGATCAGAGGGAGACACGATGATGAGGGGAAGTAGGAGCGCTGCCAGCTCTTTGAACATCCATTTCTTTACTCGTTGTGCAGAAGAACTCTCGGACGCTGAGATCTGGTGTCAAAATTTCTAAGAAATGCTGAGATGGTGGAGACAGTGGGAAGTAGAGGAAAGGATGGGATTAAAAAATAACAATAAAAACAACAGAACAGGAAATATGTTCCTGTCTGAATGGATGAACCATCAGAAATCTAAAGGTCTAGACTCCAAACGCTGAAAAAAATCTGCTCTGATAATAAAGAAGACCATCAAGCTTTGGTTTTCACATTACTTCTTTACAGACACAAGATAAATATATACCTATTAATGTATTTAGAAGAAATGTTTAAGTGAAAATATTCTGGAGGCGAGAGTTTTTAAAGCTAAAAAGGTTTAATTCAACCCACTGAGCTCCATCATAGTTCACCAGATTAGAGAGACTATAAATAGTTTCAGATCATCTGAGAACAACAGCAGATCATTTACCTCGACTAGAAAAATGAACCAAAGCATCTCTAGAGTTTTGATCCATCTGAAAAAGAGCCTTCATTAGATTATGGGATTGTAGAGGAACAAGCGTGAACTTTAAACGTGTTTCTGCAATTAAATTATAAACATTCACCATCATTAGTGTTGTAGAAACCTCTGTGAACAACCTCAGTTTGGAGAAAGAGCTTAGTTCTGATGGGATTGACAAGCTAACAGCTAGTAAAGCAGGACCAAATATCTCAAATTCTTCATAAGAGCTGAATTTGATCCATGTTTACACAGCTGTTAGTTTCACTTAACAGTTAATCCAGCAGAAATATTAAACTTCAACTGGACAGATACAGAAAAGAGAAAATGTTTCGGCATTTAGAATAATTTGCTAGTTTTAAGAATTCTAGCCAGCAACTTTTGCTGTTGCTCAAATCTAGAAAATCTGACCATATTTAAGAAAATGTGGCTTATTTCAAGTATGGCTGTAAGAATGTATTTCTTTTCAGATTAGAAATAAGTTAAAACGTCTAAAAACAAGTCTTTATTTTTTTACCTTCTTAGAAATCAGTCTTTGCTACTGGCCAAAATCCTAACTTTGATTAAATTTAAATGTTTTGTTGCTGAATTTAAACCAAACGTCCTCAAATAGGAGCTCCGTCATGATGAACCCTACAGATTCCTCACAGACTCATGGGACGGCTGTTCATTTAGGATTAATTACTAGAGAGCAGCACTGAGTTGCTAGATGTTTTGACATGAAGGTTCTACTCATTCATTAAATCATCCGTCCATTCATTCAGTCATGTGGGCCAGATTTATTTGGTGGTTAAACTGCTAATCAGCATGTGTTGTAACAATGACCCCCCACCTCCCAAAGTGTGAGTGAATGTGTGGGTGTGTCTGTGTGCTGCCAGGCCAGTCAATATCCATTCAGCTATTTAAAAACCAGCACTCGGCCAACTTTCCACCCATTCAGCAAAAAAAAAAAAAAAACACAACACAGAGAGAGAGGTGCGTTTCTAAAACTCCTGCCCTTCCGCAAAGATGAGGATGTGCCTCGCTCAAGGATATCGAACCATCCACTGCAACACACACACACACACACACACACACACACACAGAGTCAGTCATCGAGTCAGCATGAAACTCAAGCCGTGAGACTGTGGAGGAAGTGGACAGCTTTATGGTTTTCTGGGGCTCAGCAGACTACTGGAAAGGCACACGCGGATGTAAAGTTAAAATGATGACAAAGAGGGCAGAAACAAGAAAAACACAGGTGATGGAGGGGATTATCACACAGGGGTGAAAAGTACATGAACTTTCTTCTGTTCAGGAGTGCAGCCTTAAGAATAAGTTTTATGCTTCTTTTAACGTGAATCTAAAACAGATCTAAAATAAAGAGAAACACAATTAACTTATAGAGTAAATTTATATGCAAAGACTGTTGGTAAAAGTTTTTAAATTAATCGCAAAACAAAAGCACAGAAGTAACAAATGAAATGAAAAGTTCCTTATAAAACTGCAGTAAACAGCAACAACGAAGCAGCAGGAACAACAGCAGGACTTTCCTCTAAATGGAGCTAAAGTCACCTTGAGTCAGAATCAACTCATCACTGTCCTCTGAAACATCCACAGGGTGAGTGAGAATAACCAGAAAAGACAGGGAAAGCTGCATTTAAACGGGTATACACAGGAATACATGCTCATCCTGTATTTAAAATACACTATTATGAGTGACAAGTTTCTTTGATTTTTTTTCTATTTTAGTTTTAAAATGAAACAGATTGATTTGGGGATGAACTGCATCCATCACAGAGAAGCACAAAGCAACTGTTTATGAGACATTTAAAGATGATTCCTCAAAAAGAACAAAAGCATATTTTAAAGCAAACAGAACTGGTGACTAATGGGTCTAACAGTACTGCTGAGGTGGAGATTTCAGCAAAAATGTTTGTTTTTTTAATTGATCATGAAGTTTATCAGATAACTCTACTGGTTAAAATCCCTCCCTGCATTTAGTACAATATCAGTTCTAATGGTACAAACTTATTTCTACAACAACAGTAGTTTTTAGGTCTGCGTGCACATGAGATTTTACCAGAGACCTTTAATCAAGGTGAAGTTATTTTGTACTATTGTTTTGAAGTTTTATCTTAAGAATGAAGAATGCTTTTTCCACCAGTAAAGGATGGGGAGGGGTGTTTCCTCCACAGGCCAGCTGCTAAAACAATCAGTAAGTGTGGAGGTGGAGGAGACAAGGGGAGCATAAAGAAAAGGAGACAACACTACAGGACAAGAGGGAGGCAGAGACACCACATAGATTCTCATATCACCACAGATCCACAAAGAGCTTTCTCAGCTCCGCTGGACCAGAAACAAAGAGAGAAACAGACGAAGGAGGGTCACGGGGAATGTGAAAGTGTTCACCTCCATCCTTCAGGCCTCAGAAGCCCTTTTCCTTCCTGTGTCTTTGGCCTATCGGTTGTAAAAATCTACCACTACTGTACCCCCCACCCCTCCTCCTCCTCCTCTTCTTCCTCCTCATCCTGCTGGTTCTTCCCCCAGGGGAGCGGGGCTGATATCTCTGTCAGATGGTTGGGAGTCCTGTCTGTAACAGTAAACTGACGAGGGAGGAAAGAAACATTACAGTGCAGGGAGAAGTGATCAGCTACAGCCTGCAAAACACATTGTACAGATCCCTTCGCTTCATGTACCTCAGACACACGCAGGACGGGGCTGAGCACAGACTGGAACTACTCTGGGTTGTAAGACAGAACCACTGAGAGGATCCTGCTGCAGCCATGCACGAGATGCACAAATAGTTTGTACTTTTAAAGCTCTGTGCACTTTCAGAGATAAACAGGGTGCGTGCGGTTGACAAGACGCCTATATCCATGCTGCGAGCAGCCTAGTGCCTGCAGAACACCCTCTGTGATTGGCTGATGAGGATGATTGGTGATGTTGTGCTCCCACCCTAGGGAGTTTGAGCCTAGTCGTGTTTTCTAAGATTAGCCTGGCACAGCACATAGTCAGGAGCACACTCAGTACTGTACAGCAATGTGCATGCAGTTCCCTCAAAACTCTCAGAGAACCAGAGGATTAGGGTCCAACAAGGGGTCAGCATTTAGCTGCCATCTTTGTAGAACCAGATTTTTCAAGTGATGATAGGTGTTGTTTTTTACAAACAAACATTTAAAAGTTCTGTCCATCTTCTGCTGCTTATCCAGAACTGGGTTGCACGGGAATTAGCTTAAGAAGAAATCCAAAGACCTCCATCTCCTCCGGTTCTCCCAGCTTATCCAGAGGGATTGTGATGCTTTCCAGGACCAGCTGTGAGATATAATCTCTTCACTGAGTTCTGGGTCTGCACAGAAGTCTCAGAAACATCTCTCTATGGAGGTGGAATTCTGACCTGATGACCAAACCACTTCAACTGGCTTCTTTCTCTGCAGAGGAGCAGCAACTCTCTGAGCTCCTACCTAACAGCCGAGCTCCAGCTACTCTGAAGATGAGGTTCTTCTGGTCACGACCCCAATGTTAGAGTTAGAAAGTAGATCAAGTGGTAAATCAGCTCAGTTCTCTTCACCACAACAGACTGGTACATCGTCAATCCACTGATCAACCCACTCCGTTCTACCTGTGTGTGAACAAGACCCCAAGAAACTTCAACCTCCAGTAGCTAACTCAAACCAGGAGGTGACAATCCAACCTTGGAATTGCATCCATAAAAGTTATGATCAGGATGTATGACAGAGGACTACCCTAGCAGAACTCAGGAGGAGAGAGCTGAGGCAATCAAAGACAGCTGGACCTACGGCTTGGCTCTTCAAGACGTTTTGGTTTTAGTTTTGAAAAATGAAAAGAAGCTCAGTTTTGATTCAGCTTGTTAGGATTACTGAGCAGAATCCAACCAAGTTCTCATCCCAGTGTGACCCTTAGTAAAAAAAAAACAACCTTTACATGTAATGACATCATCTGCTGGCTTATCCTGACTGTTTACAGAGATCCTTCAAAATCTCAAATGTGTCTCAGTCCTTCAGCCGTAGCTTCTCAAACCTGATTACTGAAAGTCGTCTTTATCGACTCCATCAGATTAATAGAAGTGATGGAGAAAAAGAGTCAACGTGTGTGGAAATATTAAGATAAAAGGAGGGAATAAAAAAAGAGAAAGAGAGCAGGAGAAAGAGCAGAGCTGGGGTCAGTAGTGATAGACTCCCACCTTCAGCTTCTTTCAGATCTGTTGACTTCAGAGCAGCCAGTCAGTGACCTTTGACCCAAGCTCTGATAACCTCCTTAATGAACCTGAATGTTCTCTGGGAGAGCTTCTCTATCACGTCAGGAGGAGAGTGAGACCGTAGGACACAAAGACTGACATCATGAGGACCTGATGCAGACGCTGATACGCGCTGAGAAGATCGGACCAGAATGTGCATGTTTGTACAAAATAAGGAAGCAAACAGATAATAATCCAGACATGATGGAGACTTTATGGAGTCACTTGGCCGGTTTACCTGCAGGAGGATTTAGGCTGCAGAGCCTCATCACACAGATATTAAACACATTCATTAGCGTGTCCTCTACAGGCTAGCTGCTTTCTTTCTCTCCTTCTCACACTTCCTCTGGCGAGCATTCACAATGTAAACGTTGAGCCGAGTGAGCTCAGGCGTCCATATGGCGGACGGCGATAAAGGACGGAGTGCGTGGGAGATGCTCATAGCACCACTGACTTCTATTTCCTGTCTCTCACCCACCAGGTCTAACTCATTCCACAGATGACCACGAGCCTCTCACAGAGACGCACACAGAAATATTCAGCGACCTGTGTGAGTGCTGTGTGTGTGTCGGGTACTGGAACGGATGCGTTTTAAATTTAGCTGATGTGCAAAACAGACTGATTATTGTAGCAACAGGAGGACTGAAGAATCTCATTAATGGCTCGATATAACATGTTGTTTTAGTTCCCACACAGAATACTTGAGTGTTTCTGGTAGCCAGCTTTGCATTTAACACTAAAAGTGTCAGGTGTTTGCAACAAAAATATTAAAACGCTCAGAAGATCAGATTTGATATTGAAACGAGAGGATTCCAGTAAAGCAAAGACCCTGAATCAGTTTGATTTTAATTGGTAGTTTGGATTTCAGCTTATGTATTTTCTGAGAGCAAATCAACATTTTGTCAGTATATGTACAAGATCCAATTATAAATACCGTGTTAGAACAAATTTCACCACAAAATGTCCAACAGAAGTCGACTTAGACGCTAAAATATCAGATCAAAAGAAAACTGATCTGTTCAAATCATTCAGAGACATTTTCTAAGTTTTTCTTCACTTCACAGTCTACTTTTTGTTAATTTGGACTTAAAATCTCCAAAGTTGCACAAAATGCATTGCTATTAATTGGGCTGCACAGTTGTTAGCATTGTTGTCTTGCAGCAAAAAGGTCATTGGTTCAGAGCCTTTCTGCGTGGAGTTGCATGTTCTCCCCATGTGGGTTTCCTCCGGTTTCCCCCACAGATCACAACATGCCTGATAGATCACAAATGTAAACTGCTTTGGATAAAAGCATCCTCTAAACAACAATATTAAATTGCCTAATATACCTTGTAATACAGGATTTTTGCTTCCTACTTATTTGCATTATTGTCATATATATTAGAATAATACTCACCAATAAATTTCAAACAACGACCTCAGTTTAAACTCTCTGCTGATGACCAAAAACATTCAGGAAACTTGCAAAAACACAATGAGAGCTTCTTGAATCAACAGCAACAACATCCAAAATTAGAAATGAATTAAAAAAGTTTACTAAAAAACAACAATAAGAATAAAAAATGTGCTGGAATCTGCTGATTTTCAGCTCTGCTGTCTGGACTTGTAACTGGAGCTCAAAATTCAGATTTTTTTTAAAACATTTAAATGTATTGCAAAACCTTTTGGGGTTAGTTATTTGTAATAACTGTCAAGTGTTTAAAAAAGCATTCAGAAGAAGGTGTAAAAGTTTTAAAGACATGTAGATTATCTCGCTGGTCAGAGCTTTGCTAAAATCAGAAGTAAAAATCAGCCTACAGCAATCGGTGCATCATATATGAAAATTAACAATTAAAAAGCGCTGATGTCAGGAAGCTGCTTAATAGTTTCTAAGATTTGTGCACTTCATATATGAAAAGGTAAACTCTAGTGTTCTTATATATTAAACTTATGTTCTCAGAATATCTAGGAGCATGTGTTTGGTTAGTGTCTAGGGCGGGGCGTGGTAAAGGAGTTTGTTCTGGATAAGTCAAGATATTTAGTCTAACCTGCTGATAACAATTTTGCTGGATTCCAATTTATCTCAAAGAACTGTAATTAACTGAATTGTGTTTACATTTTTTAAATTATGATTCTGGGAGTAAAAACTTGGACATTACCTCTAGTGTGAATTAGTGCTCCACCATGGTGATCTGAGATTGGCCTGATGCTGAATACTAGCAGATTTAAATCACCAGCTGACTTTTTAATGCAGATCTTCATCAGCTGTCAGGTCAAATCATTTCAAAGAATAAATATTGAGACACAAATGTTTGTTGTCGGCATATTGTTTTCTTAATTGCACTAAAGGCTAAATAAGAGAGATGTTCATGTTTTGGGGCTGTGGGAGAAAACTAGATCCCTGATGAGATTTAACCTGTGACCTTTAACCTGTGAGCCACTACACCACCAGCCATGTCAACAGTCAAAATAAAATTAGTAAAAACAGAGCGCCACAACACATCTAATTACCTTTTCTGCTGCTTTTGTTCAGGATAACGTCTGACAAGCTTCAGTTTTAGTGAAATAATTCATGAAACTGTTGTTAAACATAATCCCTGACATAAGAACAGGTGAGTATTTGAGTTAATAATGATGTGTCAGATATAGCTCCAGTGTGTGTGAGTTAAAAGGCTGTCAGTGAGCAGGTCTGAACCAGGTTCTGATCAGACTCTTTAGGCTTCCAGCCCATCAGGAGACACATGAGAGAAAGTCAATAGCAGGCCTGCTGGAGGCCCGCAGGCCGGGAGTCAGGATGAGACTTCATGAATGACAGCCTCCTGCTGAATGGCTGACTGATCCGGGTCCTGCAGGCAGCAGATGAATGGGAACCAGGCGGAGCCACGGTTCAGAACCCATCAGGGCCTGGATCAGTTCTGACTGACCACCCTGCTCCCTTTGGTCTAACGACCAGACCACCGGAGGACCCCCGCCCCTCCTCTTTAGAAGCAGAGCCTCTGTTCGTCTTGATGCTTTCATCACTAAACCTCCGCACTTGTTCTCCTCCATCAGTAGCCCGACTCTCCGGGTCCAGGTCTGAGGTGGTCTCTCCTCACAGCATCAGCAGGGAGAACAAACCCAGACCAGGAGGAATCAGGAAAAAACCACGCAGGACTCACCTCTACTGAACGGGGCTGGTTTCATTGGATCTCTGAGGCGATCCCGGTTCTTTTCCGTGAAGAAGATGCTCAGTTTCCAGACTCAGCCCTGGTTGGTTCTGGAGTCCGGTTCTAGGAGCTCAGAGGGGGGTCAGGTCCGCCTCCATCTCCTGTCGAGCTGCTGCTGCTGCTGCTGAACACTGGGCTCTGATGCGCCTCAGTCCTCTAAAAACCACCGAGCATTAAAAAACAGATCCACTTCCGGCTGGGACCTTCAAAATAAAACTCCAAGCTACTGAACTCAGATCAGCTGCTGTTTTCAAAGATTCAGTTCATTTCTTTACAAGGTTACTAATGCTGCTAGTGTCATTATGTGTAAAATAACATGCTGCTAAACTGATATCAGAGATTCTGTGAATGATTATTAAAATGATCTGAATTTAAGGACTGACTAAAAAGGAAGTGAGTCACAAGACAGCATCAGGGTCAGTGGTTCCTTTGTGTTTACATTATTAATTAGAACTATATAAAAATGTAATGTGATCCATGAGTCTGATACAACATCTGATCAGGTCTCAAACTGGTGGGGGAAAAAAATCAAATAAATATTTACAGAACCAATAAAGAAATCACACACAAAAAAAAGTTAGCTTCTGATTTGTCATTTGGCCAGAGAAAAAGATTTTCCTGATGCTTGAACATTTCTGTAAAACTCACATTATGGATGGTTTGTTTCAACAGCAACAGCTGCAAATTATGTTTAAGTTATGAATCCTGATTAAGATTCAAATATTAACATTTTAATATAAAAAGACTTTATTTTCCTCTGACTTATTGGTATTCATGATAAACAAGTTATCATGATCAAATCATGCAACAGGATTTGATTTCAGCTATTTAAGATGTAATTTTTTTGTAATATTGTTCTGGGAATTCCCTGAAATTAATTCAAGCTATTATTTGACTATGTGTTTACATTTTATTTTATTGTTTTAGTATTTAGTGTATATTTATGGTATGATCTGATTTATTCCTTTAGTATTTTTTTTTCTTTTTTGATACAACTTAGATAAAGCTAAGAACACAGAGCATCAGGAGACCCAGACTTCACACAGGAAATATAATATATTATATACATAATATACATAATAATATATACATAATATAATAAACAAACAAACAAAAACACAAAATTTGCATAAAAACATGAAGCATTTCATAACCAGAAAATGATGCCAATGTTCACAAAAGGATCACAAATGCCAAATGTTTATTTAAAATTTTAAAAAAGACAATTTAAGAACAAATAAATCAATTTAAATCTGTTACAGATTAATCTAAATCCAAATGGAAGTGAAGAAGTGAAAAGAGTTCATTTAAAAACTCAGAGCTGAAGTTGTTTTCCTTTGTGAGAAATTAAATTCACATCCACTTTTAACTTCTCATCATTCAAACCTTTATAGAACAACATTTTAAAATTCACAGCTCCATTTTTTTCTCTTCAAAAAGTTCATAACTCATGCACCTTTTCTGAGGTCTTTTATTTTGAAGAAACCTGTCATGTTGTGTGTCTCTGATGGAAATGAACCACAGCTTCCTTCACCACAGGGGGGTGTGTGTGTGTGTGTGAGTGTGTTTATGTTCAAGAATAAACAGAATGAATAAATTCTTCTTTTTGAAAATAAAATAAAATAAAACAACAAAGCAGATCGAGTCAGAGTGTGAGTGAGAACAGGACGGAGTCCAGCAGCAGACGCACTGACCAGCTGGTTAAGAAACACAAACAAACAGTGACAGCAGTGATGGACAGCTCTGCTCTGTGTTTTCACACACTCAGTCACAGTGAGATTTTGGGAAGAGGGTCAGATCACCACGAAAATGTGTGTGTGTGTGTGTGTGTGTGTGTGTGTGTGTGTGTGTGTGTGTGTGTGATGCTTATCACATGTCTGATAAGGAGGCGACCTCCATGAGGTCTAACAAAGAACAGAAATAATTCTGATTCTTTCTCCACAAATCAACAGGTTGTCCCTGTAACTTGGACCTCCTGCTCCAGATATTTACCCTCTATAAGCCAAAACCACCTGTTTCAAACATCTAAACTAAAAGCACGGCGAGTGTAGATTTTCTCCTGTTTGGGACGGAGGATGTGGTTCACTAAACTCTCCAGAAAAACGCAGACAGAATGTGAAATGACATTTCTGTCCACATCAGTCCGACTCCGTCATGCAGAAGCATTTTCACATGTTTACCACTCAACCCAAAGAGACGTGGATCTGAGCTCCTGTCTGCTGCGTTTACAATCACAACATCTCCCAGTGAATCTGATGGATTTAGGCTGCTGTTTTTATTTAAACAGACCCAGAAATCAGAGAGAAGTTAGTGACATTTTGACCACTTGTGTCTCCTCGTGTTGCTCAGGGTGCTTACCCCTCAGTAAGTGAGCTTAACCTCATTATAATCCACCCTGAGAGGATTGAATCTGTTGGGTTAAAGGCTCAAATAATAACCTGGCTGAGCTACAGACAGGTGGTGGAGGTGAGGGCGGTTGCCTTTTTCTGAAGATTGGTTAATATTAGAGATTAAAAGGACCATAAATCAGGGGAAGAGAGGCTGTCTCCCATGTGGGAGTCAATCACCAACCCTTAGTGTCAAAGTTGGGCAAGATTCTGACCCTCAACTGCCTTCAGGTCCCCTTTGGAAAAGAGATTCTTAATCTCAGTGGAAGATGACCTGAATAAATAAAGAAGTTAAGATTCTTTATGGTTGTTTTTTATTTGTTTTTGCAGTAATGATTGTGATGTGGCGAATGAGCAGATGAATCCTGATTTAATGTCTAAAGGGAGCAAGAAGCACAAGTTCTGGTCGCTCTTTGTCTCCCTCCGGAGAACCTCGCCTCTTATTGATCCTAAAACACTTCCTGACGGAAGGACGAATCGACAGGAGCCCTGAGGGAGCAGTGACCACTTCCACCTCCCATTCCCTCTCTTTTTCTCCCTCATCACATCTGCTTCACTCTCCTCCTCCCACCTTTCAGCCAAATCTCATCGCTTTCCTCTATTATTGCACCAAGGAATCAGTTTTCTGTTTCATGCTGACAGAGGAACACACCCCTGATTTAACTAACACGTCCTCCTCAGTGGCTGTCACAGATCAGCTGATCAGACGGTGTTTAGACTTCAGATCTGGAAGACACGGAGGGATGCTCGGAGTTGATTTCCTGTGAAAGCATCTAAAGTGGCTGAGATGGAGATTAGCCTCTTGGTGCTGTTTGAGGATCAATCTGGCAGCAGGTTTTAATGAGAAACCACTCCGTCTGTGTCCTGACCAGAAAAAGAACGTGCACGGAAAATATCCAGCTGTAAAGAAAGTTTTTAATGAAACTGGACCATGTGGCATCAGTAAGTGAGCAGACCTTATAAATGAGATGAAAATCTGGTGATTTTGCCTAAATTGGCAGAAAACTAGCAAAAGTTTCAGATCAAAATATGTGCTGCTTCAAAATTAATGTTGAATAATGAACAAAATATAAACAAGTAGTCTCATTAATTCAAGTAAAGGCAGATTTGAAGTGAAAGTTCTACAAAATTGTTCTTAATACTTAATGAAGCTGATGAGACGCCCAGTGAGGAGTCCAATAAAACTCCTAGATTTCTTACTTTGAATTTGGTTGTTGGGCAGAAAGGAGTCTGATTGATTGTAGCATGCAGGTGGTTAAGAGCTAATATGAAGGTCTCTGTTTTATTAGTGTAGTTATTAGTCACTGATCTGAGATCAACACTAAACTGGTCTGGTTTAAAAAATGCATAAAGTTAGATGTCATCGGCATAGATGTGATAAAAGTTGTGATCAGAAATGGACCGTGTGTGTGTGTGTGTGTGTGTGTGTGTGTGTGTGTGTGTGTACCTATGTTTTTGTCTCTCCAGCTGGCGGGAGGTGATGCATTATGTGTGTGATGATGTCATTCGCACTGGGGTTCATCCAAAGATAGAAAACCACATCATCAATGAGTCTGTAAACAACAACAGGAAGAAAACACGTCAGTCGGTCACACGCTGCACACGTGACGGAAATAAAAGCCATGATGCACCAGGCAACAACGACAAAATAATCCCAAATACTTTTTCACATCAGTATTCACAAAGATGTCCGATACTGGACAAAATAATGAGTAAAAATGCAGCTAAAGTTCAAACGTGTTTTAAAAGTTCTTCAGAAAATCTGAAAACCATTAAACAAATAAAAAGCTATAGAGACGAGGGGTGATTAAAATATCTGCACGGTGCTCTGCTAGAAATAAACAACTGACTGCTGATAAAACAAAAAAAAGTAGTGAAGTGTTTCTGTGGATAAATCATTGTTTATATTCAGCTAAAGAGTGGCTACTTATCAACCTAAAGAGCTTGTTATTGATATGTTTTGCACATTTTCTGGAACTATGATGTATAAAGTTATTAGAGTCGTTTAAATGCATCAGACGTGTTCGATGTCCCTTTGCAGATGAATTTTGTGATAAATCTGACATTCCTTATAACTGGGACATATTAGTTTAAATCTCACTACACATAAACAGAACATAAGGCATCTTCTTAAAGTCTTTTACTTTCTGAACTTATCCTGCTCTCTGAGTTTTTCGCTTTCCCACCAGCTGCCAGCACTTAAATATACTACAAACCGAAGACACGGTGACTCATTTTTCAGTTTATTGCCTTCTTTTTACCTTTTCTGCATTGCATGTTGGAGAATCTTTTAAACACCAGGACAACGTTTGACAAGTCAGAAGACTTTTTTTAAACTTTAAACTTTGTAGCCAACAAGTCACGTCTAAAACCAGCTGATTAATAATAATCATTAACAAAAGTTAATCATTATATTTGGGATTTCTTCACTTTTGCATGAAGTACAGAACCACTAAATGTGATTTGTTGTGGTATGAGGAGTGCAAAACATAGAAATTGACAAGATTTGTGCAAATTGATTTTAATAAAACAAATATATTTATTGCTTTATAAACTATAAAGGAAGGTGCAATAAGAATTTAATTCCCTATTAATGAAAAAAATGACTTACAGTATGTGGTCAATAAGACTAAGAACAGGTTACTCTGTGCAATATGATAAACATATTTAAAAAAGGATAAAATACACTTTAAAAATGTAATTCCCTGTTAGAGGATTCACTAACAAATCCTCCTCAATAATCAAAATAAGAGAAAGAAAAGAAAATAATTTCATGGATAAGAGGAGGAGATTAATCTGTGTAAACAGTTTGATTCATGATGATAACCTTGATGTCACATCTGTTTTCTATAAATAAAAACATGATCCTCTTCCCTCACAGCCGTCACTTCTCATCACTGGAGCCAGATGTGAGGCGAGAGGAGGGCCGGGTCAGGAGGAGAGCCCGGCGCCGTGCTCGGGGTCCGGAGTGGCTGATGTGGAACCACGTGACCCGGTGATTCAGCCAGCCGGTGTCAGAGAAAATCAGAGCAGGAGAGCGTTTAGCAAGGAGCCACCTGACAGGGCCAGGCCTGTTTCCATAGCAACACAGGCAATAGGGGAGGGGGTGAAGGGTGAGAAAAAAGAGAGGTCAAACAATCTAATCCAGATGGGGGGAAAGAATTAAAGAATGAGTGGGGCATTTTTTAAAGAGGATCATGGGAAACTGAAATGTTTCTGAATGATTTTTTTTTTCAATTAAATTGAATGAAGTCTCTAAGACACACACACTCCTCTCCCTCCTTCACACACACACAAACACACTCCCACTCACTCTTTGTATCCATGCAACAGTCCTCAGCAGTTTCTGGTCTGAGCTACTTACTGACACAAAGGAGAGAAATCCTGAATGGTGAGTTTGTTGAATGAAAACCCTGAATGAGATTTTCTGAGCTGCAGAGGAATGAGTGAATGAAGGTGATGCCTCTGAATGGTAGAACGTCTGGGAGAGGAGAGACCTTACCTGCAGAACAGAGGCAGGTTTCAAACTGGGTGTTTACATAATTCATCCCCCTGCAGGACTCATGCAGCCTCGAAGGCTCCTCAGCAAACTGCACTCGTCCAGGGGAGATTTGAATGCTCCAAAACGGGATGCTAGGCTTTCTGTTGTTTTTACATTTTTAACGCTCTGTATTATAATCTGAAGTAATCCAAGCACAAAAAAAAAAATAAATAAATAAATAAAAAATACAAGTCCAGCAAGGTGGTTCATATTTTAATACAAAACTAAGAAGTTTTTGTGTTAACCCTCATTAAGATAATATCCCGCATTGAGATTAAGAATCTTGCAAGAGAGACCTGAAAAGCAGTTGGGGCTTCAGTATTTTGCCCAAGGACACTTTGACACATGACCAGGGCGAGGACTGAACCCAGGGCTTTCATCCCCTATGGGCAGTTTTTATTGCTTTTATTTTAGTCTTTCATCTGCTTTACTGCATACATTTTAAGTAAATAATTCACAATTTCTCCCCCAAAACAATTCTAAATCAATTAAATTTGCTAAATCTTTACATATTTTAGTGTTTTTGGACATTGTCCCTTCTTTCACAGAAGGATCGTTACATTAACATGAGGTGAAATATTGATCTTAATGACAGAAGAGAATAGAAGATTCCTGGTTATATGAGACAATATAAATAAAAACTAACAAAAGTAAGAAATATGTCAAGAAAGCTGCATCAAAACACTAAGGTCTGAAGCAACAACAGTGAGTTAAATCATTAATAACAAAATATAGCTCTGCTGCCCTCTGCTGATCTCCGCATGAAGATGAATCATCTGATTCTCATCTTTAAATGTGCTTTAGTTTGGGTCACAGGATGATATTTGCTCATCATGTTTTACTGGAAGAGTCATGAAAGAAGCGTGACGTGACAGAGGGAATACAACAGAGCTCATCAGCCATTAAAGAAGCTGACTGACCAATCAAATCATCCATCCGCTGCAGTAAAAATAACATCAGGCCATTAGACTCACTTAAGACCTTGTTATGCCAGATGGAGGCTGGAGCTGATGATGGGCAGCTGGAGGAGCCGAGATAAGGAATATGATGGGAATGACAAGAGGCGGAGGGGAAAACAGCATCTGAGTTTGGGGTCAAAGGTGAATGGTGCTGAGGAGGGCAGAGCGAAGCTGTAATTGTGCCGAGATAGCTCGGAGCCTGCTCCGATTGATAAGCTAAACGGGGTCTAAGACGCAGAGAAAAGTGAAGGAGGACGTCTGCCAGGCTTTAATGGCTGCAGAGGAGGTCCCTCATGAATAATGCAGTCCAGTTCTGTCCTGCAAAGACAGGGGCTGCTTTAAGTGGGACTACAGAGGGCTAAATCCCTAATCAATGTGGGGGTTTTTCAGGTCAGACAAAAGTTGGTCTCTTCCCCTTCTTCTTGGATCAGCTGTTAAAACAGGCCAAAAGGTCAACCCATCATGAACTCAGGTTAAATGAACAAAACAAAAAAGTCCCTCTCAGATCTAAATCCATTCTAAAAGAATTAGTTAAGTCAACTTTTATTTTGAAAGTATTTTAAGCTGTGATAAGGAGAAAGAAATAGCTGCTTTGCTTCAACCTTTGTCAGTTTCTAAAATGAGCAGGACTAATTACAGTGTTTCACATCGAGGCTCAAAAATAAACCACAGCACTGTTCAGCCAGTGCAGCCGTGTGTTCATTTCTGGATGTGTTTCTGCAGGTTTACAGCAGTTCATTTCAGGGCTTTGAGTGTTCAAACCACGTCAGGATTGTTCATCAAACAGGGTGGTAAAGTTTTCTGCCCAACCATCACATTTTGAACCACTTGGGACAGAAAGAACCGTGTAAACAAAGTGTGGGAGTTGATTATCAGGCGACATCCAGACATTAGAGGAGCAGAGTGACTCCCAGCAGCTTGTTCACACCCAGAAAACATCCTCCTCAAAACAAGATCATTTAATCCCGTAGGAAAATTTATTTATGCATTAATTTTTTATATAATTTTAAAATAAAACAAATATTAGCAGATTTTTACCTTTGAATACTTCTTAGAACTTTAACAATTGCACTTAAAACTGTTTTTTAAAAACATTTTTTGTCTCAGTCCAATTGTGCTTGCTGATATATTAAATAAATTCATAAAGACAAAGTGATCTAAATTAAAGAAGGCTGCATCTCCTTAAAACGATGAAAATAAAACAAGACAAATTATTGCATAGTCTTTATTTGATTTAATCTGCAAAGACAGAAAAGAGAAGGAGTAGGCTGGTAAACATGCATAGAAATGTTCTACTTATTATGACTATTGGATTAACACAATATTTAACCGTTTAATGATTAACCGTTGCCTCATTTTGAGAAGAAAGAATAAAAACCTGGAGTCAATCATTAACTGATCAGATTAGTCAGTCTCATTTTGAGCAAATACCATGACAAAAATGAAAAACACCCCAAAAATAAAAGAAACTACCATCAACCCAACTGAAAAGTTGTGAGGACCTACCACCTTTAACACCAAATATCTCTTCATCGATTAGAGGAGCAAATGATAACAGGACACATGTGTCGTGGTCCCCTTTGGTACAGTAAACAAACCGTCTTCTTTCAAACAAATCTAAACTCAAAACACACTGAAAATAATAACTATGGCATTGTTTTTTTTTTAACCTAACACCAGAAGAAGCATGAAGTCATTTCTACTAGATACATATACTAATTCACCCTATTTAAGATCAAAAACCTTCAAACTCAACCTTTGATTTATGATTCACAGCTCTCAGACACCCCCTAGTGGAGAATATAGAAATTACAGGAACAGATACATTTCTCTGCAGGACATGCATGATGGAACGCTCCTGCAGGTGTGAAGGTGGGGCAGATTAGAGGTTCTGATCACCCTCATGGAAGCGGTGGAGGTGATCAGCGTACCTGTGAGGATGAAAAAAAAGATTTTACTTTACTATTAGAACTCTAAAGTCTCACAAACTGAATTTTGTCTGTCGGCTACAGGATGAACGCTTACTTTTTAGCACAGAAAGTAGTGCAGTCTCTCCCGATGCTCTCGCTCCAAGCGGTCTTGTACAACACCTGGAAAGTGACAGGAAAAATAGGTGAATCCTGTTAAAAGACTGGAGGAAGTGTGAAAGGGTTCTCACTGTACGGACAGAAGACTCACCAAGAACACCAGACAGTGGAGGAACAGGGTGTAGAAGAAGGCGATGGTTCTGGCCATCTTGTTGGAGAGAATCACACGTCCCTGAAAGACAACGAAGGGTTGGGTTTGTATCAAACACAGAGGAGTGTGTGTGTGTGTGTGTGTGTGTGTGAGAGAGAGAGATTGAGGCTCACCAAGCTGAGAGTTGCTTTATCCCACGGACTGAGGCTCAAGTATCGGCGCTGACGCTCCTGTAGATAAACAATACAACGTCTCAGGTCTGAACTTTAATTCGTGATCTAATAATAATGATTAAAACAGAAGCTTTTTTTAAATTCCAGACATAACTTGTCTAGTTTCTTTGTCCATATCGAATTTGGAACAATGTCAATAAATCAGATTTAAAATAAACTAAAACAGGAAACAGACTCTTCTCCGTCAAACTAAATAGACAGAAGAAGTGAAGAACTGGACTAGGTTTTAATGGGTGAGGTGAGGATGTTTGTCCTCTACCTTCTTGCTGAAAGAAGAAAATGGATCCAGTCTCTCCTCATACTGGGAGGAGTAGCGCATCACGGTGTCGTCGCTGCCCCCAGCCTAAACAACAGACAAACCGATCTGAGCATTTAACCAAAACGCCATAAGATGCAATGTTAGGGCTTTTATTTCTGGAGACAAATAGACGCACTCGGCCCGGGTAGCTCTGCAGGAACTTGATTTTCTCGTAGAGCTTGATGTTGTCGGCCCTCAGGCTGTCCAGCTCATGCTGCAGGGCCTGCATGGTCTGCTGCATGGAGCGACTCTCCTGTTGGGGTCAGGGCAGAAACACACGGAGAGTTCAGCCTCCTCCAGGACAAACAGGAACACGTGCACTGTGTGTGTGTGTGTGTGTGTGTGTGTGTGTCTCACAGCCTCCAGCTCCTGGTTGCGGGAGCGGAACCTCTCCCTTTGGCTGGAGATGATTGAGAGCAGAGAGTCCATCTGGCCTTGGGGGAGCTCAGGATGGGGGCTCACACCTGAACCTAGAGATCAGACAGCCCTGATGAAACACCACTTTACTTTAAGATTTGTCAACTTGTCCTCAAGTCAAACCCTCTAAACTTTGACTTGACACCCATCTGATCACCTGAGTCAATATTATCTTTAAATATAAACACATACTTTGAATTGAAATAGGTCAACCCATCCTAATATTTCTGTGACATACCAGTAAACATGGCCGTGGCCTCTTTGATGGGGTCTGGGATGTTGCTGACCTCTGACCCGTCGGCGTCGGGGCGTGAGACGGAGGACATGGCCTGGATGGTGCTCAGGTCGTGCTCCAGCTTCAGGATCAGCTCCTTCTGCTCGGCGCTGGTCCGCACCGCGGCTGAAAACTCCATCTGCAGCTCAGAGTAGCGCCCTGCAGAGCAGATTGTTTACAGATTACCTCTCAGATTTCTCAGTTACAAAATGACTCAACGTGTCCAAGACGACTCACCTGTAGAAGCTGTAAATGGACGAAATCCGTCCAAAACACCTCTGAAACTCTAACAAGCTCAACTAAACTCTTCTCTGAGAATACTTTTTTTTTTTTTTCAGAACCACCAGAACATTTTCCATTAAGAGATGAGCAAAAAAAAAAAAAAAAAAACTACAAAAGCACACTTTTAGTATTTGTATAAAAGAGATTTACTTCAATTATCACACCTAGGGTGCATGTGAATAATAATAATGATGATGAATCAAATGTCAATCATAACAAATACATTGTGAACGTTTCATACAGTGATATTGCTTTTCAATGTTGTAGAAGGGACTGTTTTACAGTGCTGAGAACAAACAACATGATACGTTTAGTAAATAGAAAGTTAAAGAAACAATGATACATGAGGAAAGAAAAACAAACGGAGGCAGAGTCCAAAAGAGGAAAAAAAAAAACATCTTAGGAGTGACAGAAGTGCTGGAAAAACCACTTAAAAAACAAACAAAAAGAAGAAAACATTGTAACATCCCTTTACAGTCATGCAGCCTTCTATACTACAACACACACACATACGCGCACGCACACACACACTCACAAAATAAGCAGTGGGAGAAGTGATGAGGATTATTACTTCCACGTTGTTGATGACGAGCTGGGAGGAAATCATCTAGAAACACTCTGGATCTTTTTTTCTTTTCCTAAAGCCTCAACGAGCATCTTAAAGCTTTCCAAAAGAGGGAGGGGGAGGGGGGGACGGGGTGAAGATCTCCCCAGGTCATTTGGTTGTCAGACTACACTGTGGTTCAAGCTATGGGTGAACAGAAGCAGACACTAGGTAGCAAAACACAGAAATCCGTCTGCAACCTCTCAACAGACAACTACATCACTATTTGGCTTTTTGCTTCTTCTGTGAGACTCGACTAAAAGAGTTGATCTCAGACTGTTAAAAATTGTTCATACAACAAAAGAGAGATGACGAATAAATGGCTTTAAGACTTCAAATCAGGAGCCAACGTGAGTGAAAGGGAACAGACAAGTGGAAGGTTTAAAAAGGATGAGTGTATTTGTGCTGTACTAATGTGTAAATGTATTACTGAGTGTGCTATGCATACAGCACCGCTGATTCAGAAAGTGTTTCCTTACAAAACCCACTTCATAAGATATATTCTAAAAGTATTACAAAAAACATCTGAGGTTTTCTTTTACTTTTTTTTTTCTTTTTTTTGTAGTTTTTTTGTTTGTTTGTTTCGTTTTACTTCCTGAATATGGTGACCAGTGCTGCTGTTCGGGCTTCCATTACAACTAACGTGTCAAAATGAATAACTACGACTTCAACAGATCATACAGTAAAGCTTTACGACTTCAGAAAACATGATATGATATACAGCATCTGTTACACCTTTACAATGTTATTCAACAGTGTATAGAATCATCTGATTTAAATTTGTAGAAAAATATCTGTGGATCATGGAAAAGTCCTGAATCGTCCCTTCTTCTCTCCTCCTGCCTTTGAACAAAAGCGCGCTGTGACGATAGCGAATCCACCAGCTACTCCGTCGACCGTATTTACAACGTCTCGTTTTTTTCCTTTCTTTTTTTTTTTTCAAAACAGAATTGGCACGCGTCACTATCAATACCTGTAGTGCCGTTATCAACGTCACAGCAAACCTGACACAAAACAGAAAAATACAAAAATGCCCCATGAAAGAAATTCAGTGTTATTACAGTGTCTGCCGTTTCTGCATGCTTCCTCCTTCATTCGGTGCTCTGGCCTCTTTGCTGCTAGTTTATGTACAAACCCAGAAATGCATTGTGGAGAGAAATAACAAAAAAAAAAAAAAAAAACAAATGCCTGAATTAAGACCTGGACTGAAGGATACACGCACAGTTTGCTCTCTTCTGTAACTGCTTCACTAGACTCAACTCTCGGAGAGCCGAGGAACTTTAAACATGAAGTCTGTGAGAAAAAGAAAATCCAGATTGTGTGAGATATCAGCAGAAACTGTCTAATGACATCACTAGTTTGGTGCCCTGCTTGGCAGTTAAAGGCACAAAATCTGATGATCTCACGTGATTTTAGGTGAGCGGATGGGACCTGGCTGCAGGATGGAAGATGGTTCAAGTGCCTGTGTTGTACAGTAACTCTAATCATTACTGTGGTTGTTCAGTTTGAAGGCTTTCAGTGTGCTGAAGAGGACAGACGTCTAACATCAGTCGTCCACAGGAAGAGCCAGAGTTTGAAACAGGTGCATTAGAAAAATCTAATTTAGACTAATGCATCATAACGCAGTGCAATGACGATACATCAGGATGCACATTTAGGAAAAAGGAAAGAATGGACTGAACCCCAAACGGGTCCAAATATCTACATCTGTACAGGACAACAGCTTTGTGTGTGTGGTTTTGAACTGAGAGTTTGCTAGATGGGATGATAAACGTGATTACAGCCACCTTGTGTTTTCTGTTTTAGTGTTAGGACATGGATAAGAGTCTGTGCTTGGTTCACAACCACTTTAGGAAAAAAAAAAAAAAGGCAGACACTTCCCAGAACCCTGGGATCGTACTCTGTTGTAGTGTTTACAGACCCTGTCCAAAGTTAAGTCATAAAAAGATCCTCATAAGTGCTTTGTTACGAACTGCAATAGAAATTCTGCATAATCATAGGCTGGCGATCTCTGCTCAATATGGCGCAGCACACCTGCTCGCTGGTACACTTCTCTAATCTCAATTTGGCAGATATGACCTCTTTCAAGTTAACATGCGTTCTCAAGTTTAGGTAATTTCATTTGACCTATTTGAAAAAGAGTATAAATTTGGACCAGTTAATTATGTTCATGTGATTAATGGATGGGCGAAATCTGGTTAAAGAAAGCTGCATGCCCCGCTGAGCGGTAGTGTTGGGCTTGCCCAAGAAAATACTACAAAAAAAAAAACCATGATATGAGAGTAGAAAACAGAAAAAAAAAAAAAAAAAGATTGACTAACATATATTCTCTGATCTTGATATGTTCTTTTGATTCTCTAGCTAGCAATTTAAGAGCATAACAGTTGTGGTGAGAGCTTTATGCTGATGGGAGCATGGACTGTAGCAAACACATGATCAAAGCTATTGAAATGACACTAAAACTTTTAGGATTCATGAATATACAAACAAATGAGAACTAGTACATCTTTGTAAATATTAACCAATACTGCCGGCAGTCTATACGTCTAATAAAAATGTTACTTGCCCTCAGGAACAGTATAATCCCTTAAAAAATAAACAACTCATATGATAAGACATTAAATGAAAAAAAAATACAGCACCTATAAATAAGCAGAATAAAAACCAAACTATAAATGAAAAATAGCAATAAAACCAAGCTACAGTAAATCATAGTATTACACTACTTTGTGAGAAGATTATTAATGCAATGGTAACGCATCAAACAGCTTAAAGAAGGGTGTCAGTTGTGCACTAGTAGTGTGTGCAAGTAGAAATATGACCCCACTCATTGGAAACAAACTAACACTCCTCAATCTCTCACACGTGTGCACACGCAGGCATGCGTGCATCCATGCAAACTTGCGTATATACACACACACACACAAAAAGGGGAGGCAGTGGGCTGACAGGCACTGAGGGCTTGTGTGGGACAGGGAGGAGGTGATATGCCTTAAAAGTTTGTAGTGTTTACAGTAGAATTCAATGCAAAAAAAGACACACACGTCCCTGGATACAGGAAAGACTGGAGAAGAGTGGAAACGACTCACACCAGGGCTGGGGTGAACTCACTTCTGACGGCAATTTGCTAAAACACCCACTCCCCTTTTATTCAGTCAAGACTTTTCATAATTCGTGAATTGACCTCAACCCTGACTTACATGCAGGCAAGTATAAATGCACACACGAGACACACACACACACACACTCACTCTCTTCCTGATTTGGCCTATAAAAAAGATGTTTGTGAACAGAGGAAAATTTTGTTAGCAATGCAGACGTGCACACACCCAGCAGGTCCAGTGCTGGGTACAGCTGTGACGTGCACAACCTTAAAAATAAACAAGAGACACGTATAGTATCACCATGTCAGACAGCTACAGTACTACATGAGTTCATCAGGTTGTATCTCAACAACGCAACATTATTCCACTCTAATTGGTTGGTTTTTTTTCTTAAAACAGTAACTTGTTATTCTTATTTTCTGTTCTTATTTAGTATTAATTAAAATGCTTCCTAACACTCCCTATTTTGTACTCTTTAGAGTCAATAGACTGTGCAATCTCTTATTGGCAACCAAATTGCAGTATCAAAAAAAAAACAAAAAACAGATTATCCTTCATCCTAAAAAGAAGGGCCTAAGGAGGCAAAAAGAGGGTTACTTCCTTCCTTCCTCTTCAGATGAGTGAGTATGTTTGCGAGGAATTAAAAATCCTTCTGGCCATCACATGGCAGTCAGCAGGATAGGATACGGGTCACAACAGGTCAAAGTTCATCTGTCTTATTTCAGTAACTGTGGCAGCTCAGCCAGCAGGCCTTCTACTACCCTCTTAAGAGTGTAGGAGTGACGTAAAAAACAAAACATGCTGCCATTGAGAAGAGAACACACCAATTTTAGGTGTACATACATACACAAAATACACACACACACACACACACACACACACACACACACACACACACACAGGTGCACACTGACACAACCCCTAACATACAAACACACACACACACACACGCAGTGAGTGAAAAAAGGCAAAGGGTTTGTAACAGTCACTCTACAGTGTGAAAAATGAGGCGTCTCACTGAGTGAGGGGAGGTTTGTGGACACTTGGGAGGTGAGAAGAAGAGCGGAAAAAAATCTCCTTTAAGAAAGTGAGAGTTCTTGTAAGAGAGTTCCTGTCTCTTTCTATCATCTATCAGTGTCTATCACTGTGACAGCTGCTGTGTCAGGCCTTGCCTGTGTTACTGAGTCCAGGTTTGAACCCCAGCTGCGGGTCAGACCCCAGCTCAGGACTAACCAGTCTGGTGCACCAGTGGCTGGTGATAAGGGGAGGTACAGCAGGGCCAGAGGCCAGCAGGACGGCTAAGTGCTTTTTCTCAGTACAAAAACAAAACTCAGTTTAAAAAAAAAAAATGGAGAGACACTTAAGCTCTCTTATTTTGTTCTTCTACGTATTCAGTAAATCTTCTTTTTAAGGTTTTTGTCAACCACTCTTTGTTTCTTTCCTCTTTTTGGAAAGCTTCTCTGTAATAAAAATGGCTGCTGAGCTTGACTTTGGCTGTGTCCACTCTCCGACTGGAACAGAGCAGGAGGGGTCCAAGGTTAGAGGTCGTGAGGTTATGAGAGGATAGGGATGAAGGATAAACAAGGGGAGCTAAAACTCCCACTCTGAGGGATCCTCTTTACTGGCAGCCTTCTCCAGCCTGTGGATGATGTTATTCAGATTGGCTGCTTTCTTCTTGCGCAGATTGTTGTCCCTGGGGTTTCTGGCCGGGCCAGAGGCCGGGATATTTGTACTTGAGGCAGAGCTACTGGAGGATGCCTCTGTGAGGCTGAAGAGCCCCAGTCCACTTTGTCCACAGCTGGAGCCTGGCCCGGCTAAGCCTGAGGTGATGCAGTCTAACTGGGTGGGGGAATTATTAGAGCCCCCTGCCTCTGACTCAGCCTCCATGCTGTGGTCTTTGCATGCTCCTCTGTGATCCTCCAGACCGATGCCCAGTCCCTGGCGGGTCTCCACTGTGCCCTCAGATTCTGTCCCGTCACAGCTGTCTCCTTCTCCTGATTTGGACCCACGGAGAGAAGGAGACCCTCCCTCACTACCAGGACCCACTCCTCCGGCTGCCTGGATCTCCTCTATGAAAAGCTCTCTTCGAATGCGTGACCTAGTGGAGAAACGAGAGTTCAATCAAAGTCCGAGTCTGTGAAACATCACCACTTTGTGTTTGAAAACATGCTTCTAACTACACAAACTTGTGTAAACACATTCACACAAATTAGGAAAAAAAACTCTTTTCCATAAAATAAATCAATAGAGCATAAATGCATGGTTTATAGATAGTAACGGGTGATGAAAGCACCAAATAGACAGTCAACATTCACAGCATGTTCCTGTCCAAAGACTCACCTGTAATTGTGAAACCAGTTAATGACCGTACTGGTCTTCAGGTTGAGCTGGGAGGCCAGCTCCTCAATGGTCTTAGGGGAGGGGTAGGGCTTCTGCTGATAGGCCTTCTTCAGGGCCTCCTTCTCTTCGGGGCCCAGGACCACCCTGGGCTTCTTCAGCTGCTGCTGCTGCTGCACTGGGCTCTGGGAGCCCTGCATGTAATCTGACCCCGCCAAGACTCCGTCCACAGAGTGGCCGTCACTCAGGGAGCTCAGCCGCCTCTTCATGTAAGCTGGACAATGAGACAAAAAACAAACAAGGGTCTCAATTACACCTCAGTATGATACACCCAAAACAACATCTTAACTAGGAAATACATTTTTAAACTAAACAACTTCCAGATTTACTCAAGAGAAAATGTATATTTTTAAATTTTATGTAATTTTTTACACACAATTAAACAAAAAATACACAAATAAACAAGATTCTGAAAACTGATCTTGTCAGCTCCCTCATCCACCACTAGATGGAGCCCTTATCAATCTCTTTGATTTTAACAATGAACTCATCCCTTCCATTTCACAGCAAAGGAGCAGCAGCTCTGTTTACTCCAGGCACCAGCAGCTGAAAATGAACAGCTCATGGCAGCTTTGCGTGAGGTTGACATTTTCCCAACCCTGATACACGCTGCCAGATATATTAGTGTTGCAGGGGGGAATAAACCCCTCAGAGCAAGGTTAGAGCACTTCGAAAGTTGTGTGCTGCCTCAGAGGCTTGTACCACTAGAGTGAGAGGTCAAATACGGCTGCTCTGGATTAGGTCCATGTCTTTCCTCTGGGCTCTGCTGGTGGCCCGGACCGCTGCTCGTTGCTGTTTGGATGCATTACTTTTGGTCAATACTCCAAATTGAGCCTGAACGCAGGATAAACCGACTGATCCAAACACATCAAACACACAGATGTAAGGTCGTTTTGTGTTTTGCCCTTGTGTCCTGGTTGAGATATCAGGAGGGTAAACTAATCCTGGATTGTTGTTCCTTGTGGCAGGTTTAGATGTGTGTGTTCTGTCTCCAGAGAGAGCGCTTCAAGTGGGTAGGTAGGGCTCACTCCAAGGCAGCTGGGAGGGTGAGGCCTCTTGGCTTCACTGATTCTTTAACAAATCTTACCAACAGAGGACAACAGAGTGACAGAGTGGGCTATGGACTAAAGAAATGATTAAAATACAAGCTTATAGACAGTGATGATTATTATAATGATGACGATGATGAAGAGGAGTGCTGATGACTGTGAGTAAGCAGGCCCCCGGCAGTCCCCGAGCTGTCACATCGAATACAGTATGTGATGTCTGTAGTCCTGATTGGTACCGACATCACACCAAGATGACTGTGATCTGCACAACATGCTCTGCTGTCCTGCACAAAGGATATTGTGTGTGCAGATGTGCATGTGTAATTGAAAGGCCGCTGTTTGTTTTGATTTTCTGTTTGTGAGTGAGAATGTATTTATAAAATAAAAGCATGCTGAAGCAGATAACATGACCCTTTTCTTTATTGCTTCCGACTGTATTTTTTAGAATCCACTCCTTATTGGGATTTTCTTACACACCTTTCTTTTCCAGGCGTTTCATGTCCATCAGTTTCTCCACACTGTGCGGGTCCTGAAGCCAAAGCTGCATGCGGACAAAGGGCTCCCTGCCCTTCAGGCTCAGCTTGTGCCAGGGTTTAGGCCTGGCCAGCAGGTCTGAGACAGAACCCTGAGTCAGACCCAGGATAGTCTCCCCAAACAGTCGCTGACCTGATTAGACAAGAGAAAGAAGGACTGGTCACTCCACAGTACAGATTTTATATATAAACTGCACCTACTCAGAGCAAATCATAAAAACCTTTGTGCATCTTACCAAGATTATTATCAGTTAGCACCTCCTTAACCTTCTTGGTGATGGCATAAGTATCAAGCTCAGGAGACATTGCAACCATCTCCTGGATGCTGAGACCAGAGTGACCTGGGACAGGAAGCGGGGTGCCGGGTTGAGACTCGCCACCTGAGGGATCTTCAGATGTCAGTTTCAGGCTGGAGGACTGAGAAGCGAGCGGATCTCCAGAGAGACCGTTGACCGACTCCTCGGCTGAGCTGAGTGGGGACTCAGGAGCAGGGCTGCAGCTTGCTGATGTTTTGGGAGTGCCCTCTGCAAAACAAAGAATCATACAGGTTAGGTGACATGTTACATCACGGTTTTATCTCCTCTCCCTGCTGGGATCAGGAGGAACTTCAGTCAAAAATCACATCAACTAATTTAACTCCTGTTAAACAGCACAAGGTGCTTAAGTTTTCAGTTTGAAGCTTTTTTGGCTTCCTCCTCTTATTCCTTCATCTCCCTGTCTGTGTCTGTGTAGTACTGCTGTGCAGCTCAGCAGGCTGGAAGAGAGCAGTCATGAGGAGCTGTCAGTGTACATTAGCTGCTGTTTACACCCCCAGAGAGAAAAAGAGACACACACACGCACATACACACACATGCAGAGCTGCCATCTGGCGCTGCAACACTAACTTGTCTATGACATGACAAACCAGCAGCTTGCTGGCTGACACTGCCACAGCACTGGGGAAGGGGGGGGATGGTGGGAGGAGGGAGGGGACGGGTAGGAGGGAAGCTAGGAGGAGGAAGATGGTGGATAGGGTGAGTGACAGACTGACAGTAACAACTAGTCACCAGCTCTAATCAGGCTGTTAGAATAACGATGGCTTGGTTGTGTGAATCCACAAAGAGTGTGTGTGTGTGTGTGTGTGTGTGTGTGTGTGTGTGTGTGTGTGTGTGTGTGTGTACCTTGGTTCTGAGCTTGCTGGATGTGTGTGTTTTG
The DNA here is from genome assembly GCA_006937965.1 of Callopanchax toddi. Taxonomy (NCBI): domain Eukaryota; kingdom Metazoa; phylum Chordata; class Actinopteri; order Cyprinodontiformes; family Nothobranchiidae; genus Callopanchax; species Callopanchax toddi. Next base: position 1,118,913 of record SSNR01000070.1, on the reverse strand, counting down.
CCCCTGGTCTCCATTGAGCCACGGCTGCATACGAAGATATGGCTCTCTGCTCCTCTGGTTCAACTTGTTCCACGGTTTGTGTCGAGACAAACTGTCACTCAATATTCCCTGAAACACACACGCCACAAGAACAGCTCAGACATAAAAACCATTTTAGAGTAAAATCAGCTGTTAAACTCTGGACAGGGAGGATAATTAAATGTTTTCACCCTCACCTCTTTGCTGTCCTCTTGGTTGTGGTTTTCCTCTCCTGTCTGGCTTGACATGGTCCTTCGTGTGTCTGAATGCATGTTGCTCCACCACTGCTCTCTCCAGTAACCCACTCCTCCAGCACCTCCAGAGCGGGCCGAACCCTCGGAGGCACGACCTAGCCTGAATGCTCCATCAACAGACATGTCGATCCCTGAGGAACCTCGGCCCTCTCTTTTTACACCGGAGCTAAAGTCCAGGACTGGAGACGGGGATGACGGCGAGGACAGGAGGGAGCTGGGAGGCTTCTTGAGTGAGAGTGCCAGGGGGTTGTAAGGTGGGAGGGGGGCAGTGAGAGGGGAGTTCAGGATATCCCTCTGAGACAGTGACACTGAGGCTGAAGATGAAGCTTTGAGGATGGGCTCCAGCGCTGCCTGTTGAGCCTCCATCTCTCTGCGTGCTTGCTCTAAGATGGAGCGAATGGCTTCGTCTGATCCGCTGCCTCCGCCGCTTCCCACTCCACCTCCACCCCCTCCTTTCAGACCCGCGTAAGACGGTTGAGCATGGGACAAGTCTATTAAAAGGAGGGGAAATGGGCCGTCAGGAAAGACACAGACGTAATGCACCACTTTTAACGCTCTGACTGTTCAGGAGATGAGGAAATAAACTACAACTCACCAGCTTTCTGCACCTGCAGCTCTCTTTTGGCCTGCTCCAGTATAGACTTGATAGCTTCATCTGAACCTGCCTCTGGGGTGCGGACACGAGCAGTGATGTTACCTAGAAGGAAAGGACGAGGGGATGGGAAGAGACAAAAAATTATGTTGAGATTAAAAAAGGAGGATAACGAATATAAAGAGAGTAATATTGGAGCGAAAAATTACATCAAATTAATACACAATAGCACAGCACAAAGAACAACATTCCCACCACTAAACTGTGTTATAGGTGACTATCTTGGAGAGACCTTCTTCCATTTCTCTGGTCTCTTTAGAGCTCACACATGCACACGTGCTACAGGCTTCGTCAAGTAAATAACTCCCCACAGAATAACAACTACCAATAAAATGCCTAAATACACATGCTGGATTTTCCTTTGACGCAAGTCACTGGAACTCTGTGGTTACCTTCAAGGCACATTTATATCTGTATGTCTGCCTGCAATTAATAAACGGCAACACGCGCGCGCGCGCACACACCATGGATACAGTTCACCCCGACACAAACATGCCACACAGACAGAACGTGCTAGAATCTCTGCATGTGAAGGGGACAGACCTGTGTGTGAAGGTGTATCGGAGAGGGCTCTCCGCTTCGGAGCATCCTGAAACATTCGGCTAAGCTGGGGCTGGCCTGAGCCCTCTGTTAAAAACAATATACCACACACTATGTTACAGCACTGCTGTGTTGTTGGGATTTTTTTGTTTTATAGCTAGACTATGTGGTGCCTAACGGTGCCCTGCAAATACAAGGATTGTTTGTTCCATCCAATGCGCATTATATTGTCCCATAAATGCATTGATCTGTACCATCTGTGGCCACAGTTGTAGTTAAACTTCTACTCTAGCAAAAAATATCTATTAAAAAACCCACAGCTCAAACAGACTAGTGAGGAGGGACTCACAATTAAACAGCAGGTTTAAAACAAAAGACATACAAAGTGCAGGTTAATTTTGTAAAATACTTTGTGCCACAGAGGCCACCTTCAATCAAAAATGTCCTGATGCGTTAAGAAAAGCAGGCCCAGGCTAATCGAATCTACCCACAGTTAACAGTACCCCTGCCTTCCTCCTAGGTCCCTTCAATCAATACTATTGATGTGTGAAAGGTTTCAGTATTGACCACAATAGCTAGGAGAGGCTCTTGGGATCAGTGCGTGACTAGGAACTCGTTCAGAAACACACAGGTGTGGCACAGAAAGGGAGTTAGGAGAGAGAAAGAAAAATAAAAAGCTAGTCCATATTGACAAGCTAATCAATAGCTCTGTGTAGGGCTGTGCTCACACATACACACACACTTACACACAAACAAGACACACACACACAAGCATATTGAAAATACATAAACTAACCTCTCTGTCGTCCCTGAATGCTGCGTAGAGCCAGGATGTTCTGCTCATCGGCAAGGAACTGCCTCATCTTATGGAAAGGCTCCTTCCCTCGGATGGTTAGTTTGTTCCACGGCTTTGGTCTCGCCAGGATCTCGCTGACAGAACCTTGGGACAGTCCCAGCACGTAGTGGCCAAAGACACGCTGACCGATGTTGTGCTTGATCAGCTGCTCTTTCACCTGCCGGGCAATCTCTGCTGTGTCCATGTCCTCCCCGTCCAGAATGCTGCCAGTGTTGGCATCCGAGTGGCTGGGTGATGGAGATGGGGCGCTGCCTGCGGTGCTGGTCCCATTAATGGGAGCCATATCAGGGCTGGCTGGAGGCGGCTGGGGGCTGCTGGCTGCCAGAGGGATGGTAGCAGATCCTGAGCCGGGCGTGGAGGTAGGGATGGAGGTAAGGGCTGGAGTGAAGGGGGTGAACAGGAGAGCCCCACTGTGAATTCCAGATGACTCCTGCAAGGCTTTTGAGTAGAAGGTTTGGAGCAGCTGCCGCTGAATCAGGGAGTTCAGAGCCATCTTTCCACCCACCAGAGGGAACATGGGGGAGTAGAGCTCCTGTCCAATGCCCGTAGGAGAGAAAGGGTGCGTTTCGCTGCTGGTTGTGGCAGTGTTGAGGGGGTCTGTGTGAGCGCGAGATAGGGGGAGCTGGGAGGAGGAAGGGACAGAGGCAGGTGGAGGAGGGGACGAGGAAGAAGGGTCACTGTTCACGGTGTCCTCCTTCGTTGTAGACTCTTCTGTCCCTTTTCGCATGGCTGACCCTACAAGAAAGGTCAAACACACAATGCATTACGGGGGAGTCAACAAAAAAGGGGTTCCAAAAACAAGAGAGAGGGGGGGAAAAAGGTGGAAAGTTATCTTGGGCAAGTCTTTTCCAAATTAGTGAACTTTGTTTTCCTTTTTTGCAAACCCCCCCAAGACAAAGTGCCCATGCATTTGTGATTTCAACCTTTCTTGTAAGACACAGCCTGGAAGAAAATTTAGAAAAGGACACACACAACAGTTGTCATCATGCCACTTGGGCAGATTAGCCTGGCCCAGGGCTCAGTCTTTCTTTTCCTTCCACAGACAAAGGAGAGGTAACGGAACAGAGTTAAAATTAGTCCTCAGAAAGCCAATATATCATGTGAGTCCTCTTCAGTGCTGCTGCAGTGAGTTCTTACGCGTTGTTCCATTGCAGATGTTGTATCAGTCTTTATTTCATATAAAAAACACTCCAGGTAAAAAAAAAAGGCAATAAAACTTTAAAAAATACTTTTATGACCGAACAGAAAACAGATTCATGTCACTAAAAACAGACTTTATGGCTTAAAACAAAGGTCTTATTACCATCTTTCCTGAGAAGTCACACTGACTAATCAAAATTTTTACAATCACAAGATCATATAGACATAAACTATATTTCCTCAGTCCTGTAACTGGAATCCATCTTGATGACGAGCGCTAGGAAGAATTATTCTAATGCATAACCACTGAGACTTAACATGATTCAAAAAGACAGTAAGCTCCTCTCACTGAGAATGTTAATCAATTCTAAGCTATTCAGCTATTCAAGCCTAAAGCAATGACATTTCAGACCCATAAACACTGTTGCAGAGGGCAAAAGTCCTGATGTAGGGAACAGAGTATGGTGTCCTCGTTTTTGTTTAGTGTTGTATTTTTACCTTTCAGGTTGACCTGCTGCTTGTGTGTTTAAAAAACACAGATGCTTTTATTCTGATCTTTGTGAGAACCACTAAAGTACCTCATCTCTGTACAAAGACTTCACAAAATGTTGTTTTGACAGTTTTTTTCCCCCAATCAATAAATTGATGGAGGTGGTGATTCTGAAAATAAATCCAAAATATTCAAGTATTCTCAGAGAAAAATAAAAACCACATGCACACATACAGTGGCATCAAAGGTTTCGAGGAATTCAGATTTTCTTTATCCACAAAAAATAAAAGATATTTTCCAGAAAACCTTTCAATAACTTTTAGATGATTATTTAAAATTGGATCACATAAATGCTCAAACCTTTCCATGTCACTGTATATCTTTACCGTCTTTATGTACTATAAGAGGAATAACTTTTAGATGATTATTTAAAATTGGATCACATAAATGCTCAAACCTTTCCATGTCACTGTAGATCTTTACCGTCTTTATGTACTATAAGGGGAATAACTTTTAGATGATTATTTAAAATTGGATCACATAAATGCTCAAACCTTTCCATGTCACTGTAGATCTTTACCTTCTTTATGTACTATAAGGGGTCACCAAATCCTCGAGGGCCACTATCCTGCATATTTAAGAAGTTTCCCTGCTTCAACACAGAGGATTTAAATTACACACTCAAGCATGTCAAATTCTGTAGAAGCTTGTTAATAACTCAATCATCCAAAACAGTGAGTTAAAGCAGGGAAACATCTAAATCAGGCAGGACAGTGGTCCTCAAAGACTGGATTTGGGGACCATGCTGCTCAGTCTTACCTGAAACTAAATGCCATTTAAAATCCTTCAATTACGGACTCAGCTTCTTCTGGTTCTTCTATCAGAGTTTGACTTTGGTGTAGAACTAAATCCTGACATGTACTTCACATCTAACCAGACTTACCGCTCAGCTCGGTGTTTGCAATGCGCAGAGCAGCACTCTCTGATTGAAGAGTTCGATTCTTCTCCAGCAGCAGAACCTCCAGAGGTTTGGAAGAATCCTGATGAGGAGGACAAATGCTCAAATTCACTCCTTTACTTTCTTTTTGTCAAAAATTTATGTCGCATGATTTCAGCAGTTCAATACTTAGTTCCTCCTTTACCTGAAGAGACTCAGAAGTTCCAAACTCCATAGTCTTGAGGATACTGAGGGGGGGAAAAAACATCAGTTCTTTACCAATTCAAACCCTAATCACTCATTAAGCAGCATGTTAGCTTTTTTCTCTACTCTTTAAAACAAATGAGAAAGAGCAAGTGAGGCAATATAAAGCTACAAATAGAAAAGGCTTCACCGTCTTTTCAGCGCTTTGTTGATTTATGCATCTCAAATGAAGACTTGCTGTGTGTTCAACATGGTTAACAACCTTTACCACGTATACAAAAATGCATTTGAGCTGATTAATCTTCCTCTCTGTTCACGCCTCACCTCAACTCCTTCTTGACCTCTTCATAATCTGCCTGCCTCTCCAGTTTCTCCTCCAGTTCCTGTAGTTTAAAGAAATGAAAACATGTGCTTAATTAAACAATTAAACTATCAGTATATGAAATGGATCACAGTTAAATTATGTATATCTGGATGGAGCAACTGATACTATAAATATAACTATAAAAATGACGATGGATACAGATGTACATAAAATAAAGAGCTCAAAAGAGGGGGATCACACACAGTCATTCAAAAACTAATGGATAAAATAGTTCAGTATCATTAAATGTCTTGTAAAGTCAGCGGTTGGTTGGTACCTTGAGAACTGCAGACTTGCTGCTCAGCTGCTGCTCCAGCTGTGAGATCTGGGAGCTGGTTGTCTCTCGGAGTTTGGTCAGGCTGGCCTGCAGTCTCTGGACATCCTCCACCAGCTGGGCGGTCTCCCTTTCTTTGGCCCTGAGCTCCGCCTCCAGACTTGAATGGGATGCAGCCTCTGCTGCCTGTTCCTACAGGTCAGGGAAGTCAGCAGTTTTATTCATTTAGCTCCATAAAACTTACACACATCTACACAAGCTCTAGCTTTCAAATACAAAGTCACCCCTCCTTCAGATAAATGAGACATTTATAAACACATCACAACTTGGCAGCACTGACGCAAAACTAGTATGTTGGTGCAACAACAGACTGACTCAGCTGTTATTTCTCATTTGCTTTATGTGATACAATTCCAATAAACCACATTATCAATACTACAATCAGATCAATGGTGATTCCAGAGTGTAAACTTTCAGGTTAACAACTTAAACACCTGAGATAAAGGCTACACATGGGCCTTTTAATATTTTGTTGTTTACTAATTATAACATCAATAAAAAATGTTACCGAGTCGGGGTCGACCTTGTCCGGGCTGCAGAGCGTCTGGGATTGGTTATTCTGTGACAGCTGCTCTCTGAGTGACTCCGCCTCTCGCTGAGATGCTTCTGCTCGCTGGAAGGAAACAAATTCATGTAAAACAAAGATCATGTGGTGAAGTCTCCTATATGTTCAACCAGAGTAAAGCTGTTTAATGTAGTTCAACTCACTACCTGTCTAAATGTTTCAAGTAACCATTTAACCTATTTTAAATAAGGCAGAATGGCAACATGGGCACCTCAGTTTTATGTGAACTTGGTGGTCTGAGAGGTGCAGACACTGACACCCAAGCTGTTTGTGATGAAGTGGTTTTTCTCTAGATAATTTTACCGAGCAGACAGCTGATTCACTACATTGGGCAAATGGCAATAACATTTATGAGAAAAGGTTTTCCATTACGCAATCTGCCTCTACCTTCATACTGTGGTGTGGTTGTGTGGAAAGGAAGCTCTTTAAAGCCAAAACAAATATACAACAGAACGCTGGTGACTTCAAGGTGTAGGACAACAACAGAGTGGATATTTTCTTAATTAAAAACACTAAATTATTCCTAGAAACTGAGATAATATCCCCACACAGCCACGCTGTTTGGAATCATCTGCTACACCAGCCAACTTACCATCATTAGGAGTTACAGGGAGCCGATTTCACAGCGTTCCTAATTGCAACCATATTGAAGGCTGTTATTGACTGGGTGGGAGCTAAAGTGCTAGTCGCAGAAGAAAAGCCTTGTTTTCCATTTTCTTCTTATAAAAGCATATAAAAAGTCTGAGTGAGCCAGAGGCCACGCTGTCACCCTGTGTAAACTTCAAATCAGAAGTGTGAATAGTGTGTGTGTGTGTGTGTGTGTGTGTGTGTGTGTGTGTGTGTGTGTGTGTGTGTGTGTGTGTGTGTGTGTGTGTGTGTGTGTGTGTGTGTGTGTGTGTGTGTGTGTGTGTGTTTGAAGCCTTAACCTTTGGGCTAATATTAACATTACATGCCTATGCTACCCCTTTAACCAAAATCATTCTGTTGGACTAACAATGAAAGTTAGCAACAATGACATTAACAGATACCAGAGGAATATTAACAACACGGGGGCAGGGGGCGTGCCAAGGGGTTGATTTCAGCTAAATGGCTTTAGTAGGTGTGCACAAGAAAATATAAAACAAACAGCCCTCACCATGATAAGCAAGTCATTACTTGCTCATGTAGGGCACCATTTTTATAGATTGTGAATCTGTAAGCAAATCTGTCTAATAGTCCACATTTTTCTTACTCTCAGGAAACCTAATAAAAGACAAAAAGCAGGCTGTCTAAAAAAAAAAACAAGCACATTTGTTCCTCTTGGGCTTAAAAAAGCCAAAAATACATGAAGCATTTCTAGAAGGAGCTAAATAATTCCCTGAAACAGCTGGAAATTAATGTTACTCAAAGCAGAATGAATGGTACACTTGTTTAGGACTATTTTCTCCCATCTACCCCCTATTTGCTCAGGTGAGTATTTTCTGCAGTAAGACAGTCAGTGTGAGGTCAACTAAAAACAGCAACTTCCATGTTTGACTAAAGAAAGGAAATGTGTCACACGGTGCTTTATTGTGACTCAGTATTGTGATTTTATTTAGTTTCAAATAACGTTTATTATAATGTTTTATTCAAACTTGCCTAGGCATAAACTTTATTTAAATAATAAGGTTTATAATTATATAATGTTTTGCTTGTCATATGATGGACTGGCGACCTGTCCAGGGTGTCCCCCGCCTCTCGCCCCTTGACTGCTAGTTAGGCACCAGCTCCCTGCGACCCTCAGTGGAGGATAAAGCAGTTACAGAAAATGGATGGATGGTTTTTCTTGTGTCTGTATGTGCGCTCATGTTTGTCTGCAGTATTAGCAAACAATGTCAACATTAGAGCTAAAATCTGGATTAAAAAAAAAGTTTAAATCATATTTTTATGATGGACAATTTGAAAACAACTTTTATGAGTAGTTTGACACTGAGTGGATTACCTGATTGGCTCTTTCTAGGTCTGTCATCACCATCTCGATCTCATCAGCCCTGAAAGAGACATTTAATATTAATCCAAAGAAAAACACACAGCATGTGACAGTACTTAAAACACACACACACACACACACACACACACACACACACACACACACACACACACACACACACACAAAGTGAGCTTACAAAATGAAAGAATGGATAATATATTATTCCCAGAAAGACAAGGACACCGAACAATCCTACATGTCACATGTGCAGAGGGGATGCATTTAAAGAATGCTGCATCCATTAAGCTACTGTCTAAATTTCATCTTAATCCATTGATTGTGAACATTACTCAAACAGCTTGTATGCGTGCATGCATACATGTATTTAAGTGTGTCTTTGCGTGTGGGTGTGCACATGTAAGCCCCTAAAACCCAGGCCACACTAAAACAGAGGGATTACATTAATAGAGCTCTAAGTCCTAATACAGCAGACTAATCTGCTATGAAGCTGTGTGATTGTGTCTGACTAATGGTCTGGATGGAGGCCAGGGTTCACCTCTCACTTGCTAGAGGTCAGACGGCAAGAATACATCCCCATAATCTCTCAGACTTTGGAAAAATTGTTTAATAACCTTTTCCCACCGCTTACCTGCAAACAATAGGAATAACGGGAACAAACATTGGGAAGAAATTCAACACAAACTCTAAACAACAAATGTTAATAGCTGTAAACCTTGTATTAAGTTTTAGGTTAAACATCATAAACTGTCTAAATGCGATTAGCCTCACTGGTAATTATTTGATACTGTGTGTGTTTGCGCTCAGATAAATCATAAATATACTTCACTATATATTAAAGCATAAACATAAAGACCTCATGAATAGAGTTCAATGCAGCGCAAAGATGCACAGCATACGTAGGCATGTTTATTTAAGACATTAAACGCCGACAATAGTACACGAGAAGCGCTGAGTGCAAAGACGTGAGCACATATGTGTGCTGCTGCGTCCATTAAGACCTTTTGATTTGACTGCAATCTTTTGATAGTGAATCCAATAGCCCACGCAGCCTTTTGTACTTGTGTGTCACAGAATGCGAAACAGCATTATGTCCCACAGGCTTGAGTACTACTGATTTGAATGTGTTTAACAAAACAGACACAGTTGATATTAGGTCAACATTGTGCCACGGGCAATGCAGCAAAAGGAATCAGATGTGGGCGGGAGAGCTTTTTGCTCTCTGCTTTTACTCTTTCCTTAATAGTTAAAAAGGATCTGGTGTGCGTTTAAGCAACAGAATAGGCCCCTACCTCAACAGCTTTTATCCTCCTGACTTAAGCTATAGTGTGCGGGACCCACGTGCGCACTCAGCCCCTCTCCCGGCACACACACAAACGTGAGGTCATGAAGCCAACAAGCTAGAAAAGCTTGTAATGGAGAGCGTTTATGGGTGGTAATGCAACCCAAATACAGCGTGGCTCCTGCTCCAAATGTGATCATTTAATCAAAGTACAGATGCACAAAGTCTTCTTAAATAACCTTTGGATTTGGCTGTATTTGGGAATTATAAAGGCAAAGCTAGAGGCTGAGGGCCAAAGCAGATCACAGGGAAGGGATTTTCTGCATATCCTGATACAGTCAGTCGGTCGCTGAGCAGGACAGGAACCATCCATGGCCTGCCCATGCACCCAGTGGAATTAATTCATCAAAAACTCAACAATACAAAGATGGGATCTTTGGTGACATCAAGTCTGATATTTTTACCCCCAACAAAACTAAACAGCAGCCACATGGAGGTGCTATAGCTTAGATACAAAAATGCACTAAAATGAAATAAATACACAAAACACAAGTCACACACACACACAGGCTTCTATTGTGCCATAAAAGCCAGTGTGTGCACCCAGTGACATCAGTGTAGGACTTCTGAAACAAACCCAGAGCCTCTAAGCCCCTACTGTACTTCCTCCATCTCAGACGAGCCTTTTCATCTCTTATCTTCTCTCTCCTGCTCCTTTTCTTTTCCACCCTCTGCCTGCTTCTATTCTTCCCTTTAAACCGTTCCCTTCACACTGCCCTCTACTTTTTACCCCTCCTTTTCATCTTTTTTCTCCTCCACTCCGCCTCCCGTGTCTCATCTCTCGCCCTCTCTTCCTCGGCCTCCGTCCTCAGTGCCAGCAGGATATTCCCCTGATTTAGTTTTTCATTTCCCTCCTCTATCACACTCTTATCCTCCTCTTCCTCACCGAGGCCTTGAGCCCCTGGCTTGCTTTTTACCCCCCAGCTTTCATCACTCCATTCCTTTTCTTTCCGTGGCTTTCTCCACATTGCGTTTTCACAGCGTGTTACCTTGGGGATTTCAAGGAGGCTTAAAGAGAAGCTAGATGTGAGAGTGTGTTGGTGAGGGTGTGTATTTGTCTTGCCCCGTTTTGTTTTTTTGTGGACACTTGAGATGGACACAGGTAGAAAAAAAACTTCAAGCCTACTGTTGCCTTTCTTGGCAGCAAATAAATGGTTACCAGAATGGTGTCAAGCCCTTAATTCACATATAAACCTACACATACACAAAAAATGCAGAGGAGTTGGCACACACACACACACACACACTCCTAAAGCATCCTGTGGGGCTGGAGATCAATATATCATTAATCTTTAACAGGGACTAAACGATTAAAACGCGGCCAGCCAGACCCTCACAGTGCCAGCACAGAGAGGGGGCTCGGATACATCTATAGGCCTGCCCCCCCGCTGACACTCGCACACACTCTGGGCGCAGCAGCGTCGACCAAATTCTCAGGGTGTGTCATTTCTGTGTGTGTTAGTGCGTAATTTAAAAGGCAGATTAACCAAATGCAGCAAGAGGATGGGGGGGATTTGTCACGCAAAGTCCTCCTCACTGGAAAGTTTGTGTGTGTGCATGTGTGTCTGTGTTTGTGTGGGGAAAAGCACACATGATATGAGTGGCATTTGTATTTTGCGCCGCTAAAATATATGCAGTTAAAGGGTTAAAAGTTGTGTTCAGCCAAACACTGGCGATTTGCTCAGCCAAGCAGTAAACGGAGGAAGGACTCCAAGGACTGGGAGGGTGCAGGGTTAGAGAGGGTTTGTGTGTGCTTTAAAGCGTTGCATTAAAATTTCAGATCACAGCACGCCACATAGTCAAGGACCCTGACTGCCTCAGGCTCACGAGCGAGCGAGAGAGCGAGTGTGTATACTTGTATGTGAGTGCATGTGTGGATGTGGGCGGGCATGTGCTTATTAGTTTCTGTAAGCAAATGGGGGTCGACTGTAAGTGTCTTTTCACAATGATTTTTCCCCCCTGACGTTAAAGGAACAGATAGGCACAGAAAAAGAAAAGGTAGGCTTCAAGAAGGAAGAAGAAAAGTGCAACAGACTAACAGAACAGAAAAACAGGGACTGTCCCCTGATAAAAAATAAAATAACTATTGATTAGTGCCATTACACTGTGTGCAATATCTTCCTTGGCCTTTCTGCTAACACAAACACACAATGTGGAAGATAAAAGACAAAGCGTAGGAGGTAGAAAAGGAGAAGAAAAAATTTCTGAGGAAGACAGAAGAGGGATCGATCTGTTTTTAACAGCCAATCAATTTAACAACTCTGGTAATGGAGCGACACAGTGTGTCTGGGGCAGAGTAAACGGGACTGGAAGGGGCAGCTTTTAAAAGCCAAGTTGATGCCCTGCTGTACTTTGTGCATGCAAGCAGGATGCCCTTGACCATTTTATTAACAGCCCTGTATTTAGAGGAGGAGTTCAGGTTTCACTGCGGTATACCAATTATCAATAAAACATCAGAAAATCCACACTTCTTGTTCCCTCCCCAAAATTATAACTTTTCAGCTTTCTAGAAGAAGTTCAAACGCTCGAGTGGTTCTGGTTCCCCACCACTAAACCCTAAGGGAGCGAGGAGTGTGAATGTCATAAAGTGGCACTTCACAGTGTGGAGTGCAGACATGGAAAAGCTTCTGTTCTCATCCCGGCCTCCACTATAAGATCAATAATGATACATGCACACAGCTCAAGTAACCGAAGCTACGCTATCTTTCAGGTCCTGTAATAATACCTGTGTGGCTTTAAGACTGAGATCTCAAAGTGAACTTCCTCTCTGTCACCGCTCAGATAAATCAGATGGAGCATTCAAAACTACACACACACACAAAATAAACCTATTTTGATGCATTGCCGAGGCTGCAGAATACATTAGAATCCCTTTCAGTATTTACAGTGCATGGGTAATGCTGGGATTTGGAGGCTGCTGAGCGTTGTGGGAGACATTCCAGCTGTTAGGGAGAGCGGGATGAGGGTGGGGGAGTTTCCAGAGAGGGAGATTCACTAAACAGGATGATTATGTCAAGAACAGAATACGGAGGAGCCAGAGGGGAGAAGTCACCCACAAACACACATGTAGATCAGCTCGAGACACATACTTTGCTGTAGACTCCTCGTCATACTTTGTCTTCAAATCAAAGAGCTCCGCCTGAGTTGTTTCAAGTGCTGCAAAAGAGAGAGAGAGAGAGAGAGAGAGAAAAGTGAGTGGTATGTTTCGCTGATACAGGTTAAGTTCTTAAAGAAAACTTGACTTTGAGATCAACACTGGGAATTTCTCATAAAAGATTCCTGCAGTCATTGCTTTTTTTCCACAAGTTTAAAGGAACTGTGAATCCATTTGATAATGCTGACAGACCACTGTCAAACTCATAACCACATTCGCCCAGTCCAAATGAAACAAATCAACTTAATCCCTTGTAATGTTTTTCTTTCTTTCCACAGTTCTACTGATGGATGGACATTTTAAATAAAAAATACCTTGAATCTGAAACAAAGTTTCCACAGGATTTATAGCTACCGCATTTTCAGTAAGAAGCACATTTTACATCAGTAGGTTGAGACACCGCCCCCAAAAGTTTGAAACTTGACTAGACTGGACTGGCTGGTACCTGTCTGGAGGGACTGGACCTTGTGTTCAGCCTCTTTCAACCTTGAGGACATAGAGTCCTGGCTCTCCTGGAGTTTCCTAAAGAGAGGACAAAAAAAAAAAAAAATGAGAGCAGGAAGCAGAAAGTCACAGTTAAGAGATAGTGACTCAGTTATTCTTGGGTTCACACTTCGTGGCAACTGAAACTATTCTATATTTTCCCACCATTTCTGACGAGTTTTCCCCACTAAAATCCTCCCAACACAACCCACTCCTCATTAAGCAGCCCTATTAGGCAGGAATGTCTGGCCACTGGGGCACGTTGCACCCGGGGGTGAGGGGGGCAAGGGTTGAGTCAGAGAAATGGGGGAGAGACAGAAACCACATGGATAAAATAGATTCATTCTTAGCATATAAAAAGTTGGGCTCCACTGAGAAATTGCTGCTGTGTGTAAAAACATCAATAATCTAGCACAAATACCATCTTTATGACACCCTTTGATGCCCCCCCTCCTTCTCCGCCAATCTGTCTCTCCTGTCATCTCTATTTTTCTCCCCTCTACTTCATCCTTTCATCTCTGTCTCTCTCTCCTTCCCTCACTCCTCGGTGGAGAAAATGCATCAGGAGGTGCCATCCATTTACTACACTTCTCAGACGCAGGAAGTCAGCTCTCAGCAGACAGGAAGGGGCCAATAAAACTCTGACGTTCAGGAAATACAGTTGGACAATTGATCTCCTACTCCAAGTCTGAAATACTTTAATACACCTTCAGTGAGTAAATAAGATTAATCAAACAGAAAATAAAGGTTTTATTTTGACAGTATTCTAAATAAAAAAAACTTGACATAAAATATATATTTTTTATCAACAGAACAAAAATAATTTTCTCTACTTTCTCTATGTAACACACTGTCTATACTTCTTATTCTTCCTATGTAAAGTTTATTGAGTTAATTGGAAATCTGCTGGTTCACACTATCTAATCATGAGCGCTCACTGAGACGCCACAAAAAGGCTAATTCTCTTAATTCACAACTGGAGTAAATAGTTACTGCCCAAGTTGATACAGGTTTACAGATAAGTTACTCTCTCATTAGTATTGAATTACAAGGTAAGGTAAGAGGGGGAAAAAAGCTCACGTCAGATGTTTACTGAGATAATATGGCTGGCCACATCTCAGGCAATTAGTTTAATTATCCTTACATTAAACAGCCCCCCTCCGAGGGAAGGGAAGTCTAGCAGGGTTGTTGCCTTGATAAGAGTGATTATACTATTTCAGCAGTCAGATCAATCGTTCAACATCTGTCAAACATGCAGTGGCACCAATAAGCTATTAATTACAGCCACAGGTTTCTGGAAGATCCTCTTGCTTCAAAGGTAAAATGATTTTATTTAAACTGCCTGTGACTCCATATTTAAATCACTTTATATTAAACAGGTGTAATCGTTGATGCCTCTAGATTAGCGTTGCACCATTATAACTCAAAATACTCTGTAATTATTTCCTAACGAGCAACTCGGAGATCAGAAGAAAGCGCCGTCTTCCGGTTCTGCTGGGTTTCTCCTTATTTGGCAGCCTGACACTTCTGCTGCAGTAGGGGGCAGTGCCGTCGCGTGAAAGAGAAACGAAACTGAAACTAAACACTACACGGTCTATGGGCAATGGCGGCGGCACTGCCTCGCTCCAGGTGTCGTGAACGTGCATGTGGGAGGAGAATTTACCATATAAGCACGTCCGGATCACTATGACCTCATAGCGGGCTGGAGTGAAAAAAACTGTTTGAAACCTGGGTCTGAAATCTGGAAGAGCTTCTCACTGGCTGTAGTAGGAGACAGATGGACGCCGTTTTTTGCTCTTTCTGGCAGGTTTAAGGTGAGAACTCAACATTGCAACATGATAGATAAGTCAGAAAACATGGAAACCGATGTCATGGGCACTTTAATAATTCTACACTTTTCCAGACTGAAATGTTCAAATGTTTGTCCTTCAATTTTCCAACTACTTTTGACATTCAAATACAAACATACATTGTAAATATTTAATAAGTGAATCTGAAAGACAGTGGTTAACATGTATGCTACGTTCTATAGTTTATACAGATCAGATGAAACCATTAAAAGGTTATAAAAAGGTAAATATTTATATTTCGATGATAGCTGCTTAGCCATGTTTAGTCATTAAATCCATGTAATCCATAAACACTGTAAAGCTTTTAGTAACATAAAGCTTACTGTGATTTTCCTTTTCCCACATAGTCGGACTTTAAGTTGTCTAAATGTGACATCAAGTGGTCATTTTTTATACATAATCAATGGGAAAACCTTCTGTAAGTTTGGCCAATGTCTTTTATAGCCTGGAAATGGAAATATTTTTCACATACTTACAAATAATTAAGAGGAAAAAAAATCCATACTTAAAAAAATTGTCTGTAATACCGGGATTCTTTCAAAATAAAGTTGTTCTTTGGGGGCTCAACTGACACTAGGCATCTGGACAAAGTAATGGAAATAAAAGCTACACTTACAGCATTATAGCTGAGATGCATCTTGACTGTTAAAAACAAAAAAAATCAACCAGGAATCTAAGGTGCTGATTATTTCTGACATTAGTTACACTAAGTTACATCAATTCCTACATTCATTTTAAGTTGGAGAAGAGCAACAATCTGATGTTTTAAGATATGCTATAAATGTGTCAAAAATATATTCATGGACAGCTCAGCTAAACGCTCTTTAAAGTTATCATTCAAAGACGAGAACTGACACTTCTGCTCGAGGGCACAATGACAAAGATGGTTTAAAATAGCAACATAATGCAGAAGTAATTATTTCAAGCAAAGCACCAGCAGAACACAAAAAGACATAGTTATACCTCTCCTTCTCTGCATAGTCATTATGTAGCTGCAGCTGCTTCTCTTGGGCCAAGTTTTCAGCCTGATTCTTCAGAGTCTGCTCGTATTCCCGGATCTTCTCCTTCAATGCCTTGATGGTCACCTCTGATTAAGACAAGGAAGAAGGACACATGTAAAAAATGCATGCAATTTTGCAAGAAAACAGAAAAATCTTGTTTCCTAGATGTGATAATTGACAGAAGTGAAGTTGATATTTCTGATGGAGCAATTTGACCTCAGCTTAAAGAACAGCACTTCATATCCCACATTCTTCCTCTGTGAGCACAGACGAAGACCTTAGCCCCTTTGGCTCCAGCCCAATCTTTACATCCGCCACTAGTACAGAATATTCAGCATTCACCAGCAGCAGATATGTTGTATTCATTAGGGCTGCATTAGAGGTGAAATCCCATAACCTGCTGACGGCTGAGCACTGTATAGGGCAGCTTGAAATAAATCTAACACATAACTGGAGTAATAAACAGGCATCTGCGCATGTGAGTGTGTGTTTGTGTGCGTTTTCTTCAGAGAAAGATATAAGTGAGTGAGACAATGATTTAAAGCAATGCTGCCTGATGCCTTAGACTGAGGGCTCTTAGCACTGTGTGTGTGTGTGTGTGTGTGTGTGTGTGTGTGTGTGTGCGCGCGTGTGTGCGTGATTTAAACTCCAGTCTCACTGCTCTGACACATAATCAATAGAGGAGAGTCCCCTTAGAGCCCTCTTACCCCTTAACTGCTTAACTGAACTTTAAACATTTAGGTTGTGGGGATCAATGGCCTCTGCACTCTGTGTGTCTTGGTGTGTGTGTGTGTGTGTGTGTGTGTGTGTGTGTGTGTGTGTGTGTGTGTGTGTGTGTGTGTGTGTGTGTGTGTGTGTGTGTGTGTGTGTACACATGTGAGTGTGCGGCCGGGTCTACGTGCGCATTTAAAAGGAGTGGGAGTTCCGGAGTGTGTTTTGGGGGTTTAAATATCCCCCTTCTATTGAGGCGGGAAGGAGGGATAAAGGATGAGGGAACAGGAAAATCAATGGCAGAATGGAACCCTGCCGCTATCGAGCTGTTCCTATTAACTCTCACCGAGGAAAAAAAGGGGGGATTCCAAAACATTCCCCACTCGCTCACTCCTCCGTTTCTACTAAAGTTGCACCACTTTTATTGCCTCTTCACACTCATCTTTCTGCTTTTGTCAGTTTTCCATCTTTCTTTTACCCTGAGGTAGACTCGTTTTTTATTCATGAAACGGCACCTTGTGGTTTTTTCCTCTTTAAAATCTATTTGAAAATGTAAAACCTTGTATGTTTTGTGCATTTCTAAAAAATGTATGAGCCATTAAATATGTTGAAATATGGATTTAACCCTTGAAATGTATATTGGTTTTGATGTTAAAATTTGTAATGGCAGATATTATTAGCAAACATAATGGCACTATTATACTTAAGCAGCAGCTGTACAAATGTGGTAAAAAAAAATTTAACATTTAGAAGCTGCAAATGTTTTTTATCCAAATAAAAGAAAATTGCCAGCGAAGCGGAAAAAATGTTCAGACGGAGTCAAATGTCCAAGTATGTGAAAGCAGGTAGGAAAGGTGTATTAAGTTTACCTCCACACACTGGTTATGTGTTTTTGAAAAAAGAAGACATTTTTGTGAGATTGTTGGTTCATTAGTTCAGGTTTAAACAGAAAGAGCGCTGCACCACATTTGTGTATGCTTACAACTAGCCAGCATCACAAAAATCAACAGAATGACAGCGCTGTTAGTTAAAGAGGCAGGTGCATGTGCAATTAGCTGATAATTCCCCTTTTTTTCTTTTTTTCGTATAATTAAATTGATTGACATCAAAGGGATTATGACTGAAAAGATGAGTGCACAAGGAGGTAAAATAACTATCAAATTTAAAATGAACACTTTCCTGCTAGTATTTCTATTACTTGCAGTTACAGCTTCAGCTACTATAATCCATGTGTTTTAAAACTCACCACTGAAACCAACTGTTCTTTACTGAAGCAGATTTGCTCTGTAGTAAACTCCACTGGTCTCTCTCTCTCTCTCTCTCTCTCTCTCTCTCTCTCTCTCTCTCTCTCTCTCTCTCACACACACACACACACACACACACACACACACACACACACACACACACACACACACCACCCTCACACACACACACACACACCCACACACCCTTCTCACACACACACACACACACACACACACACACACACACACACACACACACACACACACACACACACACACACACACACACACACACACACACACACACACACACACACACACACACACACACACACACACACACACACACACACACACACACACACACACACACACACACACACACACACACACACACACACACACACACACACACACACACACACACACACACACACACACACACACACACACACACACACACACACACACACACACACACACACACACACACACACACACACACACACACACACACACACACACACACACACACACACACACACACACACACACACACACACACACACACACACACACACACACACACACACACACACACACACACACACACACACACACACACACACACACACACACACACACACACACACACACACACACACACACACACACTTGTTCATGTTTTACTTTACACTAAAGAAATACTTTTAATTATTTGGGTCTGTTTCAATGGCTCTCTGAAAGTCAGGATTATGGTGGAATGTTTTGACTTTGCATATATCCTGAGCTAACCTTGGTTTTTAACTTCTGCAAACTCTTTGTTGTAGTCCTCCAGTGTCTCTCGAAGCTTGGTGTTCTCTGTCTCAATGTCGTGCATCCTCTGGAGCTTCAGCTGCAGCTGCTGAGCCAGCTCCAACACAGGTACAGGGTCTGAGGGAGATAAAAAACACACACACACATACACACAGTTAACACACTGCAAAGCAGATCAGACAAGCAAGGGCAGCGAGGTGGCCCCGTGTGCTAGGAATAACCACAGTCAAGGCCGTATGAGAGCGGGCGCTTGCCCTGGTGAAGTGTCCTTGAGCAAGGCAATGAATCTAACAGCTTCTGGACAAATGTTTTGGAGCCGACCCTCACCTTTGATCTCACTGTGGAAGATGATTGATTCCAGCAAGAACCAAAACACAACACAATTAGCAGAACCCTCATGATGGGGTGAGTTCAATGTTAAGTTATTCAAGCAAACCATGTTTTACTTTATTAGCAAAACAAACAATTGAAACCGAATTATTTGATCAATAAATTATCAAACGTATGTTTTAGGAAACAGAAAAAGTAAAACCAATCAATAAATACTTAATGTTTTGTTTCAATCTGGGTTTATTTTTGTGAGTGCTTTATAAACAATGTTTAATATTCATAATATATTAAATTTCAGTTGACTCGAGCGGACTCAAAACAAAAATGGATCATTCAAGGCCTACTGTAAAAGTGTAACTATTGTATAGACAAAACTTTCTTTGTGAAGTCTTCACCGATTCACTCTAAATGTTTGTATCAAGAAACTCTTGTTGAGTTCTGAGATAAACACCGGCTTGGTATCGGAGAGGCTAATGCTGACACAACAGGAAAACTGGATAACAGATACCAGAAGAGGCAGACAGACGGTAACATAGATGAGGCACATTAACAAGAGATTACCGAGCTGTGATCAGTTAAAGAGTTCGCTATGATGCAGCTTGAAAGTGAGAGAAAAGAGAAACATGATGAAACATGATGAAGTGAAGCTGTAAAAAACAAGCAGCCAAAGAGGTAAATAAGAGATTAGAGAAATGGAGACAGAAGGAAGAAAGGCAACTTTCTACAGGCATTTTACCAACAACTCTGGAAAACACGCAGCAGGGTTAACTGTCAGTGTGATGAAGAGAGCCCTGTCAGTCAGGCCAATCACATCTGATTGGTGCTCATGGGTGGCAGACTGGTGACAGGCAGCCAAGAGACGCAGGCAACGCTCATCAGCATGCCAGCTAAAAGAGCAGTTTATGCATGTGTGTGTGTTTGTGTGTGTGTTGTACAGATAAGAGGAACTGACAGCTTACAGCTGGGGGTAAGAGCTGTGTGTGTGTATGTGTGTGTGTATACACGCACGCATCTCATGTCTGACGCAGTTAGATATCTTAACTATGCTAATGAGAGATCAGCAGAGAACGATTGGGGAATTTCATGCTGATTTTGCGCTGTCAAGGTGACACACTCACACCTTCACACAAACACACATGTTCGCTGATAGAGTTACATACAAACACACACAAGTACAAACAAATACTAAATAACATAACTGTACGCCCCAAATATAGACTCCTATCAGCTTTGGTGTCCTTGAAAATCAACTCTCTCTCCGTCTTATCAAACTTTTGTCCTTCACATCAACGGTACAGCCTGTTAAAAACAGTTGACTTGTGGGCCACTGGTGCTGAATGCTCTCGCCAGACACCTTTAATCTAAAGCAGAGCACACTTGGGCTGACTATCCAGGCCTTCGGCTGACAGAAGACAGAAGAAAACACACTGTTTCCTCTTTCAAGACTGCTGCATTAGTCAGGCTGGTTTGTGTCTCTGTGCATGTGTGCATCAAGCATTACATCATTGTCTCGCTGCAAGTTAAGAATAGCCCCGTCAGTGCTGGCGCTGACTTATTGGGAGCAGTACAATCCAAAGATATTACTGTAGGTCTATCCATGTGGGAATATGATGACCTCCTTACGCTATAGATGAACTCAACTCCTCTCCTACATACAGAGCCCCTCCTGGGCCTCCATACAGCTGAAAATCTCCAGACAGCAGAACATTCAAACTTTTCTCCGATTACCTTGCTGCAGTCAATCCTGACTGTAATCCTCATTCATATTATGACAGACCTTCTGTAAGAACCATCGAAAAGCCACACCGGTAGGATGAGATCTTTTGGTGACATATTTGAGCGTCACACAGGCAATGAACGGCTAGTTTATAAGGAGAGATCTCCTCATCATGTGTCAAACTTGAGGTATCTAAACAGACCTAAACACAGACATTCAAAGTCTTACCTGGGACATCGATTATTTTCTTGTACACGTTCAAGAAGGCGGCTTCTGCTTCTTTACTTCTTTTACTCAAGGCATCAATCTGCAGGGACAAAAAGAAAACCAAAACTAATGATTAATTATCAGTTAAACCACCTCAAATCTGAGTGTCAGATCTATTTAACCCAGAGGAAGGCCCATTAAATTCACAGTCAAAGTAGCCTGCATATCCATCTATCCTCACTATGCACTGGTATGTTGCCCGTGATCTTAACAGTGGCTGCTTTGGTGTTTCCTTCCCGTGAAGCCTGTTCAGCTGCTCAGCTGCTGACGGACGCGTTTCGTTTGGCGTGCACCAGTGTGCGTTTGCATCCGTCTGTCCTTAAGTGAGTATGCCTGAGTCCATCAGTCAACGTGTATGTGAGTGTGGTAAAAATGCAAAAAAAAAGTGTGTTCGTTTCCCCTCCAGCACGCTGACATCATTAAACAGCTGGCTCAGTCTTTCCAGCCACAGCAGGGGCAGATTATTCAGTCAGCTTTTAGCAGCAATACAGTGTGGATCCATTACTGATGTAGCCATTAACACAAGAGGGCACGGCATGTGTTCCATCACCGATATTATTGAAACGGACAGCATTAGGATGGATCCATAAGAGATTAATTCTGAAAAATCACACTGAGAAACTTTTATACTGCCATCAATAGTGGAAAGACAAGGCAGTGAGCTCTACTACGATCTCTATGGCTTGATTCAATATGAGAATCAGACACAGTAGGCGAAACGCATCTGAAATCAAGTCTAAATTGAGGGAAACAGATGCCAAATAAAGACATTCAGATGGTGCTACTGTACTGGGCAGAGCTACAGCCGACGACTCTGGCTCAGGCGCTCAGACTAAACAGCCTTGTGTTTTGCTTCCAACTCCTCCAGCGCATTCACGAATAGAAAAGGAATAGAGACAAAAGCCTATATAAGTCCAAATATAAAGTCTTCACATTCCCAGCCAAGCCAGTAGTGTAGTTGATGGGTGGTTTAGGGGTTCTTGCCACTGTAAACAGAACAGGCTACATGTAATACTGCCTGGGCTCCTATGGGAACCTAATAAATCTCTTCACATGGCTTTGATTCACTCTAGTTTTTTAGCCGCAAAACATCTGGCCCTGAGTAGACTGGTGCCAGCACCCCTCCCTCTTTACCCCCCTTTTTATTCTGTGCCTTTCTCTCAGTCTATCTCTTGTCACTTCCATGCTCTGACTCAGTCTTTTTTCCTCTCCCTCAATCTTTTTCAGCATCAGACCTTCTCACATGTTTCTCCGTCACACAGCTCAGTCTCCAACCATCTTATCTTTGTTTTGCTCACATACACAAAGAAACACACAAATCTACTAATACATCTCATTCTCACTACATGCTGCATCGTGTACTTTTTCAAGTGTTGTGTGACTGATCAGGATATACTCTGATGGCATTAACATTAAAGGAAGATTACATTAATGCATTTTACACTCCAAAGCTGAATATGTGTGTTTAAGAATATGTGATCAAAGATGCCGAGTACCACAACATGAGCTTCTGATAAGGAACGCAGAAAAAAAGGATCTACTGATGGCAGTGAAGGAAACCGGCTGCATGACTGTACGATGACTGGGCCAAGGTCAGTGGTACAGCAGCTTTATATAGCGCAACATGGGAGGCAGGAAATAGACATTTAATGTAGGACACACCCTACAGTTAAAAGCAGGTTAACTGCAGGACCAGAGCCATTAGAAGACCACCCAGGATTTGCAAATACAACCCTGCTGTTCCAAACTGCAGCTTGTTCAACCAATCCCAATGACATCTGCTATTACATGCTCCCCTGCCCCCATCCCACACACACACGCAAACCAAGCACAACAAATGAAGTGACACAAATGAAACCTCACCAGTATCAGTGGGTTACTGATGAGAAGTGCTTACAATTGCAAAAGGTATCCCTGACACATCCACACACAAACACATACATACATACGTCAGCACCTTGTGGCACCATCACTCAGCACCGCCTTTGCTCCCCTATCTAACCCACAGTGTGTGAAGGGCATCAGACTGACCTGCGAGTGTGTGTGTGTGTGTGTGTGTGTGTGTGTGTGTGTGTGTGTGTGTGTGTGTGTGTGTGTGTGTATGCGTGTGTGTGTGTGGCCCCAGTGGAGTCTGATAAGGGGAGGCTATGGGAAGCAGAGACTGAAGCCTTGGATAATGGAAAAGCTTATCTGATCGATGGACCAACAAGAAACACTGAGCACGCAATGCACACATACACACACACACACATAGACACACAGACACACACACACCCATACATATAACCCGTTTACCAAACGGAGGCCTTGTGGAAACTCTACCATTATTGGTAATAATTATGACCCGAGGGCACCCACCTTTCAATGACAAAGATTAAACAAAGCGTTGAGACCTCCAAGTTCCTGAGTTAAAACTTTTTATTGCTCTCTCTCTCTCTCTCTCCTCCTCTCTCTGAGCTCCACGTTCTCTTAGTAATGACTTGAGCTTCTGGGGAAAATGCTTAGGGATGAGTTACCGTGGGACTCCAAGAGGACCCCTCTGGTTTCTGGTGCTGTCTTGTCCTTGATCAAAGGATTGAGGGCTAAGCAAACAAAGACAGGCTAAAATTACACATTCTCAGAACGACTCATGTTGTGGCACGCAATCGTGTTGAATAGTCGCCTGATTGATGGGCTGCTCTGAGACTGGCGCGGGTGTACAGTATTATCTCAATAATCATAAGATCATGTCTTCTCAGTTCCGCGGCCACCCACTGTGCGTCTCGGCGTGTTCTGGTGTGCACGCTGTCGAGGTGTGTCAACATAAAGATGGTGGAAACAGCTGACAAAGCCCCAATTATACTGCTGCTGTTTCTATTCTCCAAATAGACTGTGGATCATCAGCAGAACATGGTGAAACCACTATAAATTACAGCTTTTTTACATAACCACGGGCTGTGTTTGTTGCTCTAACTTGAGAATATGGAAACTAACCCAGTGTTAAACTGTAATAGTCTATGGCCAGTAGGAAAACAGCCCTTGTCACTATCTATTGAGATGATTTTACTTGAGTGTATGTGTGTGTCCTAGTGTGTGCACGTCGGTGTGTACCCACACACCCACCCACTTCAACCCTAAATAAAGCCCCAGTCTTAACCAGCCGCTTCCACTCCTACCCTCTGACTTTCACATATGGGAGTGAACTAGAAATGCTTGGCTGTGAAAAAGGAGGAGTCTCGATGGAATTAGGCCAAAATGATGGAGGAGGGGATAAAGGGGAATATTAGGTGTGTGATGTAGCACATGCACGCATGAGTCACTTCTTATTGATCTGCGTACATTGAAACTTAGGGCAAAATATGAAATTGAAAGTAAATAACTTTGCCACAGTGAGGAGAAACAGTTCATGATTCACTAAATTAACAAAACGAAAAAGAAAAACAACATGACCGAGAAACGCAGGCATACAAATAGCAGTCGGCAAATTGTGACTGGCCAGAGCAAGGATTTAGTGGTGACTTTCTTTTTTCTTCGCCTTCTTCTTCTTCTCAGGATGCAATTTAAACACACCCTCGGGCTACAGCACTTCATGAATAGGACAGAAAATCAAGAGCAGAGCAGGGCAAAGCAAAGGAAGAGAAGAAAAGGGGGGGAAATGAGATAGTGGCAACAGAAAGAGCAGGAGATGGTGAAGAGAAAGTATAAAAATTTAGGAATGATGACAGAAAAAAGATAAGGACACTGAGATGGGAAACAAAGCCATTCAGCAAATGTCACAGAAGGTTTGTAAAATACATTGTTTAAATATATATACAAGGACGTGAATGCCTGTCACTGATGATATACATTTCCAAACATCACACTCACCTCTCCTTGGAAGCTCTTAAGCAATGGGGCAACCTGTTTCCGTAAATCCTAAAAAAAAAGAAAAAAAGAAAAGAAAACGATTAGTAGGTATGACAAATGAGATGAGTAGTAAAAGCTTACTTATAACAGTAGACACATCAACTATTGGAGCAGAGTGGCAGCCATTCTTGATTCTGCCAATAAATATAAAGTGGTTCGTGAGTGATGAATATGAGAGGGAGGAAGAGGTCAGGTTTGTGCCCTGGGGTCTTCTGCCGGACTGGGTTTCTCATAAGAACAGGTGCAGCACCACCTGGGCCACCCAAAGGCACCACTAGTGCATGTGAGTCAGAGAAGGGAAGGAGCCACAGATAGAGGCTACAGTTAATGCAAATTGTATTACTGGCACGCCAGGTTTTTACTATAAAGCAAATGCTTTTCGCCCCTCAAGTCTCATTGCATGACTTTCCAGTACAAGTCAGCAGTTTTAGATTAGATAGCCAGTCGACTACGTATCAAGGGAACATGCAAATCGCAGCGCTGTTAGCCAGGCCCAGATCCTGACAAACTGAACTGGAGCGTATGGTAAAAAGCACAGCAGAATAGGACATTCTGTACATGAACATTTGATTTGCACAGTCTGTGGACACAAACACGTTCACAAAACTGCCTAATGAAGATGATAACTAGGGCAACAGCAGATGCATGCTCAGGAGACTCTGAGCCTTTCAGAAACCTCCTCTAAAAAGCCCAAAATGAGAAGTGTGGGGTGCGTGCACACCAAACTGACCTGAGACCAGTGTCTGGGGCAGGACTAATCTCAGGATGGTCCAGACAGACTGCTTGTCTGGGGCTTAGGACAGGTCATGAGTCTGTAACCCCGCTTCATTGTTACCTCATTAGGGGTTGGTGTGGCTGTTTGTCTGGGCCAATTCAATATTCCCCTGTTGTAGATAATGACCTGCACCCTGAGCTCCACCCTCTACTGCTTAAGGTCGCCCTTTCTCACACCACTCACACAAAGCCACCAGATAAGTGACTGTTATGAAATTTGCATCATATTATGATTGCATTTTATTTCAAAGTTCAGTTTCCTTGTAGTTTTGAGATTTCCTGTATAAGTGCTAGTATGATCTTTCTAATCTTGTTTTGGTTTTAATGACAGACACAAGTAAAATGTACTAAAACACACATGCGACCATCTAAGATACTTTTTATTTCAATATCTACACTTAAATGTGTCATCTTAGAACTGCAAAATTGCATGCAAACAGAGGAGACTTTCCTGATTCTACCGATCCTTTGGGTTGAGCCACTTAACATTTCAAATGATCAAGTTTATCCAACTTGTATTTTTATTGCTTGCAAATTTCAAGGGAGGACATAAACTTGAGGAAAACACATGCAAGTAATAAAACCAGATCCACTCTAATAACATAACAGAAGCAAGCTACTTCTGCTGGACACTAGAGATCTAAACCCCTTTGGTCCACTCCAGAGTGCTCCTCCCCCTGCCCCCTCCACTTCCAAAGATTTATGACCATATAACATAACAATGCACACAGACACCATGGTCAATCTGTGTGTGTGTGTGTGTGTGTGTGTGTGAGTGTGTGTGTTGAGGGGAGTGAGGGGCCCAGGCAGCGGGAGATGGATGGCTGGTGTGTAAGCTGCCGGCAGACAGCAGACAGGCCAGCCCGAGGAATCCTCCAGGGAGTACGGAACTCCCATTCGCTGTCTGTCTGCCCTGAAGCTAAACACAAACGTGTGTATGTGCATGCACACACACACACATACACAAAGTTGTTTTACTACTGCTGCTGCCTCTAGTCAGCAATCTTTGGGGCATTTTACAATCATTCCCATCCTTTTCGTTATAACACTGTAGTAGAGCAGTCTTAACTAAAAGGAAATTAAGAACTAAATCAATAATTTAGGCAACTTAGGAAGCTTAGAAAGATGAAGTCTCAAGAAAGAGGGGAAAAAAATCAGTGTGTCAGTCCTAATGAATTATAAAAACTTTGTTTTCACGCTGCATTTCTTTGCACTACTTTCAAAATGCTACAAAAGCTGCTGTGTGAGTGTCTGTGTGTGTTATTATGCAGACTGTGAGTGCAGTTCACGCCGAGTACAGCGCAGCAGACTAGACACAGTCAACGTGGGCTGGTCTCCTGGTTGTTGAATAATGGATCAGAGACGGACTCCCGCTCAGCTTAATGCAGTCTGATCTGATGTGACTGTGATCTCCGTTGACTGGTGCGGACCACAGAGAGCTGACAGCCCCCTCTACGGGCTGGTCAACCACACACAGAGCCAAGCACATGAAGAAAAAAAAATGCAAGTCTACAAACACACACAGAAGACGATTGGGGCATTTTTAATCAAGCGCAGGCTATTGCATGTTATGAAGGAGCCTATTTGCTAGGCAGCTCTGATGTTTCTGTACTTCCAACCGCCTAGAGTTTTAGCGCCGATTCCTATTGAGCCTGTTACAGCCCTGTAATGAATCCTGTCGCTCGTCTAGCCTGGCTCAGATTCCTCCTCCACATACCAGGGAGATGCCAGGGGCCACACAGACGCCAGAGGAGCCTTCCTAAATCACAGCCTTGTTACACTGATGAATGTGTGTGTCCTGTTCTGTGATCTAGACTATCTGCTTATGTGTGTTTGTGCATTTTTGCCTCTCTAGATGTTTCCTTTGTATGTGTGCATTTCTCTCCTTCTGAGTGCAGCTTATGCTTGGAGATGAGACGACTGTGTAGGGTCAAGTGAAATCACCGTCTTGTGTGTGCAGGTACGATTCCCTCTGGTGTGTATTCCCCTACACCACTAGGGCTACATGCCAAAGTCAATCGTCACAATCCTCATCCTGTGGTAACTATAATAGGCCTACTGTCAACTCCACCGAGAGCTGACAATTTTCTATCCACTGTCTACACCATTCATCCATAATTCATACCATCATCAATAATTCACCATGGTGACATTACCAATAATAACACAACAATACTTTGTTTTCACTGTGAGGTTTGAAATGTGTTGCCTTGGTAACAGAGATGAAACAAATATTCCCAGGAGGAGTGATGGGAACACAGGAACGGGACAGAATTCCCTCCTGATCCCACTTAGTAGTGTTGTCACACTCTCTTTTTCTCCCCCTCCTGCTCAGCCCTGCTCTGTCTCTCCGTCTTTTTCTCTCTCTTTCTCTCTCTCTCTCTCACACACACACACACAGACCACACTTTCTGCTCACATAAAAAACTAGGTCAGATAATACAAACTCCTGAGGGGTTTTCTGTTTTGTCTCTTTAGGATTTCAGGGAAACTAATGGAGAGACTATTTTTGGGAGCCAAGGCCGCATCTCTGCTGTGTCTCCTCCTCCCCTGCTTTCTCTGTAAATAATCACAGCTACATTTATGAAAAAAGCAGATGCTGAGGTACACTCAGGCAAACTCTTATTGTACGTAAGATTAGCTGGATATGTGTGAGGTTTAATGTTTTAATCTGTAAATGTCTCACCTCTGGAGTGGTCTTCTTGAACTCGCGGCTCAGGTCGATTAGTTTCTTCCTTGACTGTTCGCTCTCATCCTGTCTGTTGGCAAGCTGCGTGGCGGTGGCATCGAGTTCTTTCTGCAAAGCAAACAAAACTTTGTTTTAGTTTCAGTTATGCATATCATCACCTCTGCTGTCATTTTGGATGCGAAGACAGGGGAAGTGATTTGTGGCCACATATGTATATATCACAGTGCAACATAGTGGAATTTGTTCTCTGCATTTGACCCATCCCTGAGGAGCAGAGGGGAGCCAGTTTCATGGTGCCTGGGAGGCAGATGAGGGTTCAGTATCTTGCCTAAGGATACTTTGACACGTGGCTTTGGCCTGGGATTGAACCCTGATGTCCTGATAAGTGGACAACCTCTCTTCCCTTGAGCCACGATCACTCCACAGGAGCAGTCTATCATAGTACAAACTACTGGTTTAGCTGCAGCCTAAATTGGCTCATATATTGCTGGAGCAGAAGCAGAGGACACAACACCTTTGTCCAGCCAAGAAAACCTCTGCTACACCACTGATTTATTCTGCAAGCAATATCTTAACTTTTCAGCCATCAGTCAGTTGTGATTGTGTCAGGGATTTAAATTGCTGTAGCAATAAGCAAGTGTTGGTTCACAACAATTATTAACTGTCAGCCTTAGATGACGCCTCCTCTCTTAGTAACATAACGACAACAGTGTAATTATCAACAACAGTGTTGTCAAGGCTGATTCTCAGGCCCGCCTTTATCCACATCCATTTAATGTTGTTATTAATAGCAGTCTATGGGACTTGTTCCAGGTGATGAGTTGAAATCTGACATTAACAAGACATTCAGGACTTGTAAAGATCGTATCTCTCTCTGCTGAGTGTGTGGCAATTGCTGGATTATGTTTCTGTTGGATTCTTGCCCTCCGCCATGCTCACTTTTTTTCCTCCTTTCCTCATTTTTTTTGCAAACTCTCCACAGGCCATCCACTCACTCACTCATTCAACCAGCAGTTCCATCTCCCTGGTTTAAATCTTTTACTCCGCCTCTCTACACCACCTCCCCCAACTTCCCCTAACTGCTTCCATCCACCCCCCTGTGAGGACGCCCACCCCTGAGAGTGATTAAACGCTGCTGAAGGGCCGTTATGCTAACTAACGCACTAATCATTTAATACACACATTACCACAGGGGCCCTTGTGGCTCAGTCCGCTGACAAGGTCCCAAAACACACTCACGCACATAAGCTCACACCCCTCAAAACACACAATGCAACCCTCCAAAGGAATAAAGTGATCAAGTACTAATTAGGAGATTTTTTTACCCCCATCAGCAGTAAGTTTAATTCCCTGACCAGCGCTGATCTTGTTTTATCCACAAACCATGAAAAAAAAAGTGGTTGACTGTCTTCTGCAAAAAAATTTTATGCAGCAGCACAGGATGTTAGAAAAAACTTGCTTACATGCCATCTTGCTCTTGCTGCCCATGGAGCAGTTGATGTAGCAGCCTGTCTGCCCGTGGCCATGGAGCAGCTGCACTGTCTGTTAGTGAATTCGAGCGTGCGTGGGGAGCTTGTGCAATGCTTGATGAAGACAGGAAGCTAGTAAATTTTAATCACTTTAAATTAATTGTCAAAACCTAGATGCTCCAATTCATAGATGGAGGTGCAAATATTAAGAACAGGGTAACGTTCACCAAAGGAATAAGGACACAGGACCCAGCTGGCTCAGGATAATGATTAATATTACAATATACTTGTCTTTATAGGGACTTGTTGAAGTTTAATTCAGTGTGAAGTTTAAAATAATTACCATTTTGCCCATTGTAGTTAGCTTCCTGAATGGCCTCTGTTTGGAGAAATAGTGTTTATGTCCTACAAGACGTGAGCTAATGGCTAGTCCAAACCAGCTAAGACCAAAGTGGTACAAGAACCATAATAAAACAGCTTCAGTCTCCTAAATTTGGGTTTCTGCAAACATTATTTTATAATTCGAGGTTTGAGTGAATGGACCCAAATTCAGAACTGCCTCAATCAATTAAATTTAATTTAATACAAACCTCAACAATATCATCAATTTCATCTTGGATAAGTATTTTGGCAAAATATTAGGACATTTCTGGACTTGATCTTTGGATTCCCCTATAATGAATGCTACGTTTTGCTGCAAGGGTGATATTTACACTTGTAAATAACCACAGAATTCCAAGTAAAAAACTGTTTAATGCCAAATTGATATAAAGAAGTTACAAAATAACTTTCATATTACACTTTGGAGATTAGAGTTCTTCCTAAACTACAAAAAACAACAGTACATTGTGATGTTGTCT
The DNA here is from genome assembly GCA_006937965.1 of Callopanchax toddi. Lineage (NCBI taxonomy): Eukaryota > Metazoa > Chordata > Actinopteri > Cyprinodontiformes > Nothobranchiidae > Callopanchax > Callopanchax toddi. The sequence goes on along the minus strand of SSNR01000070.1, from coordinate 1,088,001 downwards.
ATGCTCAGACTAGCAGTTAGCTCAACAGTCCTGACATAAAAACTGTCTCTGAACATACACTGTAATTGTTTAACTTTTTACAGAGAACCTTCAACATTTAGGAGTATATCTTTAATGTAAAGCTTTCTAAAAAATAAAAATAACTACCCAAAAATCTTCAAAATAATTTAAGATTTTCTTTCAGCATGATCTTCATTTTAACAGAAAAGCAAAAACTAAGATAGATTCATGTACATCCCTGAAACACAGACATAAAGCAGTTCATCTCTGATGACCAAAACAGCTTTATCCAAATGTTTATCATCAATACGACTTTTTGGGGGACAAAACTAAAATAGCTGCAGTCTTTCAGTAGAGCTCTGCTCTGGGAGGTCATGTGCCAATCCCTAACGCCCTCGATTCTGTCCAATCCCTCTCCAATACCGAGAACATATCCCAATGTGTTACCAAATCCTCATCCACCCCAAAAAAAATTCTCACCACTAAGCTAAATAAACACATCACATATAAAAGAGGATTGACTCAATGCCAAGTGGGCAAGTAATTATGTACATGGTCTTACTTCAAAAAAAGGGGGGTGGGGTGGGGGAGACCCTCAGACTCAATCAGGTTTTGACTATGCAGCAAAGTCTGTGCCCACATCAGCAGACACAAGCAGACTTTACACTCGCCTTGCTGATGGAGCGTAACGTCCGAGAGAACAGTTTCTACTGGGTGGCTGTTATGTGTGCACGTTAAATCTCTCTGACCATAAAGACATCAAATTTCACCTTTTTAAACACATATGAAAAAGTTATAAAAACTCACCGATATATTCAATACATAAATCCAGTTATGTTTCTATTTATGTGGCATTTCAGTATTATGATACATACTTTAGAACTGATAGGCAAATGATTACGTGACATTGATAAACTCTTACAAAAAGAGTCTTTCAAACAGTTTTAACAGTGTGAACTCTGTGTCCAATTGCTCCAGCTAACTGATCCTTTCTAGCATTTACTTAGCAGTTGAAACTGCTGTTGTGACTAAAAATAGCAGGTAGCCTAATTAACAGATGGCTAAACAGAAAGATGAAGACCTTTAATTTATATAAACAGTGAGCACAGACTGGTCAAATGGAAATGGAACAGCCCACAAAAAGATCAAGAAAGAATTAACTGTTTCAGAGTAATAGATTTTATTGCCAACATATACACCACTATTAATGTAAATAGTCATTTTCTACTTACATGGGTGTGAGATGAAAATGAGTCAACCTTTCTATTTTGAGTCTAATATTCATGGGTTTTCTTCCTTTTTACTACAAAACATCTGTTGGCAGAAAATTAGCAAAAAATATGATCTAGTTGTATCTGTAGAATACCGGTAATGTCAGACCATGCTGCTCCACCGAAATTCAACCTGACACACGATAACAAAGCTCCTACAATGCATTTATTGATCATGATAATAGGTTTGCATGTTAAACAACCAAAAGACTAGAAAAAATATGAATAAAATGATTAGAATCTAAGTTTATTTCAGAGAAATGAAATCCCTCGTCTCATCACAGTAAATACATTGTGCATCTTTCACTGATGCTTCAGTAAAACACCAGTGAGCTTCTGATAAAATCCCAAAGCATTCTGTGTCCACTTTGCTTGAGCCCCGAGGCCAATTCTCTGTGGTAAACAAACACCCTTTGGCTCTCACTGTTCCAACTTTGAAACTATTCAAATCTGAAAACTGTAAATTTTACTGGAGTTTTTATTTATGAACCACTTGCATTCACTCCAGTGCTATTTTTACACGCAGCTAGGACTGTCTAGATTAGCACAGGGTGGAGTGTGTGTGTGTGTGTGTGTGTGTGTGTGTGCGTGCGTGCGTGCGTGCGTGTGTGTGTAGGAGAGCATTAAGTGGGCTGTAATGTCTGTGTGATGGCTGTAACAGCCCTGCATGGCTTGGCTGGACTGGCCCACAGCAGCAGTCCCTGTCCTGGTTCATTTGGTCGTCTGGTCAGCTGTAAAGACGATTGGAACAGATTGCCAACACTCCCTAGAGAGACTTCAACACCGACTTGGCCAAGAAGCCTCTTGCACACTACTCCACACGCATGTGCTCTCACATGATTGCACAGACAGGCCGCTGCAGTAACTTTGGGAGCCCAGTCTCTTCACGTTCTTTTGAACTGTGTTTCAGAGTAGAAAGTCTGCTAACATGTTTGCCTGGTGAAATCTGGCATGGTGAGCTGTGTTTGCAGCTAGGAGGAGAGGTTGGGACTGTGAAAATAATATTCATCACTGATAACAGTCACGAGTAAACAAATCCTATTACCAATGGCCATCAGAACCAAGGTGTGTGTGTGTGTGCGCGTGCGTGTGTATTCTGTTCTCCTAATGAAATTCCTTCCACTCATCTGCAGACAGAGAGAGGCCTTCTATCTAACTAATTTGCTCTAATTACTCTAATGAGCCACAGGTGATGATACAGTGAGACTGATTAATTAAATGGGAGGCCCCAATCAGGCATGTCTGATTATGCCAATCATATTGACTACAGACTAAATGAGATAACAGGAGACAGGCGCACTTTAATTGAGGTATCAAAACTTTGTGGAATTCCATATACCCTCACAATCGGATGACAATGATCCAGATAAGCTGGTGGAATGACAACAAAGATATTGTTTTGTACACAGTAAGAAGTCCATCTGCAGCTGCTGTCTGTGTTGCCACGATGACCGGGAGTGTACACAGAGCAGAACACCACACAAGGACTGTGTTCACATCTCATCCAATGAAGAATAATTGGGAGTGTGAATGCAGAATGAACTGTGTTTACAAGTAGTTACACATGCCAAGTCGTCTGCCATGACGCCTTTGATCCAAACACCCTGTGCTGCTTCTCATTCAGTGGCACCACCTCTAAGTTTAAACAAGACATAAATAAAAATACATCATAGCTCACTCCCTACAAAAAATATGCATCTGAAAGTGCTTCAAACACTTCATTTTAAAAACCAAAGAGAACATAAAATCATCTGAGTTTTAATGTATAAAGATTAAATAAAAATATTTACTTGAGGAGCATTTAACATAGAAGCCACATTACAGAGAGGACAAATATTTGAAATATTAGCTTTAAAGTTTTCATTTCAAAGTCAGAAGCCTCTTACAGTCTCTGTATTTGGCATCATCATAGAGATGTTTAGGAGATGAAGTTTTTTTTTTTGTCCTGCCAGTGCAGTCACTAATCTTTCCTTTTATCTCTGACATGTCTGAGGCTGTTATGTGGTTATGATAGTAAACAGTAAAGGCGTCTGGAAAAGATGTCTTATCTGAAATCTACAAGGCCTACCTTTCAAACTCCCCCTCCGTCTCCCTGCAGAGCGTTCCAACTCCTATGCGGCTGACTGTTCTGTATGCCGAACCTACTGTGTGGGGGTGGAGTCGTGGGGTGGCAGCTCAGTCAGGAGCGACAGCCACACTCGCTACAACGACACGGTACATGATCACAGATCACAGGCACGCCCCCTCAAAACACAGCACAACAGCAGCACAGATAAGAAACTGCAATCCTGTCTGCCTGCCTACCTTTGACATAGCAGGTTACAGAACTTTAAATGTGCCAGCAGATGCTGTTTTCACAAACCACACAGGGTTTGAAGACACAAGTCATATCCTCCTGAATCTCTGTTTTTGCTTTTCCTCTACCCCTTGGAGCGAAAGCCACTAAGTTTTCTTTACCGCAAGCTAACACAATAGTTTCACTGTAACAAGTGAGGCTTGAACACTTCTCGCCCGTGTGCTTGTATGCAGAGCGGTTGGGGGCGGGGGTCAGCCTAACACTCTCCACAGTCTAACAAGACGCTTGTGCTCCCAGAGCGTTTTGCTCCTTTTTTTGAACACAGATCCATATCTACCAACAGCACAGGAGCTGTCAAGAATCACCTCAGTGGTGCTGACGCAAGCCTGGATCAAAAACAGCCTTTTTACACAGCAGCTTCGTTTATATTGATCCATGTTTCTCTGCTGAGAGACTGGTTGTTGTTTTATCTCTCTAACATCCAAGCCTTAACTCTCCTGAAGCTTACTGAGAGCTAGTCATTATTTTGCCTGACCTATTGTCTGACAAGGGGGGATTCGGGAGGCCTGGACGGAGCCTAAACACAAATATAATGAGACTAAGATGGTTTCTGGCATAGAGGAAGTGCAGCTCACGGTCTCATTTTGCAGAGTTCGAATTTCGCTGGAGGCCTGTGTCACAAAGGGTGAGTGGTGTGGAGAGTGCAACGGGAGGAGAGGGGTATGGCGATATGCTAGGGGTGTAATGCATTGGTGAAAGGGCAAGATTTTTCATCCCTGCGTTTACAGGGTGGAACGGCTAGGATATTGAGATCTGAGATAGGATCAGAGGGTAGTGAGCTGTTTCAGCTACGATAAAGGCCAGGCATTACAAACACAGTGCTGCTGATAGAGAGAAAGAGAGAACCAGAGAGACACAGGGAAAGAGGGAGAGAGTATCACACCTCTCATCCCTGAATTAATGCCTCCATTCTGCCAGGAAGCCATTCTGTGCCAGTGAGAGGAGATTGGGGAGGGGATGAGTGCACAGATACAGACTAAAAAATGGAAACGGTGATCATGGAGAGGGGCGATAGGGATTAATCAAGTCTAGAGAAAGACTGGGGCTCTCCAGACCTTATAGTACATTTACAAGCACAAGGCCTAAGACATTTTAAAGGCAACTTATATTCAACTACCATGATCAAATGCATATAAACATCAAAGGACATGACAGTCACAGTTTACAGGTTAGAAACAGCCAACGATTTTCTACATTTCTTTCTAATCTAGTGTTTCATGTTGGTCTGCTCTCAGTTCATTAGCCTATTTGATTTGTTGTAATTCACTTAGACCTCCATATAAGGATGACTAGCAGCTTCACGCTGCTGACACAGTTGGAGTACAGTGAAAAAGGTGTGTGCATCACTCTCATGTGCTTCTGATATATTAGATCCCTGCTCTGCATGATGTCCTTTTTTTCCACGTTTTAATTTAGCCCCGTCTATCTGTTGTATCCAGTAATTTTCTAGACGCCTGATGACACATCAGCACGAGCTGTGCCATGGCCTATAAAAGCAGCATGTTGATTTCTGGGCATAAATTACAAGCGTGTATTAAAATGCCCCATTTGGTTAGACATATCTTTGTGTCTGGACTCTTTAATGTGTCCAGTCCATGCTGTCACTACTTTCCAGCATGGCCTTGCTTTCTGACTGAGTTTGACACTCATGGTCTATACCATCAACGTCAACAGAACGTGTCCTGCGGCTTAGTCTTACTCAGCCTTTATGAGCAAGAGTTTTCTGCTCTGCTTGCATGACTTTTGAGAGGAAAAAGGCGGAGAAACACAGTCAGAAGGAGAGAATGAGCATAGCTAATCCTTGCCATAATGACAGAATAATTAGCTTGCGTTAGGCTAAGTAATGAGTTGTAATTATATCATTTATTCTGTGTTGAGAAAATGTGATATAAAGTCTGCACAATGAAGGAAGAGGAATTGAGCACAGTGGGAAGTAGGAAGGAGCATGTGTAAGAGCTCAGGCTCTTTCTATTGATTGATCCAAACATCAAACGAACCACTAGAGTAATGGGGGGAGTGAAGGACAGCTAAAAGCTATTTGGAGCCTTCACTGCATAAAAGACTTGACCTGTTCCACGCAGCCTACATATCAAAACCATCAAACAGCAATCAATAGACCAAAGCGGTCAACTCAACAAACCGTCACCCTACTAAAACATCAAACCCCCAGCCCAAGCGTCAGATGATAGGCTACACTCAGCTTATCCATTACCATCAGATAAAGAGGAGATAAAACACAGAGCCTAATCCTTTCATGTGTCGTGACAGCCACAGCAGCCTCCGAGGCATTCCTTCAGTCTGGCTCTCAAATAGTTTTTATGGCGGAAGGCAGCCATTCAGCCAGCCAGTCAAGGCTGTTCTGGTCTGTTTGTCTTATTTCACAGTTTACATGCTGTTTTATAGGTAGTTATTATGGTCGCCATGGTGATACCATACGTTTTATGGTCTTTTGGTCTGAGGGCAGAGTGTGTAATAAATGAAAAGAAAAAATGCATGAAAACAAAGACTCACAAAACACACTCCTGCTGTGGAAAAGGTCTTCTGTACCTCCCTTCCTCCCTCTCTCACTTTTTATCAGTCTCACCAAATGCCTATCTCCCCGCTTTCTGCTTCATGTGAAACATGGATAGGCTAACACAGATTTGTCCTCTCTCATTCCACATCTGGAGCTGATCAGAGGGCCTCCTGGAAGTTGAGGCCTCTGGGCCTATTAATAACCATACCGCTGAACTCAGGGTCAGACAGCAGTCAGCGGATGAGCCTGTGTCTACTAAACACACAGTCCCTTCCCCCTTCTTCAAGAGGACAACTCTCACTTTTAAAAAATGAGATGGCTGGCTACACAGCTTATCAATGAATATCCAATTTAAAGACTTATACATAACCTCATTCAAGCCAAGCTGGAGTTCACTCATTACATACAAAAACAAGGGCTTACATTTCAAACTTTGATTCTTTCATTTTAAAAAGTATAAATTAAACCCTCACATAAATGCAGGAAAACAGCCTGGGAAAACTAGGATCATTTTCTTTTTATGCGCGCTTCCTCACCTTCAATGTCCAAACAAGTTCAAGTTCAAGGAGGCTAGACCTGTTAAATGCTAGACAGATGGTAAAGTCCTCATCTGTTAGCTCTAAAGGTTAGACCAGTCAGACAGCCCAGGTCACACAGAGGTCATCAGGGTCACACCACCTCTGAACTGTGTCTCCAGTCTGACAGCTGCTCAGGCCAAAGGTCGGGAAGAGGTTAAAGTGCCGTCTGATGGTGTTCAATGAATTTAACAGCTATTGGACATCATTTGTACTGAATTTCCCACATTTCAGTGAACAAAGTCATAGATCAAACCCTACGTAAGTTTTAATTAGGCATCAAACTGTTCCCATGTAATGACAAAAGCAGGGTATGGGCATTTAAAATTAACCTGATGTCCACTAACACTTTGGTTTGCTGGCTTCAACAACTAAAAAAAAAAAAAAGAACAAAACTAGTCATTTTTCAACAGTTGCTAAAATTTTCCTCACTTCAGCAAAGTTTTGCCAGCCTACAGCGCAACTACAAAGCAAATCGGTCAAGACCACAGCGCAGAGAACAATCTGTAAAGCACAACCCACCCCCATCCAACACAAACACGCACCTGTGAATACAGGGTAGTTGAATCATCATAATCGGTGGTAGTTTTCTGCTGAGCTTAGCCAGCAGTCTGTGTTATTTTTAGAGGGCTGACACAGAAGCGAGCAGTCCATTTACTATGTGAGAGAGGGCAACAGAACCATCACATATTTGGGTATGAAATATCAAAATGGGAACAGGCTTAACACAATAAATGTTTGGACGCTTATATAAATTAAGATGGATTAGATTCCAATTCATGACAGTTCTGATATTTAAGAATCAAACTTTAAGGTGATGAAAAAAAATGACCAAGTCCACATCACCACATTTGGATCTATAGTTTCAGCTTGCTATAAACACAGTCACTCTTTCTACCTCTTATGGCTGTAAATAGTACCTGAAAAATCATTTTTGGTTTGATAAAGTGAATCAAATCATGCAACTCCTGGGTGAACAGACCACAAAACCGACGAAAGTGAGAAGTGAGCCCAAAGGTTGAAGGCTGTTTCCCATCTGACGAGACTGACGGATTGAGCCTCAGGGCCAACTATGGATCCAGCAACTAAAGCCATGATTGACACTGAAAATTACACAGAGTGAGCTATTAGCAGATAGCAAGCCATATCATAATTCAATCCCTACACCATCAAAGTGCACCAATATCATAATTCAATACTAAGAACCATTAGACTGCTGCACACCAATATCATAATTCAATCCTGAGGCCATCAGCGCTTGCCAATATCATAATTCAATACTTGGACCATTAGGGCACACCAATAGGCCTATTAGAATTCAATACCTATGGTCAATGATCTAACAGGACACTGATACCAGAGTCATGTGTTGACATGGGATAAGGGTTCCACATAAGGCTCCTCAGACTCGTTTTAGCCCAGACGCCTTGATAACAGTGAGATAAACAACACTAAATTAGGTAGAGCAATGGGGCTCACCAATAGTTTCTCTTTAGCAGATACCGAGGGCCACAAAGTATGTGGTACTAAAACAAATTTCAACAAGTACCGAGACAAATTTAGGAAGAAAAAATGGCTAAAGAGTATCAAACTCCCACCCATCATGCAACCAATGGGTTTAAATTTTCACACTGTGGTTTCTTGTGGAAACGAAACTTGATGTCTTTTTCAGGTCCACTGCCTACGTTTATAGTTGTTTATAGTGTCTGCTTCTCGGTCATTGATATCTGTACTTTAAAAACCAGTGAAATTGTTTTTCAAAGCTCAGATTTCCTTGACTTTACAGATCAAATTTCATCAACATTTGACAGATTTCTAAGTTATTTCTCACCGCACTACTGTGCTGTTGTTGTTTTTACTTTAAACTCTAAGTTGTAATGTGTCTATAATGTAAAATGACAATGAATTATGGGAAATATTGTTGAAAAAAGAAAGCATTTATTGAAGTTATGCTCAACACACGCCGTCTTTCATGTCAAGAAATCTAAACTAAGATCTTCTGTTGAGAAACGATGATCGTATAGTCACTTAAACAATATCCACAAGATTTTAAATGGTCTGCTACCACTGAGTTAGTCAGCTGTGTATAATTTCCCCCCCTTAAATTCCATTTGATAAATCTTTATTTTCTAAATTGTTTTGTTTTTATTTATATTTTATTTTTCCACCTAAAAAGTGCCTTAATTTACAATCGATTAATAAAATTTCAATGATTCAAAAAGAACACACCTCAAATTGTATGAATATTGATATATGCATTTTACAAAAAAAACTTGCACATTTTGTTTCAGGTCAACAAACCATGCAAGGTTTTATTTTGGTGCTTAAAAATTTGCCAGTTAATAATCAAAACAAAAATATTCCAGTCTTTTTGTAATCTATCCAAGAATCAGTACTTCCTTTTGTAAATAAAAGCAAAACGTAATTTAAAACTCACACTTTATTTTCTATGCATTACACAAATATGTTTAAAATTTTGA
>SSNR01000070.1:968804-1068804 GCA_006937965.1 Callopanchax toddi | reverse complement strand
TCCTCCTAGAGCCTCCTTTCCATTATTTCTTGCCGCCGACATTTTTCAGCCAATGAAATTCAAATTTCTGCATTCTCTCAACATGCACGCGCATCGACCAAACCTGTACCAGTAGGGGGCGCTGTCGTACAGGACGCTCTGTGTGTTTCTCTGCCGTCTCAGCCGTTCACTGAGGACTCACGGCTCATTTCTACTAAAAACCTACCCATTCTCCAGCTAAAGATGGATTTATTTTTATTTTTAAACCTTTCACCTCACAGAATGGCAAGGCTTGACAGGATTATGCGTTTATTTTGGTCAGAAAGTTCATCCAGGGCCGAGTCAAGTTCAGCTTCAGAGTCCAGCAGCAGCTCTCTGATAACAGAGCTATTATCAGAAGCAGCAGGGACAGAGAGGGCTCATCAGACCCTCGTAGTATTGTTAGATTAAGATTTTGAACTGTGAGTGATTAAACCCTACACATTGAGCGGTACAGTTCATGTCCGAAGTATATGCGCCGCGTGCACACGCGACCGGACGCGCGTGTCGAGATGTTTTGAGGAGGAGCCTTTGGACGCTAGATTCAAAAACTGCTCTCCTGATGAAATCCTCCGGAGTGCTGCTTTAAATAATATTTGTGTCACCTTTGATATAATAATCAAAATAGTGTATAACATTGATAATGTTATAAGATGTAAAGCTATAAAATAATGATGTTTGTAAAAAGTGAGAAAACCTTTAAAGTATGTAATGGTACAAAAACGTGTTTGCATTTTCCATAAACCCGTCAAATCCCTTACTACATTTACATCCAACATAGACAATATCTAAAACTCTGGACATAGCTGAAGAAATTTAAAAAACATTCAATTTTTTCAAAAGATAATATTTATGAAGAACATTTAGCTCTTGTGAACTTCCAGGATCACCAGATTTTGACTCTTGTTAAGTACTTTATGTCTTATGTTTACACATCAATTGACAAAAGTCTGTGAGCTATTTGGAGCTTCTGTAAGTTGGATGAACTGAGGTTAAAGTTAAAACTCCTCCAATCAGGGACTGGGTGGAGCAACCGAGACAGTGTGGCATGTTCGTAATTGCTGAGAAGTTGGGAGGTTTGTGCTGCTCTTTGATAAGTTAAACATGGAGAAAGTTTGTCTTTGTTTTTATTTCTGAGAGTTTGCATATTTCTGCATTCCCTACAGGTCCACACAGACTCTTAGAAAGTAAGATGACGAAGACCCGACCAAAGCGGACCCAAGGACAGACCGGAGACCTGACATGCACTTGTTCTTTTTCTCTGACTCATGCTTAGTCGCTCAGCAGCACACAGTGAAACCTCAGTCCCAATGCCAGGTTTTGTCACTGGGCAGAGCAGCAAGTTGGCTACAGTAAAAAGCATGACGTGATGCCCCTTCCTCTGTGCTCCCCCTGGCCTGTGCAGCAACAGAGGGGTAAAAATATCCCAGCAGCGAGTTCAGACAACCAGCTCATAAATTAACACTAAAACTCCTGCAGACAACGGCGAGCCAGTCGTTGAGAGATTTATACCACTCAGGTTCCCACTGACCACAGCTCTGGGATCAGCTTACAAAATCCTTTTCCTAAATTTACCCATTAGGAGGTAGTGAATAAGAACAGGGTCTAGATCGGTTTTCAACCAGGTCACTATTTAGCTTTACGCTAACACAGTAAACTATTTTTCAAAGAGGCTCTAGGGTGTGTGTTTTCTTTCTCCCTCCCTTTCTTTTTCCAGGAAATGTTAGGAGGTGAGATGTAGGCTATTAGGCCCAAATTGGGAATTGTGTATAAATGAAAAGTCTGTTCTTAATTTTCTAAGCTTACAAAGAAAGTACAAGTTGCAGATTTAGGCACAGTTGTTCACTCATATCTCATTAGGGCTAGCTCTCAAGCAGAAATGCGATGTTTCAGCAAACTGCTTGACTGACTCAAAAAAAAAAGAGGAAAAAACAACAGGAGAGAAGAGTGATGATCCCTTCTAAAGAAACTCAACTCTGTAATGGACGGACAGGGATTACAGACGTTAAAACCTCCTCCATCTGTAATTCACTGTCACCCCGCCATCATCTATGAATCACTGATCCACTCTGCAAGTGTGCAAGACCTTGCTAAAAGCATCACTGTTGCACCCATTTGTGTTTGTAGTGATGGGGAGAGAAAAAAAATATCATGCAGAGACAACTTAACAGCTTACTGTGCTGTTTCAAAGCACTCTCTGTCCTCTAACAACCACCTAGCTAGTTTCCCAGACAGGGAATGGGACATACTGATCAAATAAGATTTTAATGAACATCAGCGTTTGAAAGTGAAGAATAGACACTTAAAGCGGGTGACATCTAGGCAGGGTTGGGTTTTCATCTTCAAAAAGCAGCGAAAGAAAAAGGAAAAACATTCCTTTGCTGGTGCCTCTTACAGACAAAACAGACTGCGAGTGTAGAGTTCACGCTGTCCATTCGATCACAAGGAAGAAGCAAATGAGGAGACAACTGGCTGACAAGGCTATATGTAGGTTCTGATCATATCATACTAACCCCATATCATTAAAAAATGGATTAAAAAGGCTCTTCTCTGAAGGCTTTTCCTCTAGGAGTCTCTCAGTGGGAGGGAGAGTAAATAAGATGTCATCAATAATAGAAAGTGAATGTTCTGAGCAGTTGTGCGTGTTCACATATACACACACACACACTCTCGCTCACACACACACCAGCTCTGGCTGATTCCTATCCTGCAGACAGGCCTGCCAACCGCCAGCCCTTTTTGCACACGCTCAGATTCACTGTCCTGACTAATCGCTTGTGATAGGGGCCTTTGCCATAATTACCCAGGGCTTTATCACAAACTTATGCGATGCATTTTTCATGTCCTAGCTGCTGGCAGTGCCTCTACTGTCCATGCTGGCTGTCAATCTACAGAGAAAAAAAAGAAATTAACTGATCTCAGACCAGTTCACACACACACTGGTTCAAACAGGGCAAAATAGGTGAAAGCAGGGTGAAGGGCCAGAGAGGAGGGGAAAAAATATTAAAATTGGAAGGGAGGGGGTAGGAGGAGGGAGAGAAGGATAAAGGAGGGGATGATAGATAGTGAGGAAAGACAAGAAAAAGCAGTCTCAATGTTTTCTTTTCTTTCCTAATTTTACATAATGCATTAACAAGGGGGCACGAGTAGGAGGACCAAACAGGATCAAATAAATAGGAGAAGTGAAGCCTTGATGATGTGGCGTAAGTGCAACACAAAGCCCGCTGGGAAGACTTGTTCACTGTCCTTTTGTCTACACAGTCATAGGGGCATCATGACCTAAATAAAAGTTTAAAACCCGAGCTAGTGCTGCTCACAAAATAATGTATGAACAATTGGGCTGTAGCCTACATAATGCAATCTTATGTTAATGACGATAGCAACTGGGCAACTAATATTCATAAATTGTGATTTGAAATTCAGCAATGCACGTTAAATGCCACGGGAAAACACAACAGTGCCATTGTCTACATGTCTTGTGATAGGTCAAACAGGCTCTAATATATTCATACGCTGAAAAAAGGCCCGATATTTTCCAAATATTGTTTTCCTCTCCTCTCCTGTGCCACGGGTCTCCTCCGTGCAAGATGCGAGGACATTTCTGGAGTTAATCATAATCGCAAGGTCATGATCTGTCACATTACTAACATTCGGGTTTTTAATTGCGTCCCGTCAACACACACAACTGTCCCGTCCTGTCCACTTCCAACACAGACGTGGCAATGCCTGTTAAAAACCTCACAGCCGTCAGGGGGGAACCGACTAAATAAACGATCGAGTTAATCAAGCATAAACACGGAGGCGACTTCCATATAAACTGTTCCAAACCCGTTAGCCGATAAGGTTCAACTAAACTTAACAATGTCACAGTTAAAAGCAGAAAAAACACACAAGCAAAAAGCTGTTGTGTGTCTGTGCTGCCCGTCTCAATGGTTGGTGTCACCACAGCGCCACCGTATAATGAGTCGCACTTATTTTTTCTCCCAAATTATCCAACCTTACAGCGGCTAAAGCGTCGGGCTAACTACGGCTACTCGCTCCGGTAAAAGTTGAACAACACGCAATAATAAAGAGAACCAACCGAAAGCTTTTCACCAAAGCCCCCGCCGTATATTGCTTTTTATTTCGGCGCATCCCCGCGGCGTCGCCCTGGCTTGCCCAGTTGCAGTGTCCGATCGATGTTGAATTGAACAAAGAGGATCAATTTCTGATCAGCGAGAGAGCCACTTTCATCAATGTGAGGAAGAGGTCTTGAATTCTCTTCCGAAACACCTACGAGACAGCCGCCGAAAAACACAAAACACAGCCCCGGAACGAGACGAGACGGCCGAAGCGAACAGAACAGAGGCGGTTTTAACAGAGAGTGAACTGACCTGTAGTTGTTGTAAGTCAAAGCGCTTCCAATATTGAAACATCGATCCTGCATTGGCCGCCATCTTGAGACATATTGAGACAGGAATGAGATGCTGATAGAGAGCGCGGGGGTTGGAGTTCAGTGGAGAGGAGCGGGCGGAGGGAAAACCCGGACCGGATCACACCCAGCACACGCCAAGGAAGCAGCCTGCACATGGAGCGGAGTCACCTCACGCAAGTATCGCCTTAATAACGCCATTATAATTGCTTAAATAGCGTTTTATCAACATTCAGATATTACAGGTAAACAACCAAACTGGCAATATATTACATTTCATTTTATTTTACTGGAATACACAAAATGATATGCTGAATGACTTGCTGATCATTTTTGATGTTGCAATTTATTGATCAGTTTTCATTAAAAACACCATAAAATAATGCTGCTAGGCTAAAAACATTAACAGTGAAACCCTGGGAACAGTAAAAAAAATACTTCAATAAATATATTTTCTAATTTAATTTAATCAATAATTTGGTTTGATTCCTTATTGTCTCTGACTTGTATTCAAATCTGTGTTGTCTCTCCTTTTACACCTAATAGTTGTTTGACCCCATTATGTCCTTTTGGAGTAAAAATTGATTGTTTTGATTTTACATCTCAGATTTTTCAAATTGTGTCATAAAATCTGTTTTGGTTGTTTTGAGTACTAATTTTCATCTTTTGTTTCTTCTATTTCTACTTTTTTTTGCATTTCTTTGTAGTTGGTTGTGTCTCATTTCTTACTTCATGTTGTAGGTTTAGGTCTCTGTAGATATTTTGGTTCCTCAGTAACGTTTGTTTATGGTTGTGTTTTGTTCATTTTGCGTTCTTGTTATTATATTGTATATGTATTGTTTTTATAAAGAACTTCCTGTCTTTTCCAGGCTCAGAGTCTGTGCCCAGCAGTAATCTGTAAATGGAAACCATATCTAAAAAGACAACAAAAAAGTCTACTTTGGGAACATCCAGCACCTGTGTTTTCTCTGAATGTACTGTTCAGAAAGATAGAAAGATAGAGTTCAGGCACAAGAGGGGGGGAAAGCATCAGTAAGCAGATTCCAGCAAATTCATTCCACCTGTCAGATTTAGGCTAAAACTATTTATTTTCTTTTTGTGTGGACAGTATTTAAACTATGAGTTTTAGGTCTGCTTGTTTTATTAAAGGAATCCTTGTGAACAGCAAATATTAATCAGTATATCTATTAAGCTTGTTGTGTTGCTAATCCGGTCGAGTCAGAGCTGCAGCAGGCAGCCCAGTGGTCAGAGTGTCAGTGTGCATCCATATCTTTTGCTGAAGTGACCTTGAGCAATGTGCTGAACCCTGGTTGCTCCTGAGGCGTCACTCCTGCTGACCATGTCCTCTGACCCTCACAGTGTGCAGACGTGCCTAAGAGAAAAATGCAAAGAATCTAATTACACTGTTTGTACCGTGTGCCCTAAATTCCTGTGTCAAACTGTTCTTCCTCATTCACCTTAAAACACATCATGCCTGAGCCTCCAACCTCCAACCGCTCTGCACACCAAACCCGAGCCGAGCCGCTTGGGTTTATCAGGGTGACACATCTGCTGCGCACATTGTTTTCATTTTTAGCACTTTGTGGCTTCCCAAATTTAAACCGGTAGACTGTGATGTTAGGCCTGCAGTGTGGAAAATCCATGCCTGCATTCACACTTTGCAGGGGCTTTTTTTTTTTCCTTCAGTGCCTAAAGCTGCTTTTACCAAAAATATTGCATAGAATTTCATGGCTTTTATTTTCTCGCACCAATTACTCTCATTTTTTCACAGCCATTGCACTTTAATTGTAATAGCAGGAGAATTTGCCATAGATAATGACACCTCTTTTTGCTGCACGCACATGGACACAAAGGTGGGCATTCTTATGAGCTGAATTACCTCAACTTTCAGGCCATTAGTTGATTTGATTTAAAGCTGTTTGTATCTCCTCAAGTATAAATAGCATTCAGTGCTGAGATAAATAGATATAACACAGTGATTTAAAGGCTGTTGGTTCCCCCCCCACACACACACACACCCCACACCCAGTCACATGTGTTTTATAAAATACATAGAATTAAAGTCGCTGTAGATGCATATGCCTCCATTTAATCATTTAGATGTATCAACAGCAGTGTGATCCAAATTATACATAAAGCCCTGCAAAGGCATCTGATTGATCTGCACAGCAAGTGCTTTATGGAACAAACACTGCCCATGAGTTTTTAATCCTGTCATTTCTTTCCCTTTGTTAATCAGCGTTTCCCTCGCTTGGCCTCTGACTGGTGATGCTACCTATCATTAAGCCAAACCAGAAATACTGGTCTGAGATAATCCGTACAAGCTTAGTAGCTCTGCAATGTGTCCATTATGCTGTATTTGTGTAGTTATCTCTCACTGTTACACAAAGAAGTCATGCTAAAAGGAAAGCAAAGCAGGCTGCGTCGCTAAACTCTCTGAAAAACACAAATAATGTCAGATACGCCTCAGTCAATAAGAGCAAGTAATGACATTTTATGATTATTTAACAGTTAACTTTCTGCTTGGAACACGATGACTGAACGTCTCAGTTTAACAGAAAATGTGGCGTGTTTATTAGTCGAGCATGTAATGCCAAGTGCACGTGACCACATTGCAGAAATAAAGCATTTGCTCAACAAGAACATCAAATCAATTTGTCTTTATTTCAAAACTCTGACACAGGCATTTTCATCATTATCCATTCAATGACACTCATTAGCAATAAAGTGCATTCCGTAAAAAGTCCACATTTACCAATTGGGTGCTGAATTATTGCAAAAAGTGTGCATTGAAGGTGTCGTCAATCTGCTTTTAAATGATTATACTACAGAGACATCTGTGTTTGTTTGCTGAATATAACTTTTTTTTATTGCACACGATGATAAAATTAGGTCGAAAAAAGGAACTGCATCAATTGTTCATGACAAGGACAGCAGTAGGAACATGTTGGTGCCTAGAGATTTAAAAAGCCTCATCAGCTCTTGTACATTTGGGTAAAGTTTAAATATAGAGAAATAAACACACATTCTTCGTGTCATTGCCATTATACAACTAGATCTGCTACGGGGTATGAAATGAAACAGCCTCTCTGTCCTTTAGCTTTCCCTCTTTTCTCTGCTTGTGTCCCTTTTTTCCTCCTGCTCATTGACTCTGCCTGTAAGGTGCTTTTAGCGGGCCTTGTGTGGCCGGGTTACAGACGGATGTGAGGCCCTTGGGAGCCGCAGGCAGAGAGCAACACTGATCATGTCAGACAAGCTGGGGAGGCTGCATAAGATCATCATCACCCAGCAGTGGAGTGAATCGCCGCAGTGGCACTTTCACACAACCTCTGACCTCCAGTGTAACCTCTCAGGTCACGATCAAGGTCAGGGGTCGGCCAGGGCCTCAGCGATCGGCTCGATCATAAGCCCCTCCTGCCTCTTCCTCCTATTTTCCCCTCATCATTTCTCTCTCTATTCTCTTTCCCTTCATCTTCTGTCGGTTTTCTTATCGCTCAGGCTCTCCCTTCGTCAGGCGGGACCGATTGAGACATCCGCTCCCCTGGGAGTACAAAACAGAAAGCAAGAGAAAATCAATAAGGAAGATGAGAGAAGACCTGGAGGTCCCATCAAAAACCGAATACTCCTTTCTGTGTCGGTATTCACAAACACAAAAACACACACGTTGGTTTTACCTCTAAAAATGGAACAACAGCAGTGAAGGATGTAAAATGTAGAAAATTGAAGTCTACGAAGTGTACACTTTTTGGAATTAAAGGTAAATATAAAATAATCTGATGAATCTTTGTTTTTTTATCCTTCTTTGAACTAAAATTGATGTCATATCCCCCGAACAAATCTAGAAAAGGAGAATATAACGAGTAACTCTAAGACGTGATTATAATTAGATCTCTGCAACCAGTTCAACTTTAATTCTAATAATTTCAATTATCAATCAATGTGAATGAAATCAGCCGTAACCAGAAACAAATCCTTAAAGAATTTCCTGTTTTCAGCAGTTGTGCCACCCAGAGGGGGGCAGGAATGGGCAAATGCCACCCCTAAAAATGTGCTGGAGGCACCCCTGGATTTAAGAACATACTTTTTCTGAGAAAATAACAAAAACACACACGTGTTAATACAATTAAGCCTCAAAGTTGCTCCACGTCTTCTCAACACAACATAACCTCAGGCAGGACGTTAAATGTTCATCCAAAAATAGAACTGTTCAGATGAAAGGGAGGATAAATAATGCAGAAAGAATACAAAACCTCTTATGGGGATAACCAGTCACACACACATGCACACAAAGGCTACACAGTGAGGAAAAGTGAATGGATAGAACAGGAAGGAGGAGGACCCACTGGAGACACACATGCTTCTTACTTTATCTCCTCCTGCTCCTCCTCGTCTGCTCTTTTTTTCCTGTTGCAGTCAGATTTCATGACATGCTCCGTGTCTGTGGGGAGGAATAATGTTGTCCCAGCCACGGCGTGTTTTTCCTGCCCACCAGAGCCCAGACACAACACATAGACACACACACACACACACACACACACAGCCCTGCTGCCTCATCATTTTTTCATGAGTTTTGATCAAAATTCTCTCATATATTTACACCAACCTGAACAGTTGCTCCTTTTTTTACACGCAGTGTCGTGTCACTCGTCAAAAGAGAGTCAATGTTTTTAAATATTTGTTTAGGTTAGATCATCACATTAAATCTGAGTCATTTCTAGTTAGAGGGTGTTGCACAGCTGGGTCATATCTAATAAATAAAACATTGAAGACAAACCTTTTCAAAGCCTCACTGCTGGATGTCTAATTTCCAGCTGAGCTGTTTATTCATTCTCTAAATTAAACATGCATGTTTGGAGAAAAACCTGAATTTCTCCACAGTGAGCAGGAGACTGATCAGGGTTTGTGCTTGTGTATAGAGACACCTAGTGGTGGAAGGAGAGTATAGCGCTTCCTTGTCAGGGTCAAGTTTGGATTTGGCTCAAGTTTTTAAAAATGCAGAAATGAAAATGATAGGCCTTTAACTGGTAAGTGTCTGGCATATTCTTCCCTTGGTTTGAAATAGATTTAACAGAAACACTGGATTTTTTCTTCTCCAGGTTAAAAATATACATTTTAAGGATTAAATAAATACACATCTGTTTATTGCATTAAACAGAACACACTGATTCAAGGTGTTTACACAACCAGACTGCCGTTCAGCAGTCAACAGGCCTCACAAAAGCCCCATTCAGCTGTAACTGGAACCCTGACCAGCTTTGCCACGTCTAGCTCCGGGGCAAATATTATTTAGACATTAAAATTACCCTCAGAGCAGGACAGATGGAGTAAAAACGCAGCAAGGAGCTTATAGTGGGATCCAACTGTTGGAAGGTTTTATTCCATCCTCGCCTTATCACTAATCCTTATCACAATGTACCGTAAGTTACAGGATCTTTAATCTAGGTCAGATAACTGGGTGTGTCAGCAAAACCTGCAAAGAATGCTGGGTGACTTCCGTGCTCTGACTTCCTCTGACACCTGAGAAGATTTTTGTGGAGCTCAGACTTTCACACTGGGTTTTTGGGGAGGGGGTGTTAAGCGGCCTCCATGAGAGCCTGGGCTGGTTGGGGACCAGCGGGCCTCACTGACCCCAGACCAGCCAGGAGGTCAGGTTCGTCCCTGCGGAGGAGACGTTCCATCCGTGTCTTCAGACGGTTCCGCGTTGCAGCGTGTGCGGTCGCCGTTACCGTTTCGTTCCTCCTGGGAGTGTGCGTGCACTACCTGCCGGAGCAGGTGGCGCGCGAACAGGTTTCGTCTGAGGAGGAGATCCCGGTGACGCTCCTCGTATGGACACATCCATTCGGAGAGTTCCGGCAACTTCCGGATTGCTCGGAGCAGTATCAGATCAGAGGGTGCGCGCTCACCGACGATGCGTACGCGTACCCTCAGGTTGACGCTGTGCTCATTCATTACCGGGATATCGTCGTCGGTACCGCCGAGCTGCCCCCGGAGCCTCGGCCCAGCGGGCAGAAATGGATCTGGATGAACTACGAGTCACCCGCGCACACGCACGAGCTGCGGCGCTTCGAGGGGGTGTTCAACCTCACGATGAGCTACCGGATGGACTCGGACATCTTCCTGCCTTACGGATACCTGGTCCCTCGTGCGCGCGCAAACGCCCACCTTTTTGAGCTCTCGCTCTCTAGAGCGGCCCGCTCCGCGCGCTCCCGTGACCGCTTCGTAGCGTGGGTCATCAGCAACTGGTCCACGGACCACGCGAGGGTGTCCTTCTACCACCGGCTCCGCAGGTTCATCCGGGTGGACGTGTTCGGGGCGGCGGGCCGGCCGCTGCCGAAGGGCGACGAGCACATGGCTCGGCTGCTCGGACGGTACCGGTTCTACCTGGCGCTGGAAAACTCGCAGCACACCGACTACATCACGGAGAAGCTGTGGAACGCGGTAGCAGCCGGTGCGGTACCGGTGGTGCTGGGTCCGTCCAGGCAGAACTATGAGCGCTTCCTGCCGCGCGAGGCGTTCATCCACGTGGACGACTTCCCCACGGTGAGGGAGCTGGCCCGGTATCTGCTGATGCTGTGGCGCGAGCCCGTCCGGATGAGGCGGCACCTGGACTGGAGGAGGAGCTACAGCCTGCACCGGACCAGGTTCTGGGAGGAGCACTACTGCACGGCCTGCAGGGCGGTGAGGAGGAGCAGAGGGCGGAGGGATGAGGTCACTCACCTGAGCAGGTGGTTTGACTCCTAACTCCATCAAACCCACGTTAGAGATGAAGAATGATGCAACTCTCTCTGATTTGCTGCTTTCAGCTCATGTGTTTTAATCTACTGTCTTTGGGAGGCACTTTATTTTACTATGAGAATTTTAAAAATGAAGAGAATATGTTTTTTAAAGAATCAGTTCCTGTATTATCCTTCCTCACCTCAGAGTCAGGCGGGCCTGCATTGTTTTATATTATTATATATTGTTTCAGTGAAATGATGAACTCACTGAACTGATCTACTGTCAGATCATCAGAATCCTGCTTTCAGTTTAATGTTCTGCCATGTTTAAATGAAATTGTTATTTGTGATATAATTAATATATCCTGAAGGTTTCACTTCCATCTTTTAACTGAACTGTATGTTTGTAATGATGATCTGTTATCAAGAAAGCAATTAAATAAAACAGAATGCTGTTAAAGGACAAGGAACAACAGATCTGAGGTGGTCTAATGATAAATCCTCTGAGTCTGATCTAGTGTTATCTGGGTCCATATGGGCCACATGTGCCTGAAACAGCACTTTGAGTCCTGGCTTTGTCTGCATGTCATGGACTGACTCATTGCAACATTGATTCTGGACTAAATAAAGAAAATACAAAGTGATCCTAATGTTTTTGTGGCTATTTTTGTTCAAACTTCAGGTAAGAGTTACTACAATGACAAAAAAACACTGCTTCTGACTACCTGTAGTTTAAATTAATCATTGAAGACATTTTTAAATATTCACAGCTATTGAGCAGACCCAAAAAAGTCCTGTAAAATCGACATTTATGACTTTTAAATAATAATAATAATAATCTTTATTTATAAAGTGCCTTTCATACAGAAAAAAACTGTAACTCAAGGTGCTTAACAAGTTAAAATGACCCCACATAAACCACATTCCCATCCCTCCCCCATAAAACACACACACACATGTACACATACACACAAAGGACATTGGGCTGAGTACAGATGAGCAGGTTCTAAGGAAACGCCATCAGAGGCGCCCTCTGCACCGGCAGCAGCAGGCCAACAGCAGCAGCCAATGCACCGACACGGGGCGACCAGAGGAGGCAGGGCTGAGACCCCACCTCCACCTGGAACCACCTGGAGAACCAGGCAGCCACAGCCGACCACCTCTCTCGAGGCAGAGGGCTCCCACAGAGGAAACACTGGAAGGAAGATTAAAATAAGTTAAAATATAAAATAACATAAGATAAATATAAGAATAAACAATAAAACTGTGATAAAATCTAACTAAATACCTAAAATCTATTAGACTAAAATCAGCTAAAGGTTAGACTAAAAGCAGTTAAACAGACTAAAAGTAATTAAACACAATAAGTTAAAATTACACTAAAAGCAGTTAAACAGGTTAAATAAATAAGTAAAAAGGTGGACTAAAAGCATTTAAACAGACTATAATAAATAATACTCAGTTATAGCTTATAAAGGTGGGTCTTGAGCCTTTAAACACATGAACGTTCTCTGCAGCCCTGAGGTTCTCCGGCAGCCTGTTCCAGAGGTGAGGGCCATAATAATAAAAAGACGCCTCACCGTGAGTATGCGTTCTAACTTTAGGGATGACAAGCAGACGGCTGCCAGAGGAGCGCAGAGACCGCAGAGGTTCATACTGTAAAAGTAGTTCTGAGAGATAAGAAGGCCCAAGACCATTAAGACACTTAAAAACCATTAAAAGAACCTTAAAATCGATCCTAAAACACACAGGTAACCAATGCAAAGACTTCAGGATGGGTGTAATGTGCTCCCGCCTCCTGGTCTTCGTCAGGACACGTGCTGCTGAATTTTGTAAGAGTTGTAGACCTGAGATACTCTTTTTGGGAAGACCAGAAAGCAGGGCATTACAGTAGTCCATTCTACTGGTGATAAAAGCATCAGCGTCTCTGTGTTGGCCCGAGAGAGAATGGGGCGGACTCTGGCGATGTTCTTTAGGTGATAAAAACCCATCTTAGTCATGTTTTTAATGTGAGGGATAAAAGTCAGCTCAGAGTCAAAAATCACTCCCAGGTTCTTCACTTGTACAGAAGGATTCACAGACAGTGATTGTAGTTTTGGTAAAAGTTTCTCTCTCTGAGCCTCAGGACCGATGACTAAAACCTCAGTTTTGTCCCGGTTGAGCTGGAGAAAGTTTTCTGCCATCCAGGATTTGATGTCTGAAATACAGTTAAAAAGTACTTCCACTGGCCGTGTGTCATCAGGAGACACGGAGATGTACAGCTGTGTGTCATCAGCATAACTGTGAAAATGAACTCCGTGTCTTCTGATGACATTGCCAAGAGGGAGCATATAGAGGTTAAAAAGCACTGGGCCTAAAACTGAACCCTGGGGCACACCACATGTGATCCTGTGGACCTTAGAGGAGCAGGTATCTAGACTTACCATAAAAGTCCTGTCTGTGAGGTAGGATGTGAACCATTTGTGGACAGCACCAGAGAGGCCAATCTGTTTTAAACGGGTTAAAAGAATGGTGTGGTCCACTGTGTCAAAGGCAGCGCTTAGATCCAGTAGGACCAACACCGCCAGCTTCTGTAAATCATGATTTAATCTAAAATCATTTAAAATCTTCAGAAGGGCCGTCTCGGTGCTGTGGTTCACCCTAAAACCAGACTGACATTTCTCCAGGACATTATGTTCATTAATAAAATCATTAAGCTGAATAAAAACCAGCTTTTCTAAAATTTTGCTCAAAAACGGTAAGTTAGACACCGGTCGGTAGTTGTTCAAATCATTAATCCAGATTGCTCTTCTTCAGCAGGGGCCTGACCACCGCCCCTTTAAAGACAGCAGGAAAGACCCCCGTCTGGAGGGAGCAGTTCATCAAGGTTAAAATCTCCTCTCTTATAAAGAATTATAAAACTGCTTAAAAAGAGAAGTGGGAATCGGGTCCAGAACACGTGGTGGGTCTCACTGAGGAGAAAACTTTATCAAGACTCTCACTCAGCTCCCACCAGGACAAAGCTGTCCAGTGTTTCCTCTGGTAGAGACACACACTCAGTTATCTAAAACCATGTTCCTTTGAAGTGATAAAACATGACGTCTGATGGTGTCTACCTTCCCCCTGAAGTGGTCTGCTAACTCCTCACAAAGGGTGTCTGAGGGGGTTTTCTGGCACACATTGGTAGCATGGTTAAAAAGTTTATCGATTGTTGAGAATAAAATTTTGGGGTTGTGCTTATGGTCTGAGATGATTTTGGAGAAGTATTCATTTCTTGAGTTCCTTATTGCATTATTGTATGATCAGAGTAATTCTTTGTATATTTCATAGTTTATCATGATTTTATTTTTTCTCCATTATATCAATTTGTTGTTTAGAGAACATCTATTTTCTAAAAGAAATAATGTCGATCATGAGAAAATTTTATGGAAAAAACAAAAGTGAACCTTGATTTTCTTTACGAAGGCATTTCATAGTGAAATCTTTTGTGTGATGTTTTAAAATAATTTAACAACATAATTAAGTATCCTCCATAGTGGACATTTCTAGTTTTCCCTCCTTTCTTTTTTTACTGTAGATTTTACAATAAAAATAACAGGATTAACTGTAAGAAGCAGAAAATAATGTGTTACTGAGAACTCCTCTAGGAAACGACTACTTTGATTTTGATATTCTAAAGGAAAAAACTATTACATTTACACATCAGATAAACATGAATTACATTAAATCAACTATAAAAATTGTCCAGATTCATATTTATGACATTCTGATGTCCAGATGCATCTCTTTAAAAAAAAATGTAAGTAAAACTAATCCTGGCTGCATGGTGGCGCAGCTGGTTAGCACTGTTGCCTCGCAGCAAGGAGGTCGTGGGTTCGCATCCCGGCTCTGCGGCCTCTCTGCGTGGAGTTTGCATGTTCTCCCCGTGCATGCGTGGGTTTCCTCCGGGTACTCCGGTTTCCTCCCACAGTCCAAAGACATGACTGTCAGGCTAATTGGGCTGGTAAATTGTCCTTAGGTGTGAGTGGGTGTGTGGTTGTTTGTCTCGTTCGTCTCTGTGTGGCCCTGCGATGGACTGGCGACCCGTCCAGGGTGTCCCCTGCCTCTCGCCCCTTGACCGCTGGAGATAGGCGCCAGCTGCCCCGCGACCCTCTGTGGAGGAATAAGCGGCTACAGAAAATGGATGGATGGATGGAAAACTAATCCTTATTGACCTCCAAAACATTGTAGAAGTTTAAAAAATGTGATGAGAAAATATATTTCCTGTTGGTCAGGATTTTGGAAACATTTGGAGCAATAAGGTAGAAAAAAAGTCAAATAAAGGGATAAAAGGTGAACATGTGCTTCACGAGTGACTAACAGGAGTGATGACTGTTTTTTGTGGATTATTTAAATCCAGCTTTGGCGTCCTGTCTCTGAGTTAACATGCCTGATGAGACCATTCTTGCAGGCAGAGAATAAAGTTGCTCCCTGTAATGAGCTAATGCCTCGCCAGCTGCTGCAGCCTGTGATGTCTAACAGCAGTTATGATCTCAGACGGCCTGAACAGTCAGACCCTTCATTCCTGTCCTGATCCCTGTAAACTCACCGAGTTAGTGAGGAGTCACTGAATGTTTCAGCCTTAGATCCAGTAGATTAGCTGACGTTTTCCCAGCTGAAGCCTGTTTATCCTAATGTTTCTGCTTTAACAGCATAAATGGAGAGTCCTTTAGTAGGTGGCAGTCTGACAGGCTCAGCAGCATATCAGATATACTTAATACGTTGCTGCTCAGTAACATATAATTAGTTCTGGCTATTGTTTGTTTATTTTCAATAACTGACTTATCCTCTGGGTCAGAGGAGAGCTGGAGGTGTCATCGAACCTTGGACACATGATCAAAAATCTTTAATTTAAAATCAATAATTAGGTTTTTGGACTGAGAGAAGAAAATACTTAAAAGAAACTCTACAACTAAAATCAATTTAGACTTTATAATGGTAAAGTTCTAATCACCATTTTATTATTATGGGTGTAAAATCAACTGTAAAGCAAAAATGTCTCTCCAGTGTTTGAAGTCTTTCTGATGGTTCCCGCCTCTCTAACAGACACGCCCCAGTTAGGAAAACAAGCAAGTTAATGAACTCTTCTAGAGTCTAAATTCAAGAATTAGGGGAGATTTAGGAGCAGAAACTGTGTGTGTGTGGAGCTGCACTGCCTCCTCTGGTAATGTGCATCCTCTACATCCAGCACAACAACAACATGAATACCTAAAGACAAAGTTACAAATGTTTTTTCAGTCCATCAATAAAAAACGGACACTTAATAAGTCTTTGCATTAGGCCTTTAAATTTGAAGTTGAAGGTCTGAGCTCCTAACCTGGGGAATAGATGTGTTTCTGCACAAAAGCAAAAAACATAAACTCTGCTTCGTTCTTGATGTGTGTGCACAAGCACAGCAAACATTTATTCCATTTCTCCATCAATGACACATTGAGTATCAGCCGTCCAGTGAGCAGCCGTGTGTGTGCAAACACATACTTCTGTGCTGCAGCTTTATTTGTTTTTTATCAGGCGCTGACCCCGAGCAGATGAATCCCAGCACCTCCAATGTTTTTGACCCAGAGGGATCAGGAGGGAGAAGGGAGGAGCGATAAGCCTTTCACAGTAATTTATCACACAAATAACTTTGGATTTAACTGATAGAGTAAAAAAAAACAACCCATAAATCTTTACAATTAAAGATGTAGATAATTTAAAGTGGATTAGAATTAATTCAAAGAGCTACAGTGACAGTAATTCTTCTTTCCTGTTGCTCCCCTGCAGGATGACATATCACCTGGTGTCACATGCTGACAGGTTTACGGAGCAGGAGGTGAGTAGTTGCTTGGCAACCAGGTGAAATATTGGACGTATCAATATGAGATCGTGATTCGGGGATGCAAACGGTTCAGTCGATCCTGTGAGAGCTGATGAATCCTCCCTGTTTCCTTTGGTTTATTTGAATACCAGCTTCAGTTTATTACAAAGATCCTTCTCAGCTCTCTGGTGCCATTCATAACCTCCTCCGGCCCCCCCGGCTACAGACACACTAATCTCATTTATACAGCAACAGATGTTTCTCTTAAAAACATCCGTTAACTACGGAGTGAAAAGTCTGTCTTTCATTCATCAAAGAAACCAGTATAATCGCTATAAAATCAGACATATTTGTACTGGTTTGAATAGACATATTGACTTACAGTAGGCCTTCTCTGTTGTGAAATGTAAACAGTCTCTTTCAGAAGGCCTGCACATATTTTATGACTAGGCTTTCATGTTTTGTACATCAAACAGGCTGCACAGAAAAGAGAGAAGAAAATGCATATGAAACAACAAAACCCCCAGACAAATAAACAGCACATTGTTCCCATGGCAGCGCGGCGCATTCATCTGACGGCTGGTTTCCCATGGCTGTGTCTCCCTGCCCCGTAGACCTCCACTCTGTCTCACTGATGGCTGCTGTGATTGCAATCATCCATCTTACTGTCAAAGGCAAAAAAAAAAAAAAAAAGAAAAAAAAGGAGGGCAAGAAAGGGGAAATCACACACACCATCTCGCTTTTCGCTCCCTTGTGTCCAGCAAACAAGTCACCCTGCTGTGAGGGGAGCCAACACACAGGACCACAGGCCCTGAGCGTCGTGTGTGTGCCCATGCTTGTATGATTAACAGGGAGAACATGAGTGGGTGTGCATCTTTGGTTTTCTGTGTCTGCACTTTACTGCATGATCAGTCACTGGAGAGTATGCAGGGGAGGGGGGGGGGCAGGGGTGGACATGTCTGATCCTGCAGCTGATCAAAAGCACCAGAGACTTGTTCCCTTGTGGCCGCGTGAGCAAAGCGGGCCCTCGTATCAACACGTCTCTGTTCAATAGACAGGAAAAACAAGAGGAGAGACAGACAGACATGGGGGGAGGAGGGGGGGGGGTGATGAGGGAGACAGAAACAGGCAGGCAGACAGAGCAGAGATGAAAGAATCCATAAAGAGGGCAGAGAGGAGCGTGACAATGATTCATAACCACACTTATCTGTGTTCTGATGAGCTAACTGAGAGGCAGAAGTCAGCTCTGTATTTATAGGCATCAAGTCATCTGTGATCCCTCGCCACAAATCTGACAGCTCTTCAAGGTGTGGAGTAAAAATAACTCACAGGTGCTCCTCTGGAGACAACAGGAACCTGTGGTGGACAAAGGAGAAGACATGAAGGAGGAGCTACAGCCAGCTCCTGTCATGTTACTGAGATGTTAGTGTCGTTGATTTTTGTACAGTAAACAGGGTTTTTGATATCTCATTAAATTTACACCTGAGAATTTATTGGTATAAAAGTCAAATTCATAAAGCAACCAAAGAGATGAACCTCTACCAGAGACTGGAACAACAACAACCAACAGATCCAGGATTTATTTCAAAAATAGGAACTAAAACTTGAGAGAACGCTGACATATTAGTAGACTTGAAGTACATTTGGGGAAATATTGTCTTCCCAGCTCAGAGTTGATATCAGTAGAGTTCCTATTTATGCAGCTAAAGCGAGAAAATCAGTTTAGTTCATAACATTGGAGAAAGAGTTCAACAGATGCTGTGTTATGATATAAAATCCTCCTTTGAGCTCCTCAGCAAATAATCTGTGATGTCTGTTTGGTCTAATAATGAGATGGTTTATTTTGTAATTACTTTGTAATTCAATAAAAGTTTCTCAGTGTTTGAAATTGACAGCAAACAGTAGCCAAATGGTTCCTACCCAAAACCAAAAGGGAGAAACTTCTTAGGCAGAACAGATGTTATGTTTTAAAAAACCACATCAGTTGTCTGATTCTTAATCAAACCAAAACGCAACTGAAAAACAGGCTAATTGTAATTTAGATTCACAGATTTTCACTCAAGGATCTTAAATGTTCTCTGTTCCTCAGATGTTTGCTTTTGAACATTGGTATCAAAGGAGCTGTCAAAAGAAATGAAATCCAGCTCATATTCTCCTGCATCCTCCCTTCACAGTTAAAATTAGTCATTTATGTGACACAAAAATAACAACACCTTCTGTTTTTGTCTTTTAAATGCTAACAATTTAGTGAATTAGTTTTATTTTGCTGTAAACAGACACTCAGTTGTGGGAGTTTGCAGCTTGTTGGGTTCACTGGTTGTTTCGAGATTGTATTTCTTGTAAAACTGAATGACTAAAGCAGTTATTTAAAGACACACTATGTAATTTCCCCCATAATTTAAATCTTGTTCTTGAGCCAGTATGTGCTAATATGACACTTTTCAGGGTTAATGAAAACTCACTCAGCCCCATCTGCTGCTTGTGTCCAGAATACCACGTTTGCAACTTCTGAGTCTCTGGTCCGGTGCCCTGAAGTCTAACAAAGTCACGTATCTCATGAGGGTTAGGCTAACCCAATGTGGCTAGCTGTTATGCTAGCACCGGAGTGTTTTTAGCTCATGATTCCTGTATTTTTAAATCTCTCCCTGCTTGAACGCAGCTGATTTCTTTGAATGAGTGATGAACCGCTCCAGTAGAAAGCAATGAAGGCTGAGGAGACATTTCAACAGTTAGATTTAGGAGTTTCTGAGCAACGACAATGCTAACGTTTTTACAAAAGTGATTTAAAATGGACAGTAGGGGGTGCTAAAAACAAGCCAAAACTGGATAGTGTGCCTTTAAAGGATCAGCTCAGAAATAAATACATCGTCTTCAGTCTCCTCAGTGCAAATCTGAAGTTTAATTAATTTCTTAGTCTTGACTTTGAAATTCTTTATCAGCTTGATCAGACTCCATGACCATTTTCTATTCTGGCACCAAACACCAAACCCTTTTTATGCTCATGGATCTGGTCAGAGTGATGCACCATGTGCTCAGCGTTGTTTCCTCTTACCTGCAATGAGCCGTTTCCTGTTTAGCGTACACGTGAGAGTGCTGTTGATCTTCTCTGTAACTTCCCTAAATGTTTTTAACATGCGAAGCTTGTAAAGGAGAAAGCAGAGACTGTGACGGATACGATTGGGGCGTTTTATTCAGAAACAAACAGCCGGGTCTCTCGGAGACTTAATCATATCAGTTTGGACAGAAATCTCAGAGGCAGTTTAGGAACAAGTCAGCGTGATCCCGTCAGCTTCCAGGTGCACTGAGGCCGAGCTAAGTTTGGATGAAATTCAACTCCTTCAGCATCTCGTCCTTCAGATTCCCAGATATGCTCTCTCTCTTTCTCCAGATGCTTTTGATTTCACCTAACTTTATTTTAGGAAGATATTCTTGGAAGCCTCTTACCTCAGCATTAACATTAACAACATATGGGGAAACAGAACAAAGAGGAAATCAAAAAATGTATTTGACAGACCCACAAGATGAGCCTGGAGGTTAAACAGAACAAGTTCTGTCCAACTTTCAGGATCTTTGCAACGTCAGCCAAGAAAACTGAGTCATCTTCTCATCGGTCTTCTATCTGACAAAGGAAGGACGCCAAAATCTTCATCAACTTTTATGAGATCTGCGAAATATGAGCTAATTCTTTGTACAACACGATGTAAGAAACTGCAAAGTCGTGCATCGACAGGATGATTAGATTAGGAACTTCTTTAATGTGGAGGAGATGCTCAACATCTCACTCCTCTGAGGAACTTCC
This sequence comes from Callopanchax toddi, assembly GCA_006937965.1. Taxonomy (NCBI): domain Eukaryota; kingdom Metazoa; phylum Chordata; class Actinopteri; order Cyprinodontiformes; family Nothobranchiidae; genus Callopanchax; species Callopanchax toddi. Next base: position 1,048,045 of record SSNR01000070.1, on the reverse strand, counting down.
TCTTTACAACAGTACTGGTTTGTGTCCAAAAACAAGTAAAAAAAACATCGAATTTAACAAATAAAGATACGAGGAACAAATACATCAACGTCCAGTTACAGTATGTGATAAAAAACCCTCAAAATAACACACAAATAGAGAAAGCACGCCACAACATTAAAGTGAGACCCGTCTTTGTCTCTCGTTTAGCACCGGGGTCTGAGGGAGGGTCTGAACGGGCTGACGGCGCTTCGTCTTCAGGCCAGAGAACAACAACGGGTCAGAGATGCTGCCGAACCCAGAACCCTCAGAGTTATCTGTGTAAATAACAGAAAAAAAACAATCAACGTATCCTCTGCTTTACAGAAACCTCTGAAATGCCGATGAGAAATCTAATATGAAAACCAGAACCATCAGAATGAAAGACTCTTGAGTAAATTTGACCAAAGTCTTCATTAAACTCCTCTGATCAGACCCCCTCCCAGAAGGTGTAATCCTGTGTCTTTAGCGTGCTATTTTTAGGTTTTCCTCCAGCCCTGTCCCCCCCTCCTCACCGTGAATGCCGATCATGTGCTCCAGGATCAGAACCCTCTCAGCCAGGATCTTCAGAGCCTCCCTGAGCTGCTGCACAGCCTCGCCCTGAACAACACCATCCTCTCTATTAGGAACGACTTTTAAAAAAATCTGAACTCAGCAGGAGGAGAGAAGCCTGTGACATCTCTTACCTCAGTCAAACCCACTCCAGGCTCTCCTTTAGGACCCGGTGCTCCCTGTGGGAGGAATAATCCTGTTACGTGTGCGTTGTGTGAGTTTTCTGCAACACATTCACCTTATACTTACAGGTAAGCCCTGCTCGCCTGCTGCACCTGGGGGCCCCTGGAAACACAGAGAGAAAACTCAGGACTCACAATGATTTGAAAAGCTTTAATTCGTTATCCCTCCAATCTGAAATTCTGCTCATAAAGAAGAAGGATCGGGTTTAAAATCAGAGGCCCAAAGCAGACCTGAACACAGAGGAGAACAGACACGGCTGTCCTGATTAGTGAGGCCTGGTCTTGGATGACAGAAACACGGATTAGTCACGGGTCAAACCGAGTCTTTGAAGAAAATCTTGTTCACCTTTAAAGTGTTCAAGACTGCATGGCAGCTAGGATCATTTAAAAGGTTTTGATAGTTCATAAGAGCTAAATATGTTCACCCAGCCTGATAATCCAATAAGGAGGACTTTTACCCTTTCCCCTGGATCTCCTTTAGCACCAGGACTGCCCGATGTGCCTGGGAGGCCCCCTCTGCCCTGCAGCCAGACAAACAGAGGAGCGTGTATTAGTGATGCCAGTCACACAGCCATGTGGGAGAGATTTCAGTCACAGAGACTCACATCCTGTCCTGGCAGACCCGGTGGCCCTGCAGGTCCTCTTGCTCCAGGGGCGCCTGCAGGGTCACAAAAACAAATGTTTATGTTCGGATTGGACCAACCAGAAATGATGAACGCCAGGAACATCTCATCACATGGGAAGGATTTGTTTGGGGTTGATAAACGAGACATTTAATCCAGTACATTATCTGTAAAACAACCATTTCATTAGATACAAAAAAAATGTGTTAAGGTTTAATCTAAAACACAAAGTGCTTTTTGCTGCAGATTTACAACAAATACATTTGTTGTCATTTTGCACAATCGGATAAAATACCGACGTGTTTGTTTAGTGAGCATTAATCCTGCAATCTGTGACAACGCGTGTGTGAAACGATGCAACCAGCCAGAGTTCAAACTCCTTCAGGACGTGATAGAAAACACATCGACTGCATGTTTCATGAAAACCGCCGGACTTCTTCCAGCTGTTTTGACAGGAAACAGGAAACGGCTCATACCTGAAGGACCGACGGGACCAGCCGGACCAGGAGAACCCACTCTGGTCTGAGGAGCAGGCAGAACCTGGCGGATCAGGTCCTCCTCTGAGGAGAAACACCACATCAAAGTCATCTTTCATAAGCATTTAAACATACTGATGATGTGCAGCTACACAAATATTTACACCGTCGGTAATGTGGATCATTTTAATCACGAGTTAATGGAGTCAAATGAAGTCACAGAAACAATACGGAAAAGGTGTGCATTAATTCAAGTTTGAAGTAATTTAACCTCTGCATCATAATAACAATACATAAGATGAGACTCTTTAACACCAAATGTTCAACGTTTATCCCCATGATGTGTTCCTCTGGGTTACAGTCTGAATCTGCATCCTACTGAGAGGTTTTCCTGATCTAACTCATATAAATGTCCAGTACAAAGAGTGAAGCTTATTTAATTAACTGGAAACTGAGTTTAATCCCCCAAGAAGAAAACATAGACACACTGGCCCTCACCTGCTGATAGCTCATTCACAGGTTGCCATGGTTACATATAAACTAAAACAAGCAACAAGTGCATCTGTGACCACGCTAACCCACCCAGATCTAAACTCCGTAACGGATCTCTGCAGTGAGAAATAAAAGCCTTAATGGAAACATGCTTTTTCTGTAAAGAAGAATAATTTGTTCCAGCTTACACTTCTGTTTAATGTTAAAGACAAACACAATTAGACGCACGATTTAGAAAGAAAGAAAGAAAGAAAGAAAGAAAGAAAGTGGTGATGCTGGATTTGATTCTACAAATCTGTTTAGACTTCCTGTTTAGCTTTAAAACATTTGTTGCTACAAAGTTTGGAGACTAAAAAAAAAAACCCCAGCTTAAAACCTGTCTTATCAGCAGAGCTGTACGAGGACCTGGACCAGATCCAGGGATCAACAGGACCAGCTGGTTTACCTAAAGGAGGAAGTTCAACAACATGATCAAACTTTAAAAGCAAACATCCATGTTATGGAAGTCCCGTCTTGTTCTCAGCATGCAGGATATTTCTGAGCACGTTTATAAATGTAGTCTGAAACCACCTCACACTTCCTCAACATATGCTCAGAGTTAAGACTTCCCCCATGTTGAGGCAGCACTGTTACATTATGGCTGCCGTCCACAGAAAAAGGGCTCTAGAAGGAGCACATTTCCCTCTGGAACTAATTTTCTAATGTCTCCTCGAGCCTGGCTGCCTCCCCGAGAAACTCCACATGAGTGGCAGACTATCTCCTCCTCCGTTCAAAGCCAGCTCTGCTCTTGGCTTGAGGCCGTGGCCAGTCTCCCCCCACCACCACCACCAAAACGCAGATTGTTGTGCTGACAGCTAACAAATTAGGTCTGATTTACAGCCAGTTGGCCCCCCTTCACTTACATGGTCCCACAGACCCAAATCTACACAGCTCCAGAGCCGCAGACACAGTCCCGGGCTCAGAAAACCAGACGCAGCCAAAGGCCTAATCAGAGCCAGCAGGCCTCATGAGGTAAGGATCCTATCATGGACTTCTAGTGCCTCCCTGTGGTCGCACTCAGGCACTGAATGTGAGGAAAGGCAGCTTATGGTTCCATCTTTTATAAGACAAAACATTTCACAGAAAGCAGTGATTTGATGTTAACATGCAAAACAAAACATCTATGTTTTAAGTCTCAGTAAAGACTAAACCAATCACAGAAAACCAGACAGTGAAATAAACCCAGACTTTGATCTGGTCTGTTTGAAGCGCCCACAGCCCCTCTTGTGTTTTATACCAGTATTCACTGTTGTTGTTGTTGGTGTTTATTGAGGCTCAGCAGCAACAAAACACACTGAAGCAATTACAGTCAATCTACGCCAGCAGAGCTCTTCATTACACGGCCTCTGTTGAAAGCTACACCTCCACCTGTCCGACTCTTCAGGGTCCAGTTCGAGTAACAAGCATCATGTGACTCGTCCTGGATCTGTGGTTTTGGCATCGGTTCTGACCCTCCAAAAAACGAGCGCTTGATTGGTTTTTATAACAGCTGGTGGGCCAGAACCCAACCACGCGTGTACTTTTATTAACCTCCCCTTTAAGACCCTCTGGGTTAACACGTTTAAAGGTGAGATAGCTTACCCTGATGGTCCATGTGAAAAACGTCCCCCCGCATTGGGATAGGAGCAGAATCTGGTCCTAATGGACCTGGTGGACCTGGAGGACCAGGACGGCCGATCTCTCCTGGTAAACCTCTGTCGCCTTTTGGTCCTGAGTGTTGTGAGAAAAATAAACATCACTAAAAAAAGAAGACCTGTCAAGTTATCTTTATATGTGAAAAAAATGTATTTTTTTCTTTTACCAACAGGTCCTGGGAGGCCTGTTAATCCAGGAGGACCTGGAAGTCCAGGAGGTCCAGTGGGTCCTGGAGGGCCTCGGGCTCCTGGGACTGCAGAATAAAGGAGAGTCCGACTTCAAACATCGTCAGATTATTTTGTGGCAGGAGCTACAGGAACTGTTCCACCATGTTGTGTGTTTGGTTTTACTCCCACAATAAAAACAATGAAACCTGTCAAACGATCAGATTACAGGGTTATGAAACAATCAGTCACAGCTTATTAAAGTAAATCCATTCAAACGTCCACGATGGATGAATTCATCTCAACTCCGTTTTCCTTAAACTCTGAATAAATCAAAACAGGACGAATCAAATGATAAAAACCCACACGACTAATGTAACCTGTTAAATGTCTTCATCAGAACTCATTCATCCTTAATCAGTAGTTATTATGATGAACCAAACAAACGTTTTGATGAATATATTAGAGTTTTGAGGACAGAATTTCCTGTTAGCAGATAAACTAACTGTATTTCTGTTGGTCCTGACTCGAGCTCAGACAGAGAATAAAGAGGAATTATCAGTGACTGAATACGAGCTTTAATGGCATCGCTGATTTCTGATTGAGAACATTGCTTTCTGGTTTGAACGCTGCGCTGCTTGGAGGAGTTTTGCTGTGAGTTTTCTGCTTCTCGGTCACTTGTTGCGATGCGTAACCATAACAACAACAGACGTGTTTGCAAGAAGAAGCAGATTTGAGATAAAGCTCAAATAATTCCCAAACTGTGACCCAAAATCACAGACGAGTTAAAGAGGAGGAGACGTAAAAGTCGAGGAGGAGAAAGAGGAAGAAGTCTGATCCATTGCTTCCATTGATCATGCTGAGGAAAGTGAGAATAAGATGGATGAGTTTGAAGAGCAGATGAAGACCCAGACAGAACATCAGGAATGCAGCTTCATGTGTTTTACTGAAACATGGCTGCAGGATCAAATCCCAGTCTGCCAGCGCCAGACGATACGGGCGTAAAGAGATGTGAAGAGGGGCGGGAAAAGCAAAGGAAGTGGATTAGCAGAGCTATCATAACTCAACAACACACTGTAAACCCGAACAGTACAATGAGCTCAAAAGTTTTATAACCATATAAATCAAAAGTAGCAACCAAGTCAAACCAGCACAAAACTTATAACCTGGTTCAACTTTTACTGTAGTTATAATTTTACTGGAATAAAAGATTATGAGTAAATGAAATCTTTGCATCAAACTTTATGAGTAAAGACGCGTGATGACGTCATGACGCAAGCTACGTGCACACAACTCAGCTGCTTACCAAAGTTTCAAGATGGAGGTTTGAAGCGAGAGCCAAGTTCGCTACATTTACGTGAGTAAAATGAAACACATTTGTATATGTTGCCGTTTTATTTGTTAAGTTTTTGTGAATGATCACCAGTGAAACACTGTGCGCGTATTGAAGCTCATTGGTTGAATAACGTAAAGTTACGTTTGCATGGCGCAAATTTTGAATTTGCTAACCGGAAGCTATTTGTCATCCTCGATAAAGACTAAAATGCCAGTGGCTGCTACTTATTAGTCGGTTTGAATTGCTATCATTGCCCGGGTTTTATTTCTTGTTTTACCATAAGCTACGTGGGTTGATATCAGACACGTTTTGGCGTCACGTTTCAACTCAATGAATGCGGTGTAAACGTGGCTAAAGCTGCCTTGTGCTAACGTGAGTTCTCCTTTCTCCTTTTTGTCAACAGATTAAAGTGTTTTTGGAGTATAAAACAGTCTGCGTCATATGCAAAGGTATGTTTTTAATTGCTTTTTAATCATATTGTTGCATTATGTGTGTACTATAGGCAAAGGACAATTAATTATTCGCCTAGTTAGCAGTTGAGTAGGCTACTAAACAAATACTTTTGAACAATACAGGTCATCTTATTGATCATTTAAGTGTTTATCATATTTGTGTCAAATCTAACTAAGAACTGTTTGATGAAATAGTTTGGGGTGCAGCAGCAGTAATAGTTTGAACTGTTTGTGTTTGGTTTGAGTTTAATGTCATCCCTTTTTTTCTTTGCTTACATTATATAGAAACAGCAGTTTATCACCAACCACCAGCATCTCTATCGGTAACCTGTTACATTTATTTATAAATTAAATGATGAAATTACGTTCATTTGATTCATATTGTTTTTGATCTGTGTTACAGGAGGAACATATGCCCTTCATCGCCTAGAAATGATAAGGGAAGAGCCGATGGTGGGAGACCCGCCCTACACATTGATTCACAGGTAAAATGAATTATTTACTTTTTGTTCTTTTACAGATTTTTACTATTTTGTAGATTTGTGGAGAGTTTCATCACATCACAAATGTTAACCAGTTTTATTCTGATCTGGACAGACACACCATGGCTGCTGATCTTGTTCAGACAGAAAGCAGCGTGACCTGGTGAGGCTTCAGAGGCTCTACGCGACATGCTGAATCTGTATGATAAACAGGTGAGGTGGCCATAATTTAGGGGTTGGCATTAATATGACTGTTAAAAAAAATCAAAACATGATATGAAGTTATAACAATCTGCTAGTCTGTGAAGGGCTTTGAATCATGCTAGTGCAATAATTAATGCTAATTATAATAATAATTGAAGACATTAAATAAAGTGAACCAGACCTAAATGTGTAAATGCACTCATGTAAAATATATCTGCTTTATTAATTTGTGTGTGTCTTTCTGTGCAGCAAAAACAGGATGCTGATATCGGACTCTGGTGCTGCACAGGCTTCCAATACGGCTACAGGAGGAGGATCCACAATCCTTCAAAGTTTTTTGTGTAAGTATTTGTTGTTGGATTATGTTTTTTCACTAACTTATACAAGTAGAAACTTTGGACACAAAGGTTGTCCATCTTCTACTGTTTTTGCAGAATGTGAAATAACGGTAAAGGTTTCATGGCTGAACAGGGCCCTGATTTAGGTTTCATTGTCTGCAAATATAAAATGGAGGCACATGTATCAGAAAAATAGCATGGAAATTACAATGTTTACAAATTTAAGAGTGACCGACCGTGTGCTGTGCACCCTAATCACTTCTTCCTTGTGTCGTTCCTGGCATTCTCTGAAACTGTAATCCAATTCTGTGCAACACTTCTGAAAACCTACTTAGCAGAAGTTATAATAAATATGGATCTTTTTCTTTCTTGCAACCATTAAATCTTTATCTTTAATACAACACTGTTTTTGTTCTTTGCAGATTGAAGAGTGACCAGAGCCAGACGTAAACAACACTCCTGGTGGTATTCTGACCATTGTCAACAAGAACAGTACGAGTCCAATGCATTTCAGTCCGGTCAGTACCTACAGCGGTTTAGTGGAAAGACGAGCTTGTTGTGGGCGAACTCCTAAATGAGCTGAAGCATTTGCCTTGTTGTTCAGTTTGGTTGCATCGAGACCATTCAAAAGGACTTGTTCACACATTTCCATTCATCCAGAAACTACTGATGAACCTTGAAGATGGGTTGAAACTGTCTTTTTTGCCTCAAAAGTGATTTTTATTTTTTTTTACTGACAGTAGCATGTAGAGGAAACAGCACTAAACATAATCATGTTAGTGTAGCCAAATGTGTTCAGTGAAGTTGTTGACTCTCAGTGACTCTTGACTTGATTGATTTTTGTTTTGTTTTTTTGTACATTGTGATAACTTTTAATTATATTTTTACTAGACCGTTGTAATGTGTGGTAAAGCCATGTCCTGCTGATTTTAGGGCATCTGCTGCCATCTGTTCTCTATGGAGACTGACACTAACATGCCCATGGCTAAGTGTTTTAATATAATGGGTATTTCATTCAACGGTAGTTAGTGTAAGGTAAAAAGCCAAAGAGAGAGGCTGACATTTTTTTGTTTGATATTTCACAAATGTGTCTTTAATCAAATATACAATATGTACATTAAGCACTTTAAAAATCCTGTTCAAATGCAGTTGAAGTGTTACTCTTGTGCAGGTGGTTAAAAATAAACTTGGAATTGCAATTCTGTCTATTATCTTTTTTTTTTTCTTCAAAGTTTGACCAAAGTCCAGAATGGTTGTTAGTTTAGTGTCAAAAGGTCAATTTAGAACGGTGCTCTCCAACTCTGGTCCTCAAGATCTTGCATCCTGCATGTTTTAGATGCTTCCCTGCTCCAACACACCAGATTTGAATCAGTAGTGATTAACAGGCTTCTGCAGAGTTAGATGACCATTGAATTAAGTGTGTTGGAGCAGGGAAGCATAAAACATGCTGGAAACAAGATCTTGAGGAGCAGGGTTGAAGTGCACTGATTTATATAAATTATAATATTTGAGTTGTAAAAGTAAAAAAAAAATCAAAATATGCAAGTTTACTCAAAACTGTATAAGTTGGTTAACTAATAAGTTATAAGTTGGAGGTAGTTAAATGCTTTGATTTAATTCAATTCACATTTTTTAAGTTGGGTAACTAATAAGTTATAAGTTGGAGGTAGGTAAATGCTTTGATTTAATTCAATTCACATTTTTTAAGTTGTGTTGAACTTAAATTTTATAAGTAAGTTAACTCAAAAATTATTATGTAATCGGTTTCCTCAAAAATTTTGAGTTCACTGAACTTGTTCGGGTTTACAGTGCAGAGCATCTTCAGTATTTTACATTTCAAACATCTAACACTGTGTCGACACCTGGTGGCAGGTACGGTGGAGGGGTGGGCTGAGGTGAGTCCACTTCATTTTCCGTAGATCCTCCCGGTAATTTGTTGACCCCCAGCCCAGTCGAGCGCCCCTCCTCCAGCAGCTTGATCTGAGACAGGAGCAGCAGGTTTCAGACACATCTGGTACATAAAGAGATAGAAGAGAAAACGCAGCCTTACCTTCGACTCGAGGGCATTTATCCTGCTGTTCATGTCGTTGAAGCTGGTGCAGTTCAAACATTCTGTAACAATAAAGAACAAACAGCTGAGTTTAAACTGGACAGAGCAGAAAACATTCTTTTTTTCTAACAGCTGCACTTCCTCTCTGCCTTTTATTTTCATATTCATGTTGGTTTTTTCATCCTGGCAACATCAGCCGCATGTCTCTACTTTACAGTGTAAGAAAAGCCCAAAATCACGAGAACAATATAAACCAGAGGTCACAATTTATGAGGAATTCCTCCTTAAATCCTGTCAATCTCTCACAAAAGAAAATATTCTTAGAATTCACGTAAACACACTAACATGTCTGGATTCAGACCTGCCATTTTTTTCATGTCCATAAAAACACATCAAGTCAGCAAAAACATCAGTAACAACAACAAAAATGTAAACAAAATGTTAAATCTCACAGAAAAATAATATAAACAAATAGTTTGCTTTGCATTAGTCTGTGCTGCAACTTTTGACCAGGTTTCATGGAATTTTTCTCAATAGTTTTTGAAACAAAACAGAGAAAAGCAAAGTTGAATCCTCGTCTAATCAGAAGCATGTTTAGTCTCAGAGCCAAACTGATGTTTCATTTTTTTTAAAACACCCTACAAGGAGAATGCACTTAGCTTCAGAGTTGGTGTAACTTGTGTTGCCCTGACAGCTAACACATTTGTTGCACATTAAAGTTCAATTTTTCAGCTCTCTTTAAAATGTTGGCTGCGTGACTAAGAGAAGGAGCATCATGGTGCATTATGAACTTTAAGATGATACTAAATAGTGTGCTAACAGATCTAATATGTGTTTGTGATCTCTTGGAGAGTTTAAGAACAAAACATCTGAATTTTTAGCTTCAAATGCCCTACTGTGATGACCAGCATGTCTCAAACTATCGTTTTGCACAAGACAGGTTTAGTGTTTTAGGCAATTTACAGACAGCAGGTGCCTTCTGCAGCAAAAGACTCAAACTAAATTTGCACAGACCTAAAAGCGGCTGAATCCTTGAAAAAGTGTGCAATATGATAGCGTTCTGCAGGATTAACAATTCATTTCTACATATGGTGAAATATAAACGCGATTATTACAGATTTCTGGAAAGCAGTGGAGGTGGGATTGATAATAAAAGTCTCAAAACATTAATAGGTTTTTATCATTTGTAGGATGAATAATTGACACAAACAATACGAGACTCAGTCTTCCATGGATGATTGTGAGTCAAACTCAAGATGATAGATTTTTTTGTCCAGTTTCGAACACCTGCAGTTTACTTTTGTGCACATGTTTTATTGATATTCTTGTTTGCCACATTCTTTTAAATTTTTTATCTTTTATATGTTTTAAATTTCCTGGTTATTTCTGTCTCAGAACACATCAGCCATCGCTAAACCGCAAAAACACACTCACACATTTCTGGCTCTGCAGCATGTTTTCATCCTTTAATTCAAAATGCAGAGAAGCCCTATTATGTATATTTCATAGAAAAACCTCACATTTCTTCTAAATCTAACCTTCCTCCGGCTCATAAGAAGCGAGGAATGTCAGCTGTCAGTCCCCACAGATGGGACCCACCCACATTGTGGTCATAGCAGGGATGCCCAGATCGAGGAACAACTGGCGCTCATAAATAACTAAAGCAACAACAAAAATGACCCCAACAGCTCCGGTTCAGTCTACAGCGTCGCCTCAGACCGCAGCGCTATTATCAGCCAGTTCCTGAGGTTTCCGTCTCACTGAAACGGGACATGGTGAGTGTTGGTGCCACATTTGTGCGTCCACAATCACGAATGTCAAGTCTAGTGCGGGTGTGGTGTCTCAGTACTTCATTTCAACATGTTTAAGCTCATCCTGGAGAGCAGCCACAAACAACAATCAAAAGTTCAATCTGAAACACATTTTTCTGGATTCATCAAGCCAAAATGCTCAGGAACCGCCGGTGCTGAAATGACCCCACGCGAGATGTTTGTTGTGACTGAGAGCGCTGAGGTTTTCTTTGTGACTGGGATGCAAACATTAGCAAGACTGCGGGCGATCGCGGGCTCCACAATGTGACAGCTGATGGGATGATTTACTTCTATCTCTTCCACATCTATTTATCATCAGCCCAGAGGAAGTCCCCACCCTCTGACACTCGGTCTGAAATACAACACATAAATCTGAGGAGATACATTCCAACAGTGATGATGTGTCGACATTCAGGCTTTAGCCAAACTATCGGAGCATTGCAGGCTGTGATGAGATGATGGGACCAGACTTGTATGAGAACTGCTGGACAGACTAATAATGCCGTCATGCTTTCCAGAAGATGTGTTCTGAAGACTTTTTTTCCTCACAGCTTTGGGAGAAAATTTGTGGCTCAAACTCATTAACAGCTGTTAGATTGCTGTGAAATGCTGCACACACACTCCTGCAGGATCTGTAACAACGGTGCAGCCATTATCAAATCAAAATGTCACGTGGTCCAAAGATTTCTTACTTAAACCCTGTTTATTATACTGGCTTTCATGCAGCATTTATGCTTGTCAACTATTGTTATGATTTCTGTTTCTTTAAGGCTCAACTCTTTCAAACCTCTCTGTTCAAACCTCTGGCTCTACGGAAGCCTTTGATGGTGAGAACACCCATAGTATTTTTGATGGTTGAAGATGGTAAATTGTAACCTGAACCAAAAGTATAATTTAGCTTAGCATGAGTCAGTAATTTGGACACACTGAGACTAGAAATGACATAAAGTTAAAAAGCCAATTTTGGGTGGCACACATTAGTTTAACAGATGTTTACCTGATTAATAAGATTTATTTTTAAATATCAAACACAGGGTTCTTAAGGGTGCTTGACATCCTTGAAAATGCTGGAATTTTGTGATGGTATTTTTGAAAAGTGCTTGAAACTGTAAGTGAAGTTATTTTGGCAAAATAAAATGTACCCTTATGGGAAAGATAGGTGAAATAATTATTTTGAGGATAAATATGCAGTTCCTATATGGTATTGTCATCACTGTAAGGGGCTGTAAAATCTTGAAAAATTACATTGAAAGAGCTTTATAAGTACTTGAAGTTGATTTTAGCACTAGTGTAAGAAACCTTCAAACATGTAACCATTACCTAGCATTCAGACTGCTAGCTAATTAGCAGTTCTGGGTTTTGAAGAAAACGTCAACAACTCTTTTTATAAGAGCCCATATTTCTAAATTAAACAACTTAAAAATGAAAAGTGATTAAAAAATACCCTCGTAAACACAAATACAAACAAAAAGACAGACGGGAAGAAGTGTTGTAATGTCTTAGTGTTCATAGATTTGTCTTGGTTTAAGTAAATATTTCATTTGATAATTAAAAAGTCTAAATAATATAATTATTAGTCAAAAATCTACATTTTTATACACTATAATAGATGATACATAGAAGGAAAAGGAAGGCCTGCTGAGCTTTGCTAACGTCAGCATGTTAGCATCGTTGTTGTTAGCATGTTGGGTTCTTTAACAGAACGTCACAAAACTTCAAACAAGGCAGCAAAGTTTTGTTTGTTAGTTTGTTTACCCACTTAACATTTCAAAAAGCTGTTGAAAGCTACATGTTAACATTGTTCAAAATAAAAAAGGGCTATCAGACTTAGCCATTAGCTAATATTTGGACACTAACGTCGGATCTCATTATGTCCTAAAAACACATGAAAAAAACACTGTAATTATTCCTCTGTGAATGTGAATCAGAGCAGAACTAAAACAGTTTTTTAAATCAGATGTTGAGCAGGATTTCAGATGAAATTTAATCATGTTTGGTTAGAAAATCTAACTTCCTCTGTGCCTGAGCTGTTTAGAACAACACCACAACTACAGGGTCCATTTAGATCCACAATTACACCAATGCAACATCAGATGGGGTTATTTTTTGTAAGGCTCATGGGAAAGACTCAGAATCATTCAGGGAAACAAAACAAACAGAAAAAAAAAAAACACTGAAGTTTTCTGCTCAAATGAGATCGGGGTATTTGTGTGTCTTTGCAGTTTTTCCAAGTATTCACAACTCGTCTGATAGGACTGAATTCCTTCAAGAGATGAATATTTTCCTTCTTTTTTCATATATTTTTGTCCATACTTGCACAGGATAAAATAACAGAACATTTAATGACATCAAATACCATTAATAAAATAAATTAAACTACTATGTGATTAAATCGTGGAAATATAATTAGCTCAACTGTTGAATCTGGCAGTAAAAACCAAGGCAGAAAGGCAGGTTGGATCAAACTTCATCATGGAAAAGCACTTTTCTTAGATAAAGCTTTATTTAAACATCAAAGTAAATCAAATAGGTAATATTTTCCATCTCAGGAACCTGCAGAAACAACCCAGATTGACAAATCATCCATTCCATTAACACGTGATTTACAGGACAGGACGGAGCAGAACTCTTTAGAAGGCATTCAGGCCAAACTCTGGGTACAGACTGATGCGTTTTCTACTTTAGTCCTGGAAATAAATCAAAGAAATCTCTCACTTTTCTTTGTTTTGCACACATGAGAGACATGTTCAAGGAGACGACCTCAACCACGAGACAAACCATGACGCACACGGCTGGGGACGGCCATTTCTAGTGCTCTGCCTGTGATTTGTACGAAAGACGATGCACTGAAACATCCTCTTGGACTGATCTCCAAGCTGCTGTCATATCATCAGGATAAACAGATGAGTGTGTGCCAAGTCTGTGTGTGTGTGTGTGAGTGTGTGTGTGTGTGAGTGTGCGCGCGCACAACCCCCAGACAGCCTTCCAGAGCTGGCTGTGTCCCAGAAGCCTGTTGTGTGTCTGCCCTAGCCAACAAGTGGTCAGCTATTGCTGGCATGAAGAACAGCTGGCACAAAGCACCCACACACACACACACACACACACACACACACACACACACACACACACACACACACACACACACACACACACACACACACACACACACACACACACACACACACACACACACACACACATTTGTCCTGCCACAAACTCTCACTCGCTAAATCACATGACCACTCTGACCACGGCAGCTGGTGGAGGAGGGTGAATGAAGCTTTTTTTTTTTTTTTTTAACCAAGATGTCTAGTAGAGCACAGTGGGACCATTTAGCATTTTAACTGTGATGAAAGCTGCCAGACCACACATCTTTCTATAAACTGAGCACTTTTAAAGCAAGAAAAATGCATGACAGCGTAATAGAGCCAAGCACATTGTAAGGATCAGCTATCTTAGAGTTCCTCACACAACAGGACTTATTGCAGTAATAAAACAAAACACTGAATCGCTTCCAAGCTAAGGAAACACATCATTCCTCTGTTGTTTTCTAATGCTGCCATGATGGATCCTCTCATCCCTGAACCGTGCATCTTTCAGTCAACACGGCTCACGTGTGCTCTGCTGCCGAAACGTTATCTACATGTCAGTTCAGTACAGATGGAGTGGACAGACATACGCTCATGGCTTTGCTATGAAATGACGTTGTGTGAATTTTCTGAGGCTGAAATATGAGCTACGCTCTAACAGTCCTCCAGCGATGTTAATAAAACATCACTCCATACAATAAAGAAATGAAATATTTAATGAGAAAAATGAAAAGTCATGAATTTCATTACATGGATTCAAAAAAGTGGACATGTATGATTTTAGGACTTCATCCTGCAGCTTTTATTGTCTCATTGTGCAGCTTCAGTCATCAAGTGTTTCTTTAAGCCCTAAAACATTACTCTCTTCTGATTGGTTAATTGATGCTTATGAACGGATAGAGTAGAGGATGTAAGAGCGAATTTCATCTTTTTACTTCCCAAAAGTTCAGACTGAATGTCACTGCCACAGCAAAAAGTTGTTATTCTATATAAACAACTATGAAATCAAACATTTCTGCCACTGTGAAGGTTCATAAAACCACTCTGATCTGTTCAAGAATTAAGTTGTTTTAAGACATCTTGATACCACTGTGACAAGTCAGATTCACTGACACTAAAATCCCATGTTTCAAACAAAACTTTGTAGTGACCTTCTAGGTTGCAACCCAGAAACGGATGTGTGGAGCTGCAGACAGATGGACAGACAGCTTAATGAAAAGATATCACCAAGCAGCAAGGAGAGCGAAGGATAAAATGAAGTGGAAAAACCACAGAACGAGCAGAAACTGGGCGTCATCCATCAGGCAGATCAGGACTATAGCTGAGACATCCCAAAGCTCCCAGCAGGTCAAAGGACACCCTGTGACCCATATTTGAGTCCAACCAGGGACGTAACGGAGACATCAGTCATATCCTCACGCTGCAGGTTGAGATCTAGGGGAGCACATGTGGGACGCGGTTCTGTTTTATCACTTTACTCCGAGGAGCGGGAGATCTAAAGGAAGTCAGATAAGAGGAAAGAAGCGAGGAGTGGAGAAGATAAAGAGCACAGCGGTGGCAAGAAAAACCAAGGGCAGAAGAGCAAAAGGCCTGAATGGGGATGAGAGCGGAAGATGAAATGGAAAAACTCAAAGGTACTTTAGAGTGGTCTATAATAAAAGAGATAATCCCTCCAACAGACTTCCCCTCACTACTTTCTCATCAAGCTGGAGGAGTGGAATAGTGTCTTTATCTGTCTTATAGCTGCAGAATTTCCAAATTAACACTTCTGAAAACATGCATGCATGAAAACCATCTTGTGTAGCATTAAACCTGCAAAAACGCTTTTATTCATGAGATCAAAAGTCACTGTTCTCATCAAGGGAGGTCCTGGCACGGATTCTTTTAAGATTATGCTCCCCCATAAACACACATACACACATTACCCACAATCCCTACAGTTAATATGATCATATGTGCAGATAGGTGCTGGGGTGCAACAGTGACAGGGCGGGGAGGCGGTGGGGGAGAACGAGGAAATTACAAACACATTTCTCTCCTAAATGTGTTCCATGCCGTCATGTGTTAGCACAGCTATGCTGAGAGCAAACTGTAAGAGATGCTGCACTCTGCACAGCCAGCACAACCCGGACTGTCCAACATATCGACGCGTCAGGGTGTCAACGCCGTGCGTCCAGAAAACACCCATTTTCCATTAGCAAACACTCTGAGAGCAGCCTGGCCTCGCAGAAGCATCACCATTTAGCCGCCTGTTATTAGCACCGATGAGCAGCAGCTGAAGGTCAGAATTCATCGGACTTGTTCAGTTTATAGCGCTAAATGTCAAACATTTTAACGACTCCCACTGATGGTTATTGAGATTTTTTCTAATTAATTGTTTAACGTTAATAAAAGTTGGTGCAAACTTGTAATAATATATATATTAAAAATACTGTGAAGATTCCTGGTTTTGTAAATAGAATAATTTGGTCAAACCAACAGCCTAAAACAGATATTCTGAAATAAGCTAAACATGAAGCTAATTTTCAGAAAATACAAGAGTACAACCAACCTTCAAATTTAGTAATTTTGACAAAAAAAATGGAACTACTTAACCATAGATATCTGTTCAAAACTCTTTGGACCCAGTTTGGGGGAAAACGAGACTAGCTTTCACCAAATAAACAAGCTAACGGCTAATCTGAGCAGGACTAGGGCTAACGTGACTTCAGTCTCAAAGGTTTCAGCTGTTCATGTTATTTTAATGTGATTAACCTTTTCACCACCTTCAGTCCTGTATCATACAGGGGCGTGGCTACGGGTGGGCCTGGGCGGGCCTGGGCCCACCCACTGTGTACCTGGGCCCACCCAATCAAATGGCTTCCTCAACAAAATTATATATATATTTGTTTCATTTTTGAGGGATTTTATTTAAGTCATCATGAAATGAAATAGAACAGAGTAAATTTGACATCAACAGCATGAATGTGTTGTGGTGATTTCATAACTATTACATCATTTGTAAGTCTTGCTCTCATTGGCTATTTTGAATAATTTCGGAACTCTCCAGACGAGCTACGGTAACAGAAACGGCAAAACAAATCCATCCATCCATCCATCCATTTTCTGTAGCCGCTTAATCCTCCACAGAGGGTCGCGGGGCAGCTGGTGCCTATCTCCAGCGGTCAAGGGGCGAGAGGCGGGGGACACCCTGGACAGGTCGCCAGTCCATCGCAGGGCCACACAGAGACGAACGAGACAAACAACCACACACCCACTCACACCTAAGGACAATTTACCAGCCCAATTAGCCTGACAGTCATGTCTTTGGACTGTGGGAGGAAACCGGAGTACCCGGAGAAAACCGGCAAAACAAATCTTCATTTCAAAATGTTTCAAAAAACAAAAAGTGGAGGACCTGTCCTGTGTTACAGGGTTAATAAGCTTTGGAATTTAGATGTTTTGTTCAAAGATCTTTCTGTCGGTTTCTGACAGTGGTTCCTCTTCGGCCGGTTCACATTTTGCAGCCTCCCGCGACCCGGACCCGGATAAGCGGAAGAAGACGAGACGATTTTGCAGCCTTGTACTTTCGCGAAATGTTTTGTGCAACTTTGCATGCTTTAAACTTTTTTTTACAGCGCAGTGTTCATGCGTCCTGACGATCTCCTCCATGGAGCAGAGCGCAGTGCGTCCTGACTCCCTTTTGCGCGCTGACCAAGAGTCTGGATGAGTAGCGCCCTTATGCTCCTTCCCTTTATGAGCTTCTTTTCTACAGCAAGGTGGGAATGAAAATCTAGACTTTTACAAGTAGAAATGATGCTTTTAACTGATTGACAGACTGCAGAATCAGAACCATGGAGCAGCATGATGTCTCCAAACGGTGCGCTCTGCGCTCCTCTCTTTTTCCTCTCTCTCTCTCTCTCTCTCTCTCTCTCTCTCTCTCTCTCTCTCTGTGTCCGACCTGAAATAATTAACGTATTTGACCCGCGGCTCGGGCTGAAATTGAGACCTCTAGTGATAAACACGGAGCAGCTCTCAGATCACTTCTCTCAGCATCAGCTGTTTTTTTTTTAACCGCAACGAGGTGTCCGTCAGACGCGATCAGAAACATCAATGAAGTTATTTATTCAGCCGTTCTGATGATCAGGTTGTGTTTAAACGAGATCAGTGTTCAAATGTTAATGCCTGTCTGAGAGAAGTGTATGAAGTGTGTAGTGAGGGGTTTTACAGGCTTAAAGCTTCTGGAATAATTGTAAAAATATAAAACTGATACTTGGCGGATTTCACCGCAATTGCGGGTTATTTTTAGAACGTAACTCCCAGAATAAACAAGGAATCACTGTATAGACACAGATCTGCTTAAACAAAAGTGACATTTACAAATACACTTATTTTCAATTACATTTTTGGGCCCACCCATTTTTTATTAGGCCCGGCCGAAAATCTATTTCTGGCTACGCTACTGGTATCATATGGTTATTCTGGAAGAGTGTTATCATATTCCACCAGGAGCTAACTAACCCCAGGCTGAACTGAAGGCTACAGCTAGCTGCTGCTGATGTATGAATTTGAAAGAAAAACAAAAAAAAAACTACAGAAATGTATAAATACCCACAAATATGACAGCAATGCTATGGTTCGCAAAATCGCATTTACATGAACTACAATGAAAATGTTCAGATTAGTTTTTAACTTCTGTCTTGTTTTTTTTTTCTTTAGATTAGCCGTTAGCTTGTCAGTAGGTCAGAACTCACCTGGTTCCAAATAGAGGTCATGATGGATGACAGTAAACCAAAATAATAATCTACATGCTGCAGGTTATAAACTCCTTATCTGTTGTTGTTGATTATTATTATTAAAGTACTGCTGGTTATTATTAAAAATGATTGATTGATTGATTATCTGAGATCCTACTGTCAACGAGAATCTGACCTCCTTTTAGAGAATGATTCAGGATGTTGTCGGAGGTAAAGACACCACCTCAGCTTACGCAGACTCAACTCTGACTCTGGCCTTCTTTACATCTCCACATCTCTGAGGGCCTCTGGGACCTCTGAAGTGAGGCCAGAACCCCATCAGACTAAAACCAGAGGTGATGTCATCTTCACTGGTTAAGGCTGTCCTCTCTTTAGCTGATAAAACATCTGGCTTGACGCCCCGCTGCAGAGGTTTTCTGCTACACGGAGCTGCATGTTCAGTGTTGGAAAAGTGACATAAAGACCCCAAATAAATGCACAAACACACATAGAGCCCACACTGCCTGTGCTTAGGAGAACTGCATGACATTTTGGGAAATATGCCTACATGTGGTTGCGTATATGAAAAGATTGATAACATGTTTCATATCTGTGTGTTAAACAGAAAGCCAGAGCTAGGAGATGGATAGCGTAGCTTAGCAAACGAGATGGAAACCAGTTTGGGAAGGGAGCAGGGTGAGGTAATTACACTGGTGTTAGAAAATCTGTCAACCCTTTACAATTCTGTTTAATATCTCTAACAAAATGTTACCTAAAAATTCAACATGTGCATTTTAAAAGCAGGGAAAAAAACCCCACATTGGAATAATGTTAAAGAAATAATACAGTATTTGTTATCTGTTAGTTATCAAAAGTATTCAACCTACTGGGATTAGCAGCTAAAAGTGAGATTCAGGTGTTTTCAGTCAGCAGGATAACAGTCTGGTGTGGGTTAGGGGTCTGATTTAGTTAAAGATAAGGAATATGAGCTTCACTACGTGTGTGTGTGTGTGTGTGTGTGTGTGTGTGTGTGTGTGTGTGTGTGTGTGTGTGTGTGTGTGTGTGTGTGTGTGTGTGTGTGGAAGTGTACTAGGGCAAGAACAAATGAGATTTCTGAGCAGCCTGATGCTTATCATCAGACTGGAAAAGGTTACAACCAGTCAGACAGATCGGGCACAGCTGGAGGGAATTCAACAACATTTTTTGCCTCCGAGGAGCAAATAGTCAACCGTGAAGACGACCCCCAAAGAAACCTCAAGAAACTTAAAGCAACTAGAAACTCTCATGAAGTTTATCGGAAAAGCCCTGACCAGCAGAGTGAGCAGTAGCGCTGAGGATAAAAGAATGGAAGGTTTTGTTTAAATCAAACCATGAGAAACACACTGTGGTCCTATCAAGTGTTAGAACACATAGAATGTTTTTCTCAGTTAATTATCGGATTCCTTCTAATAATCTGTGTAGTTTCACTTCATATGTCCACCAGCACTGTGCAAAAGTCTTGAGTCATCCCTAATGTTGTTAGATTTATCTTCCAAGCATTGAAAAACTTTCTTGTAATCCCTTAAACAGGCAACTTAGTAAATAACTGACTGACTGCCAGCGGCCTGTAGCAAAAGCATAGTTTGTTCCAATTTTTTTTAGCTAAATCTTCAAAAAAATACATGACAATGCAAATAAATCACATAGAATTGCATTTTAGCACCAACAAGATGATTCCCAAAGAGCTCTTAGCTGACATAGAGTCTCATATGGCTGAAGGATGTTGTGTCTCTCAGGGCCAGCTTCAGGTCTTTTGTGGATTTTTCTCTCATTTAATAAAGATTTTTATGTTGCTCATCTACTGGACAAAGTTCAGATTGAAACACGCGGCACTATATGCTGTTATGGTCGGGCACTGGACAGAAAAACTGGTGAAACAGCAGCCAAAGTCCAGAGAAAAACTCTGAAACGTCTCCAGGAAACCTGATGAAGAAATCCGGCTCCTCGGAGGATAAGTTTAAAGAAACTAGAGGTGATTTAAAGGAGTTCAGCATCTCTGTAAAGGACGTGACGGTCACATACGTGGAGACGTGTTCTGCTCATTGAGCGACAGCAGCTTGTTGGACAGAAACACTTGACACTTGTCTTCACCTGGTTCTTGTATCTGCTCTGACTTCCTCCCTCCCTCCATCCGTCAGCCTCTCTGCTCTGACACCATCAGAACAGCTGATGACGTTTTTCACACTCCTCAACCACAACTTTGGCACTTTCCCACCAGTGCTTGAGCTGAATGCACCCAGAGCTGGGAAAACACCAGCTCTGTGTTGCTGTCTGTGCTTATTTGATTACATTTTAAATGTGTCTTTGTGGTAAATCTCTTCCATCCAAATGAATAATCCTGGAAAACAGAGCGCCGCAGAGTGGTAAGCAGAACTCGTCTGAACGGGTCAGAAAATTTTCTATAAAAATCTACCACGCTAGCTAAATAATTTTAATAGGAGCCGCTCGTATACCCGTGCATTTTACATAACGTCAGTCAGCACAGGCTCAGCCTCTTTACAAGCCCCTGTGATGTTTAAAACATTTAAGAAAAGCAGGCTCGCCTCGAACCTCCAGCCACAGCTCCGCTCATTTTCCTCACGCTGACCGTTGTGGCTCGCAAGACTCTCCGGGTCTTTTTTGAGCTCGGAGTCTGCGGTCTGTGGGCTCCAGGAGCGGAGCTGCCCAGTGCCGAGAAACCATCCACTTTACAGGCTACCCCCAAAATGTTGTTTTTTTTTTCATTCATTCTTTTGGCTGTTTTTGCCATGATGATATTCAAGGAGGCAAGAAAAGTGACTGTAAAAGAGTTATACCAGTGTATTAGAGATGTAAAGAAAGAGAGGAAGGCTCAGGAAGAAGAGGCACATTTTTCCTAGACATAGAAATGTCTTGAGAGTTTGAAAACACAACGCCTTTCAACTGATCCCTAACAGTAATCAAACACAGGCTTTCTCTTTTACTTTACGGCCGTATTGTGATTAGTCTCCAGAAACACACCACCAAACATAAAAGGGGCACTGATGTGGGAAAAGCTGCCTGGTGCTGCTAAAAAGACACAGATGTGTTCAGACAAAACTCGTGTTCTAATGAAAGTTGATTAGCTCACATAAACAAGGTGTGGGAGGAGAAGAAAAACTCACCTTCACGGCATTCTTCTCCCACAAATCCAGGACAGCACCTCCACTCCAGTGAGGTGATTTGTTTGTAGGTAATCTTGAATGATGGCTTGATAACCGTCCTGTAGCTGTAAAAGAGAGAGAGAGAGAGAGAGAGAGAGAGGGTTGTTGTTCTGCAGACGTGACCAAAGTGGCAAATATCAGCTTTAGCTGTAAGTGACGGAAGAAAGAACAAAAATTAGGAAAGTAATGATACGATTGGACAGATAATAAGAATAAATATATATTGCATGAATAACACTTTTATTTGGAAAATGTGTCCAACTCCTGAGCATTTCTTTGGTATTTTATCACTTTGAACTCTGCAAAACAACCTTTTCAATCACAGAATGCGTAAATGATCCATGACCGTTTATCTTTGATCACAACATCTACCCCTGCCTCTGTGCAGAAACTCCATTAACTGATTGTAAACAGGAAAACAGTGGAGCTGAGTCAGAGCTGATGGGAGAAAATGACTTGAAGGATCTGAGGGCTCTGAGGATACCTGATGACTTTGGCACATGGTCCCGGCCATCTGCAGCCCAACACTCTCTGCACTGAGGTCTCTGTCCCATTGTGCACTTTACAGGGAACTGTCCTGGAAACAGTGTACTGGCACCAGTTCCTAAAACGCAGAATCAAAGAGATCCTCCTGGTTAATATCAGCTGAACGACGCAATGAGATGGAACAAAACGTTTCAGCAAATCCAACAAAGTTTGGATAAAGTTTTTAAAAGCCGCCTGTCTGTGTGTGTACCTAAGCTGGATCCGGGACCCGGAGCCCGGTGGACCCGTGATGCCGCTCTGCTCCGCCTTGATGCGCGGCCGCTGCAGGGTGATGCCGGGAAAGTGATAGATGAACCCGGTTCCGAGCGAAGGAAACACTAAACTCATCCACACGCACAGCGCGTAGAGGTAAGACAAAGCCAGCATCTCCGTTTAAATGATCCCTGATGCAAATAATCCAAAGAAATCGACGTTTTTCAAGTAAATCCCTCTTTAGAGGAAAAAACCTACAGTACTTTAATAGAGCTGAGCAGCCTTAAGCAGATCCCGCTGAAGCCATCAGTGGGGGTTTGTCATTTCTTGTTCCGACGAGAAACAAGCTGCCCCCCTCAAGAGCCCGGGATGAATGACACACAGCCCCTTGCTATAGTAACTTCTGACGTTTGACATCGAACCGAGAACTGAGGAGTCAAATATCCACTGTGCTGTGCGTAAAAAGCGCGCTGACTGAGGGCTGGAGACGTGCGTAAAAACGCATCTGGTCTCAATTCACAACAAAAACAAAGTAGAAAGATTCAAGACTCCAACGTTCATGCTTTCAGACTTTTTCACGTTTATTACCCTGATTGTTTTCACAGAGGCTTTTTTTTAATATTGGGAGGACTGGAAAAGTGAATAAAGTCTAGAATATATTTTTTTAACCTTTATTCGATTTATTTAAAAGACGTTTATTCTTTTAAAAATAATATCAAAGTGGCATAGCTAATATTATTAGCTACACAATATTATCATACAGCCTAAAAAGATAAACTATGCTTAAAATAGGAATGTCGTCACCCAAAACTGAGAAACTGAGCAGGAATGCATTTTTATAAAAATATATGCACATTTTCCCCACTTTATTTGAATTAAAGTTTACTTAGAATGGTACTAAAACGTTTGTTTTTATAAAGACGAATATTTCTACTAATTTTAATGGGAAAACCTTGAGGCAAATGATCTATTGTTTAAAGTTTGTTCTTTTTAAATATTTGAACTATTTCATAATTTTTGATACTTTATCTGATTTCGCATAGTTTGTATTTATTAAGACGGATTTTTACCAGCACAATAAAGATTTTTACGCTTTATTTTGACATTTTGATATTCCTAACGTCTAATAGTCAACTAAAAGTGATAATTAATCTAAATCTATTGTTTCAACGAGTCTCTTGTTGTACTCCAGCAGCAGCTCGGCAGCGCCCTCTGCTGGGCGCTCTCGCTCCCTACAGGCTCCAGGAGGAAGAAGACGTGTCCCATTTCAGAGATTAGCCTGCAGACTGACACACAGCAGCAGCAGCAGCGGGGGAAAACATGGGGGAAAAAACCCACGAGGAGATGCCAGAAAACCCGTTTGAGCCTTACATCGAATCTCTTCGTCAGCAAGTTGAAGACCAGGACCCGGTTCTTCTTATCGGCGTTATCGTAGCTTTAGCGGTGGTTGTCATCACCTGCGGTAAGAAGTTACTACAAGTTAGCTTAGCTACAAGCTAGCCTTAGCATGTAGCCTAGCATAATGTTATGTAGTATAAAGGCGGTTTTGCCAGCAAAGCATTTAGAGATTGTATTAAATTTTCAAATATGTATTGTTGAATTAGCAAGCGAGGACGCTAACTGTTTAGATAACATTTTAAAAAATATATACCAGCTGCCACAGTCCAGGAAGTTATTTAAACTTCAGTTTAAGCTAATAAATAACGTATTTTTTTTTTCTTTTTCTTTTTAGTTTTTCTGAAGTATTTGCTTACTAGTAAAACAGTCCGGAGTGCCGTGCTGTTGGTCGGGCTGTGTGACGCTGGGAAAACCCTCCTGTTTATTAGGGTGAGTTAATGTGGGATCCTCCATGGTCACCTTATCAGCCTTCTCTTTCCTGCTTTAGTTTTAAAGGATTGTATGTTTTTACAGCTACTGTCAGGGAAGTTCAAGCGGACACAGACGTCCATCACTGACAGCAGCGCTCCGTACAGAGCTAAAAATGAAAGGGTAAGTCTTCTGGAATAATACTTAAAACTGTCATATGTTGCCAGTGATTCACAGTTCTTCACTTTACATACAGAGCAGCACCTGGACTCTGATAGACCTGCCAGGACATGACAGTCTCCGGTCTCAGTACCTGGAGAAGTTCAAGTCTGCAGCCAGGTGAGGAAAATTGAAAATGTTTTTCCTTTGTTCAATTAATTTTACAATATGCACAAATATGGAAAGTAGCAAAATAGTATTGATCAGCAATTGCAATCAGAAGAGTATGTACTGAGACAGGCAGACCTAGATAGTACTTGATCAAATATTTTTCATCCTAACCCTGATCTTCTGTCTTTCCAGGGCGATCGTGTTTGTTGTGGACAGTGCCATCTTCCAGAAGGAAGTGAGAGACGTGGCAGAGTTTCTGTACATGCTGTTGACGGACACCGTGATCTCCAGGAATGCCCCAACTCTCCTGATAGCATGCAACAAGCAAGGTGAAACAACATGTTTACTGTAAAAAAAAAAAAAAATATATATGTATATATATATTTAAATCACCTCATTGTCTTCTTTTATTACTTTTGGCATTTCCTCACAGCAAATCATCTGGCTTCATCTAACCCTGTCCTCTACATCCTCTACTCTCCCACCAATTAGCTTCATGTTTTGTTTCACTGCATGCATAAACCTCTTTGGTACCAGGCAGTTCCCACCTAAGCATCTTTCTACTATTCACTATCCCTCCACTACGTGTCCAAACCATCTCAGCTGGGCTTCTCTGATCTTATCTTCTAAACATCTAACATGTCCTCTGATGGACTCATTCCTGATCCTATTCATCTTTGTCACTCCTGAAGAGAATCTCAGCATTTTCATCTCTGCTACCTCCAGTTCTGCCTCCTGTTTTCTCCTCAGAGCCACAGTCTCTAGGCCATACGGCCTCGCTGGTCTCACCACTGTTTTCTACACCTTTCCTTTCATTCTTGTAGAAACTCTTTTATCTCACATCACCCTGACACTTTTCTCTATCCATTCCAACCTACTTGAACACGTTTCTTCTACTCTGTAAATCATCTCATTCTATCAGTTGTTTATTTTCAACCTTCACTTCTCGTCTGTAACGTGGAAACTAATCTACTGATCTTCTATTTTGATAGACATCACCATGGCAAAATCTGCCAAATTGATTCAGCAGCAGCTGGAAAAGGAACTGTAAGTAAATCTCAGTTATTTGCTTTCTATTATATTTATAGTCTTTTTCTTAGCCTAATTGTTGTAATGGCAATAATCATATCAAAATGTTGGTTGTTCATCTGAGCCCAGATTTGATCATATTTTTGTTCATTTAATACCTTTATCATGGAAGGATGTAGGTGGTACAGTAAAAACAGAAGACATTAATTGATTGAAATCCAAATAGTTTTGTTTCTGATCAGTCTACATGCACACCAACAGTCAGTCTGTAGGTTTTGTTTTAATATCTGCTAGTAAACATATTCTGGTCATTTTGCTTTTGCCTGATTTTATTACATAATTTCTTGAAATGTTGATGCCTTTTTATAAATATTCACCCCAGATTACTGTAAACGGTGCTTTTATTTTTGATGAGATTTGTCATATGCATCTCTTGCAGGAAATTAAACCATTTAATTTTAATAAATTCATTTTTCTTTTGAGATTATGGGCATGTTGTACAAATTGCTTTGCAGAGATTAAATTATGTCACCTATAAACGTAGCCTAGATCCAGTGTTACGACTGCATTTTTAGCAAGATGTGTTCAAATGACCATTGTTAGTTATTCAGACACATTGTTATTATATTAACATATTAACAGGTGTGTTTGGAACACAGACTGTCAGTTTCCTGCTACAGTGATAGATATCCACATATGCCAGGCTCTCATAATGTAAGAGGCCTGTGTTATTAGAAGGGTAGAAATGTTTTATTTTCCCCTTCAAGAATTAGGAAAAAGCTTTCAGTGACATTAAAGTACAAAAAAAAGTATATTTATATGCTGAGCTTTACATGTAATGAACAAACCTGAAATTTTCAACTTGAAACCTGACCTCGCGGTTTGGTAAGGAAAGCTAGTTGATGATATTTTAATATAATTATCTTGCTCCTCAGAAACACCTTGAGAGTGACTCGCTCAGCAGCGCTGAGCGCTCAGGACGGCTCTGTGGGTGGCAGCGTGTATCTTGGTAAAA
Organism: Callopanchax toddi; assembly: GCA_006937965.1. NCBI lineage: Eukaryota > Metazoa > Chordata > Actinopteri > Cyprinodontiformes > Nothobranchiidae > Callopanchax > Callopanchax toddi. Next base: position 1,021,269 of record SSNR01000070.1, on the reverse strand, counting down.
AAGGCAAGGACTTTGAGTTCAGCCAGCTGCCCATGAGGGTGGAGTTCCTGGAGTGCAGCGCTCGGAGCAGCAGCAAAGGTGAAGAGGGGGAGGCGAACATCGAAAACCTGGAGAAGAGTTTGGCTAAATTATAAAATCAGCAGCTCGATACAATCGGCGTCCGACATTCAGAGCAGAACATCTGCAATCGAAGGAGTGACGGATGTGAGATCAACCTGTCAGCTATTTAAAGCTCATCTACACATCACATGAAAGAGTTAACGAATGTAAAACGGTCACATTCTAAACAGATGGTTTAATAACCTTGGACACAACTGATATCAAGTTTCACTGCGGTGTTGAAAGATCCAACTCGTTCAAATCTTTCACCTTTGCTTGTCATTGTACGATTGCTGTTGCAAAAAGTAATAATTACTCAACATTTCACCAGATTTACTTCAGGCTTGTCTGAGCTGTAAAACAAAAGACGAGCAGGAATAGCATTTCATTGAACAGACTTGTTGCCTTGTGCCTTTGTTGTTTATACAGAAGTGTGTTTAGTTTGCAGAATATTAGTGTTCTTGTTTGAAAGTGTTATGTGAATACAGTTAATTTAAATTGAATGTTTGAATTTATTCACATTTTTCTTGAGGTGTAAATGGAAACACACAGATTAGACGAGTTCATGGAACATTTTAACAAATGTTTAACAGATTCAGCCTGCAATGATTCATAAGCAGCAAACAGTATTTAATTATTAACACGCAAACACACAAAAATACAACTTTTTTTTTTCTCTCCAAGTTTTCATGCCAGCCAAAATGTTGCCGTTTCTCCCTGGAGGCGAGGTCTTGAACTCCTAAACAGATGTGTGGTTTTGTTGAATCCCTGTTTTCAAATGTCTTCTGGAGCAGCTTTTTTTTTTCTTGAGCTTTGATTTCTGACATCTGGTGCAGAATGATGTTTTATGTTGCTCTATAAAAAGAGCTGTAGACTTGTTTAAACATTAAATGCATTTTTCTCCAGTCAGATGTGGTAATTTTACAAACCAGAAAACATTTTAAACAAATGTAATTACTCTAGTGTTACACAAAAAGCTTTATTTTAAGGGATGACATTTTAAAAAGACCACACAGAAAAAATATGCTTTTTTTTTTTTTAAACAAAAGTTAACAAATCACATTTATGATGCTTGTCTGCTGCTGCTTTCTGGAAACCAGTGATGTTTTTTACGTTCCCACTTGAGGATCTAATTAGGAGGAGCCACCAGCTCAGACAGAATCAAACACTGGAGTGTTTTCAGTTCAAAGAAAACTTTTTATAAGAACAATCAGAAGTCAACCAGATGTTGGAACCAACAGAACAGGAAGTAAAATGTATAAATCTATGGTTGAGACAGAGGGTATACAGTCAGATTAACACTCTGATCTGCAACTATGACACTCGGTTCTCCTTTCAGGACCACAGGACACAACCAGTTCACTTTGTCTCCATGACTAATGCTCAGTTTGGGTCCAGACTTCTCCTCTACCTGATGAGCAGCTGCTTCATCTTCCCCTTCAGCCTGTTCTTTCTGCTTTGATTTATCCTGAGTCGGCTCTTTTCTCTTTCCCTTGCCTTTCCGGCGCTGAGGTGCCGTTGTTTGAGTTTTTCCTTCTGGAGACACCACCGGGTGTTTACTGAGGTCCCACAGGGCGACGCAGCTGTCGTTTCCCCCTGTGACCAGCCAGTAAGGGTGAGAGAGGAAACTAACAAAATGGGCTTGTGAAGCTCCCTGACTGTGCGCTTTGATGGCTCCGTGTTGTTCCAGTTTAGAGCCGCTGCCAATCCGCATTAGATGTGCCCGGCCGTCCTCTGCTGCACAACCCAACACATTTCCACAGCTGGACACAGAAACACAGTGGGCCAGTGGTGGGTTGAATAGCTGGCCTGGGCGCTGCTGATGGTCGTCGTCGTCTTCTGTCGCGTCCTGAAGGTTGAGGGTCCACAGAGGCCGAGTCTTCTGCAGACCCCACAGCATCACCTGAAACAACAAAGAACTATTGTAGTGTTCAGTCTTGGAACAGCAGAAGATAAGCTTGTAGCTTTCCTCACCTGCATGTCTAGTCCAACAGACACAAGGTTGTTGGGTCTGTGAGGCCGGAACGCTACTGAGGAGCAGATGTTTGTGTGTCTACGCAGAGTCCTGCACACTTTCCCACCAGGGACCTCCAGAACCCGCACCGCCCCAGAGTCATCAGCCACCGCTAGGGCTGAACCGGTTTCATTCAGTGCTAAAGCATTAATCTCCTCCTCCCCTGCTCCCTGAAAATCCTCCGCTGGTCCATTCAGGTTCCTGGGGTCGAGCATACTCACCGTGTCTCCATGTGACACGTACAGGTGGGTTGGGCCTGCAGGGGAGAACGCCACGCTGGTGACGTCCTCTTTTCCAGGAAGAGTAAGACGGCCTACGACGGCGCCATCTTGACCCCACACTGCCACCTCTCCACACTCAGCACCTGAACCAAGGAGCCCCTCTGGGCCTGAAGATGCACCAACACACAGGATGGAGGTGGAATGGCCCTCCTGCCACTGCCTGGCCATGCTGATCACATGAAATGTAAATGAGTACAAACATGTCATTTGTTTCAATATTGAATGCTACTCCTATTACTGAGAGTCAGGTTATTGCATAATTATATGAAGATGAGCTGACTATTTTCCCCAAACAGGTAATGTCACCAGCATGATGTCAGAATAACAAACAGGATTCTGGTTACTGTAACAAAGCACAGCCTCATTTTAGATGTTTTATATTTCTGTATTCCTGAAATATAAGGCACATTGTTTTGTAAAGTTTACTTCATCATTACTAAGTAAGCATATAACAGAATATGTTTCAAACAATACAGTTTACTACTACTTTGATAACGTATCAAAATGAGATTTTGGCAGAATGGTTATGCATGGAATAAACTTATTTAGTTTCATAATAAGATATATAACAAAAAATATGCAAACATCAGTTACAACAATTAAAAACACACCTAAAATATAACGAAGTAAACAAATACCAGACCTGGGGGGGAAATAAGCACAGCAGACATGGATGCTGAAGTCTGTTTTACAAGTATGATGTACAAGAAACTGCAGCCAGTAAAGTGTCAACTTTTCTTAATTATCATGGATAAATATCTGCAACAAGTTAATAATTCTACAGAATATTACAAACAATATGAATATTTACTATTCTGCACAAAAACAGTAAACATTTAATCTGAGCATCCTAAATACATGAGTAAATAAATACACACTGTATGTTTACATTTAACACAAAGACGATTCTAAAACCAGGTCTGAGTAAATAATCTTGGTAAACATTTAGTATGACTCTAAAGTGATCATAATTTTATAGAATCCTATAAGATCTATTGCAATCCTGTAATTTAGATATGATTTTTTAACTGACAGCTGATGACAGAACAGAACTAACTTTCTTTTAGCGTTCATGTTACAACAATAAACTGCTAACTGTCAGGAAAACAAGTGTTGTTTCCGTGTGTAAATGAAAACTGACACCTGAAGGACAAAACTGAATGACTGTACGAACCTACTAAAACTCAGAAAGCCAATGTCAAACCAAACAGGTTGTTAGCTCTGCGGCTAACTCGTTAGCCTGAACGCTAATGTACAGCTTCCCTTTATGGTGACGTTTTAACAGCGCTGACAAACATGTTTGTGTTGAGGTTTTCTTTACATTCAAAAGCGGTTCATCAGAACAGTGTGACATAAAGGGTCAACTGCACACTCGTGAATTTGCACTACCTTTAGCGAGTGAAGCCTAAACTTCAGCAAGTTTCCATGTGGGTCAGGAGTCGCTTATTGTTGACGTCAGACGTGACTGGATATTAATTCCTGAGTTTAAACTGCAAGGCGGAATCAGCGCCTGATTTGAGCAAATAATCTAATGTTTTAACGCCGATGACTGATATAATCCTATTTTATACGCATACATATAAAAACTAAAGCATTAAGCTAGAAAATACTGTTTTTAACAATATGAAATTATGCCTGTGAGACACTTGACAGGATATTTTTTGATAAGCGTTCTGACGCTTTGTGTATGGACGTGTGTGTGTTCATACTGGTAACAATTACCAGTTTAGAGTCTAAATATATTGTGAAGAACTTACCAATTATCGTAACATGCTTTTTGAGCAGATGTGTGAACCTGAGCGCCTCTTAAAAAGTATGCATTACACATAATAAATAGCAGGTTAGTTGCCTGCCACACATTGTGTGGAAAATGAAAAATGAAATCAGAAAGGAGGCAGACCATCACATCATTGTTCTGCACCCCCAACCCGACCTGCTTTCCCTACAATGGCTGCTCTCTGCTGATTCATCCAAAGCTGTGGATCTGATGAGTGTCCATTTCTGGGTCAGTGAGCAGAACACCACACTGAATAGTGCACAGAGATTCTCACTACACACTAACTACACACACACTGTCAACCCCCTAAATCAGGTGCTCAAACACAAACTGCACCCTCAGAAATCCACAGCACTTCTCAGAGATTTGGGTTAGTCAGTGCTCTTCTGTTTCAGACTGTTTTCTTCTCTCGGTGCTGTTAAAGTGAGATAAATTATTAAATTATGCTAAATGTGTGAATGGGTTTATGAGACAGTCTTTGTTGGTAAGCTCCTCCGTGCTCTTAACGGTAAGATATTTTTCTTTTGTTGAATTTTAAAACTAAACTCAGTACTGTTCCACCAATATCATACTGGTCAAATTAATTAATGTTAGTTACAGATTAATTCTTCTGTAACTGTTTATTTGCTCAGAGTTTTCAGTGGAAAAATTCAAAGGAAGCCTATAAACAGACACTGATTTGAGTCAGTTGCTAATTGTTCAGTAAGTTAATTGTGCAATAGCATGCACAACCTTATTTTAAATGTGTATTTTACATTTCTACCACCTGTAGAAGTAATATTTATTTGTTGTCCACTCAAATTCAAACTCTCATACATGGACTAACTTTTAAATGAAGACAAATTGTTTATTTGTTGGTTTTTTCTGCATCTATTTACATATTTGTCCTCAGCTCTGTGTACTTTATGAAACCCTGTAAGCTCACTATAGAATTCTCTCTGATTCAGTTTGAGTTTGGATTCACTCTGAGATACAATCCCATCAGAGAGGATGAGGTCGCCTTATTTCCCAGCGAGAACGGTGCTTTTCCACAAGGAGCCTAACGGAGTGACGTACAGAGTCCCAGCGCTGCTCTACTTGTCCCGCTTCAGGACCTTCCTGGCGTTCTGTGAGGAGAGGCTCAGCCCGTCTGACTCTCAGGCTCACCTGCTCGTCATGAGGAAAGGCACTTTCTACAGGAACTATGTGGAGGTCAGTGACCTGTCATTCTGGGTTTCTTACAGTACAAGAAATTGTGTTTAAACATCTAATTGAGGTGACATCAAACCTAAATTATGACATTAAATTGAAGCCATTGTTTTAAAAATGTATTGATATAAAGAAAAAAATCAATTCTGAAGACTTATTTTGAGGAAAATTGACACATTATTAAAGGAATTACTCTCTAAAGTGATAGTAACAGTCAACCTTATAGTTTTTGTTTTAGTCTTTGCTGTTTTTCTACCTTTTTGTTTTGCTGCAGTGGGAGGACATGTGTGTTCTGGGCACGGCCTTCCTGCCGGGGCACAGGTCCATGAACCCGTGTCCGGTGTATGACGAGTTCACAGGGATGCTCTTCCTGTTCTTCATTGCCGTTCTGGGTCACACCTCAGAGTCCTACCAGCTGGTGACGGGGAACAACGTGACCCGACTCTGCTTCATCTCCAGCACCGACGGCGGACACTCCTGGAGTCCAGTCACCGACCTCACCAAGACGGTCATCGGAGACACTATCAAAGGTCACCAAACTCAAAACAAACTTTAACCTTTAACTTTAAACCCTCGTGTGGCTGAAATTAAACAATTTTGTAAAGAAAGGTGGAACAAAATTCCTGCACAGTGACATGACTCATCACTAGTTATCCCAAACACTGGATTGTAGTTGTTGTTTCCACCAGGAGTGTTACAACCAGTTTTTACATTTAGGGGCAAAAACTTTTTCACACATTGGGCCAGGTTGGTAACTGAAATTTGTTTACTGAAAACAAGAAATCTGTATGGGAGCAAATACTTTTTCACAGCACTGTAGTATTTTTAAGCTGAAAATTGCACAGAGTTGAAGAGTGATTGTAACCTGGGGTCCCGTTATTTCCTCCCTCCTGACAGAATGGGCCACGTTTGCCCTCGGTCCAGGCCACGGCATCCAGCTGAAGTCAGGTCGTCTTCTGATTCCTGCCTACTCCTACCACATCGACTGTAAAGAGTGCTTCGGACAGCTCTGCCAGACCACTCCGCGTGCCTTCTGCTTCCACAGCGACACTCACGGGAGGAGCTGGCGTTTTGGAGAGGCGATCCCTGCTCCAGAGAGCGTGGAGTGTCAGATGGTGTCTGTGGATGAAGAGGATGGCACCAACGTGCTGTACTGTAATGCACGCAGCCCTCTGGGATACAGGGTGCAGGCCCTGAGTCTGGACGATGGAGCCGTGTTTCAGGAGGGGCAGCTGGTGCAGAGGCTGGTGGAGCCTAGAAATGGTTGTCATGGTAGCATTGTCGGATTTCCTGCTCCTTTACATCTGCAGCATCCTGCAGGACACTCCAGACACTGGACATCGTTCCTGAACCATAACAACCACAAGAGTTCTGTAACGTCACTGTCAGAAAACAACTTCAGCATCTCCATGTCTGAATCTTCTTCAAACATCTCACCTCATCGAGACGCCCCTCCTGACTTCCTGACCCCTACATGGGTGGTGTATTCCCACCCAACATGGGCCACAGCACGTAAGGACCTGGGAGTGTTCCTCAGCCTGTTTCCTCGTGATCCAGACAGCTGGCGTGGCCCCTGGGTGATCTACGAAGGTCCCAGTGCATACTCAGACCTGACCTACCTGGAGCTGTCTCCCTCGCCTGGAGCACCGCCCGCTGTGGCCTTCGCCTGCCTCTTTGAGTGTGGCTCTAAAACAGCCTACGATGAAATCTGCTTCAGCATCTTCACCCTGTACGAGCTGATTGATAACCTTCCTGGAGCCGGGCAGCAGACAGGTGGGACGAGTCGCAGACATGATCCTGCAGGTCCATCAGTCCAACAGGTTCCTCGAGTGAAGAAGAGGAGGTGGAAGAAGCTGATGAAGATGTGCTCCGTCTCTTAAAGAGTTTACACTGTTAGTGATTTCTGTTTATTCTCAGTACCGACCTGATCACTGAGCAAAGATAAATCATAAACATGATTTCAGTAGAACTTCTTGTCAAATAAAACTAAATAAATGTCTAATGCTGCTTTTATAGATTGTTGATGTGGTCTTCTCATGTGTTATCTTTTGAAAAGCAGTTTTCTGTAAACTGAGTATTTTTTAACAAAATAAGGGTTTATTAAATGCAGCGACATTTTTGATGTGTAATTTTTAAAATCTGTTTGTGAACCAATTTTTTCTCTGTCTCACCATTTTTGCCATTTATAAATATAAACAAATAAAAACCAATGTTCTTTATGTGTACAATGTATTTCAGCAATTTAAATTATTTATTGGGGTAAACGAGGACAGTAGTTGTTGCAGCTTTAAAAGAGAAATGAGTGTCTGTTCTTGCTGAATTTGAACACTCAGCTGCTCCGAAGTGGTTGATGCCCGATCCTGTTTTTTGTGACGTGCTAAATGGGCCAGGGCTGCCCTTTGTCACCGGTCCTGTTCATAACCTTTATGGACAGGATTTCTAGGAGCAGCCGTGGTGTGGAGGGTGTTGAGTTTGGTGACAGGAGAATCTCGTCTCTGCTTTTTGCGGATGATGTGGTCCTCCTAGCTTCATCAGGCTCTGACCTTCAGCTCTTGCTGGGGAGGTTCGCAGCCGAGTGTGAAGCGGCTGGGATGAGGATCAGCACCTCCAAGTCTGAGGCCATGGTTCTTGACTGGAAAAAGGTGGATTGCCAACTCCGGGTCGGGAGAGAGATCCTGCCTCAAGTGGAGGAGTTCAAGTATCTCGGGGTCTTGTTCACGAGTGAGGGAAGGAGGGAGCAGGAGATCGACAGGCGGATTGGGGCAGCGTCTGCAGTGATGCGGACGCTGAACCGGTCTGTTGTGGTAAAGAGGGAGCTGAGCCAGAAAGCAAGGCTCTTGATTTACCAGTCGGTCTACGTCCCAATCCTCACCTATGGTCATGAGCTTTGGGTAGTGACCGAAAGAACGAGATCGCGGATACAAGCAGCTGAAATGAGTTTCCTCCGCAGGGTGGCCGGGCTCAGCCTTAGGGATAGGGTAAGAAGCTCGGACATTCGGGAGAGACTCGGAGTAGAGCCGCTGCTCCTCCATATCGAAAGGAGCCAGTTGAGGTGGTTCGGGCATCTGGTAAGGATGCCTCCTGGACGCCTCCCTCGGGAGGTGTTCTGGGCATGTCCTGCCAGCAGGAGGCCCCCAGGTCGTCCCAGGACAAGCTGGAGGAAATACATCTTCAGGTTGGCCTGGGAACGCCTGGGCGTCCCAGCTGAGGAGCTGGTGGACTTGGCCGGGGAGAAGATGGCCTGGGCTGCCCGACTTGGAATGCTGCCCCCGCGACCCGGACCCGGATAAGCGGAAGAAGGCGAGACGAGGCTAAATGTTTGTCTCAAACTGCGAGCTGATCAAATACACTTCATTTGTGGAGTGATGTCTGGCATTGTCCTGAGATAAGTCGAGTGTTTTTGGAGAAAAGACGTCACTTAGGTCAGATCCTCAGCTGCCACTGAGCTGCTGGTTATAGAGTCTTGCAGAACGGCTGAATCTTATTCTTCAAGTTTATTAAATGAAGGTTTTCTTTTGAAATAAAAAGTAAAACATAGGTTTTAAAGTTCAACTCTTAAATAAACCAGAACATATTGGTTAAATTAAAGCTCAGCCCCTCTGTATTTAATTCACCTCGCTGCAGACGAAGCAAAGCTGCAGCCCATTAAACTCAGATTACTCACAGCAGCAGCTGCAGTAGGTTATCACACCTATATGGATTTCTTCTTTTGTGAAGCTGAAGCCTTTACAGGCTTGTTTTAGCCGAGTTAAGTTTGAAGAACATGAGCGGTTAAAGTGGAGCCGTGTGTTTTTAGTTAAAATCCAGAACAGATTGTGTTTGGAGGACGTCTGGACCGTCTGCATTCTCTGCTTCCCCTCCTCTTTGTTGCATAACTCCACGCTGACAAGAAGGTCATTTCTCTGCTCGAAGGCCTTCAAACAAGGTGTTTCCCCCTTTTTCCTCACAAATCGGAGCTTTACAGCGGATAGAAATGGGACTGAGGAGCTTTGTTGTTCTGGCTGTGTTCATGGAAGTTTACCTCGCTGCTGATTTATCAGCTCATCCTGAGACAACGGAGGAAAACCCCAGACAGGTGAGCGGGAACAAGCTACAACACAAACTATCCTTTCATCTGTTTTGTAGCTTATCAGGTATTGAACAGTGTAGAGGTAACTGTGAACTAAGCAGCAAAAAGACTTTATAAGGAGGACATATATTTGTTGCAGGCATCACCACATTGGGACCTTTTTGTACACTGTACAAAATTCATTACAAGCTTGTGAAAAAACACAGCTTGTTGTAACTAAATGTTTTTGAACACTAGCAGTGAGCTGAGAATAAATGGTGCAGAAATAAAGACAATAAATATCTTAGTCTGAGAGGGTAAAGGGACTTAACACAATAAAAGTAAAAAGTTAAGTCTTGTTTGGGTGAAAGTCCTATCCTGGTTGATGTCGGGTTGGGAAGCATGTAGAAGTCCAAAAATAAACAGCTGAGTGGACAGATCAGTTCTTCCACTTGTTCTTCTTAGCAGGCAGCTGTCCTGTGGCCTCTAAGTATTTGTTGACGAGTTCTTCTTGTGTGGCTGGGAGGCAGGGCTGATATCTGCTGTAATCCATGGTGTACTCTCCTTTTCCCTGCAAAAGCACAGATGGGAAGGTTCAAATCCTCCTGGAGTCATAAAGAAGGGTCTAAATGTCACGACTCCCCTCCAATTATTTAGCTCCTTCTGGCTTTAACCTGAATATTGTTTTCTGACTGTCTGGCTGCTCAACCGAGTCATGAAATAGTGAAGGATGCACTTAAAGCTCGGCTCTAAAGGCATCAATATGGGAGAAACGATACTGAAAATCCATTTTGGTAAATCAATGCTTTCATTTCAGATATATTGGAATTAAAACCCAATAACATCCAGCTGCACTCTTCAGCTGTTGATATGAAACTCACTTCAGTGCAGGATCGTAGTTCTGTAGCGTAGCCAAACATGTCGCTTAGTGGAATCTGTCGGAAGAGACATGTTGAAATTAATGAGATAAAAACTTAAAGGCAGATTTAGTTTTTATTAGTGTAAACTGTGCAAACTGGACTCACATCAGCATACAAAGTGAAGTATCCCTCAGCGCCGTCCTGTCCCGTGATCACACCGTGGCGACGGTTTACCCCAGAGATGATGGTTCCTTGGAACTCCTGAGGAGCAACGACCTCCACAGACATGATCGGCTCCAGAATGATGGTGTTGGCATTTTCCATCGCTGTAGACAAAAACCCACTGTTATTAGAAAAGTAAATAAAGCAGCAAAAAGAGGTCAAAGGTAACCTGCTCACCTTGTTTCAGAGCACCTTCTCCCGCACGAATGAAGGAGATCTCATTAGAGTCCACTATGTGATGAGCTCCGTCTTCCAGGAGGAACCGGACTCCTGAGATCATGTGCCCGCTGAGGGGTCCCTTCTCACAGGCCTCCCTGAAGCCCTGAGGAATGATGGAGAGGAAAAAATTAGAGAGGAAATAGAAACGACTGAAGAAGTTACTTATGAAGTTTCCACCTGCCTTTTCAACAGCTGGCACAAACTGCTTGGGCACGTTTGTCCCAACAGTCTGGTCTTCAAACTCCAGCTTGGTGTAATGGTCTGCCTCCAGAGGCTCGAGGACGCCAATAACTTTACCGTACTGGCCAGAACCGCCGCTCTGCTTCTTGTGAGTGAACTCGAACCTGAACATAAAGAACAAAGAATCTATTTAAGCAATAATCTTTGAATGTGTGATGGAAAAGTAAAATTTGGTGACATCATCTGTGTCCTGCAGAACCTGAACTAAAGTAAAGCTGTATAAAATGGTTCTTGCAAAGTTTTTTTTTTGTCAATGACTAGATATAAAGACTTCCAAGTGGTTCATACAGAACATTTTAAAAGTGTTTTTATCATTAACTAGAATGTGTTAAAATATTTAATTGGGATACATAAATGTTGGGTGTTAGAGAAATTTCTTTTTTTGTAGAGTCATTTGAATAAACCACCATCATGACTCCTTTGATTTCTGAGGAAGAGGGAACCCTTTTGAAACTTTAAAATCATGTCTTGTTATCCCTAAAGGGGAAAACTCTTCAGAACTGAAATAACAAAACAAAATTTTATTTTTCCTGACAATACACTATATACTATATATTATACATTATATTGTAGTATACAATCTATACTACAATATTTCCTAAGCTTCCACTCTCTTGGCTTCTGTAATACAGAGCAGTTGTGATTTTAAAAAAATGCATTAAGTGATTTTTAATTTGAGAAATTTAAAAAAGTAATCCAGAAATGAAGAAAATGGGATCTAAAAAGTTAAATCTAGCATTATTAAATTACCTCATTAAAGTTCAAAATGTCGTTTTATTTTTTTTTTTTTAAAGGTTAAACTGTACCACATGCCAGGTATACATTACAACCAATGAGACAAACATTGTATTTGAGTTGCAAACTGTAAAGCAGGGAGGATGTTCGGAAAAAAGGTGCACTGTCTCTTTAAGAAGGCGTCGACCAATGAGAGCTCAGCTATCCAGGAAGTAAGCGGAGCAGCAGCTGAGTCGAACATGTCTTTCTGTTAACTCCTAACAACACTCCAGAGGCTAAACATTCATCACAAACGGCGCAGGCAGGACATCTTTTTAGTTTCTTATTTTTCATCTGTTTACTCAGTCCTTTTTTCCAGACATTTCCTTTGGTTTTACTGAGCGAGCTGAAGGGGAACAGCCACACCCGACTGACAGAGGGTCAAAGTCCTCAAGGAACCGGATGCTTCAGTGAGGATTTATTTTATTTCTCTCCTTTCTGAACACAGAAGGAAGTTTTCACAGTGGAGGCGGCTAGAGATGTGATGACAACACGGGAGCTGAACCCGAATTACTATGAGGCGACGAGAGCAGCCAAGGTGGTCCAGCTCTACCTGAACACCCGTTTCGGGTCCCCGTTCAGAGTGTTCGGGCTGGACAAGGTCTACAAAGCGAGTGTAGAGGTCAGCTTAACTCCACACGTCACAGGAATGACTGGTTTACAAATCTAACCTTTAGTTTTCTTTTTATAGGATGTTGGAGACTCTGGAAGAAGATATCACCTGGAGGTGTTGGTGAAAGAATTAATCAGTGATGTAAGAAATGTATTTTTAAAAAACTTTGTACTCTATAAAGCTAGCCAAGATCAGGATATTGAAGTACATATGAGCAAAAATGCAAAGTATTTTTTTCCTTTCAAATTGAACTTCTTTCATTGCCTAAATAACAGCTTTATTCATCCTAACGTGTTCCCAGCATTGTGTTTATACAGTCTTTATGAAAGGATCCTGTGTTTAACCTCCTAGGTATGACATTGGGTTTAAACAGCAGATTAATCTCTGGCTTTAGCGAGCAGGTCTAACCAGGCGTCATGAGAATTACCTGCCTCCATATTGATTTTACCGTAGTTTGAATGTTTGATTTATGTCATGGTAACATGTAGGCAACGCCCTCAATCTACTCCCTCTTTTTCCTTGCTCATCGTATCTGACATGTCTTCTATTTTTTTACTTTTGACAAAAAAAAACATTATTTTCCCAGATGACGGAGAGGTGTTCTGCTGAGGTTTTCTTTCCGAGGGGAGAAAAGCAACTCCCACCTCAAGTCCAGGTGTCTTCACTGGAGAAGCTGCTCATGATCAACACTAACGCTGAAGAAGAGGCGCTATACCAGAAATACAAGACGATATCCCCCCTGCTGTCCACAGGACATTTACCTGGTAGGTCCAAGAAACAATTTCTGCTCAAAATCAAAGTCTACAACTGGACTCTGCCTTATAAAGGAACATCTATCGACCTTGTAATTCACTGTGCATCATATACAAGACGGGATGTAATTTTATTTCTTTCAGATAACCAAGGTAACATGGATCCTGATATGAAACCCTTCTGGTACCTTTGTATCGTGGCCTCAAGCTTCATCATGCTGAATGAATCCACAGAAAACACTCTGTACAACATGGCTCAAGTGGCCAGCCTCACACAGCTGGTACGTGTTTAACTGATTAATTGAGAGAATGGTTTAATTTGTGTTGCATAACATAAATTTAGAATTTTCTGTAGGCTTTATATGTAGTTAGAAACATTTTATGCCTCTTTTTACTGTTACTACTTTAATGTATAAAGAACTAATGCACATGGATCAGAAAAGCCCAAAAGAAAAACCATTAATGTACAATGGTGAGATGGGGGTTTTCCAGACCAAATACCAGCTGGAGATCAAGTCTAGTCACATTTTCACCAACTCCTTTTCTGTCCTTGAATTTTTTCTTTTCTTTCTTTGTCTTTTGCAGCCAACCGAGAACGATCAGCTGAAGTTTGACAGTATAGTGCTGCTGCATGACATGATCTCTCAGGTAAACACTAGACTGTTTAAGCAGCTATCTGGATTATTTTTCTATGTATCAAAGTTTTCTAAATGTTTTAAATCAGAGGTCCCCGGCCCAGTACCAATCCGCAGCTCATTTAGTACCGGGCTGTGAGAACGGCAGAATTAAAAAAATTAATTGATGTATTGATCGCGCCTGAAAGATCCGGTGTGTTACTTGCAGTATGGAGCCCACAGCACTGTGATCACCTGCTGACAAGCTGCAAAGTGAGCTGAGCTGAGCTGCCCTCCTCCTCACCTCCTGGTGCAACAGTTCATAATCCATGATCCATCTCTACGGTTCGAACGCACGCGGGCCGCGGATCCACACTGGCGCGCTTCTAAATGATCCCGACATCCTATTGTGCTCTAAGAATCTGCTTATAATTCCCCTCTGAGAAAGACGTTGGTTCTGCTGTCACGTATAGAGGTTCATTCTGTCGGACTAGTCATTTGTGTTGACCAGAACGAATGACAGAACACCTCTGATCCAGTCTCGTTCGCACACGCGCGCTTGCCGAGCGGCAGAATCCTTCATCTCTGTCACCTGCTGGATCATCCTCTCTCTCTCTCTCTCTGATGGAGGAACCAGACTAATCTATTTCTGTCTAAGATAACATGCTGTGTTGGACTTTTATAAGAGCCGATGAACGTTAATATTATGACCGCTGCTCCGTCAGGAGCCACAGAGCAGCGCCTCGTCACGCCCCCTCACCTGTTCCTGCTGCACCTGACAGCAGGGAGCGAACTGTCTGTCTGTCAGACCCGTGAGGTGGACAGGAGTCTGTCCTCCATTAAATTAGTTTTTATGTTCGGGGGTGCACAAAATTATTCATCAGAGGTTCTCAAGGGAGAACCTCGCCCTGGTCTCTGGTACGCATGTCGCGCGGGGGGGTGGATGATGATGATTTTGATTATAAGCTGTCGCTGTCGAATGTGACCCGTTGCACCCCTACTGGGAATGTGTGAATTGCGTGGATCAGGTGTGTGTGTGTGTGTGTGTGTGTGTGTGTGTGTGTGTTGAAGCGCGAGTCAACGGAGCCGTGCGTTACCAGTTCGGTGCCACCCGCATTGGAGATGTGGTGTGTGTCGGTTGGAGTTCCTGTCGTAGGCTATGTGTCCACTAGCTTCAGAGGCCATCTCAGCACTCAGTCACTGAGCTGCAACAGGACTAGAAGCTCGTCGGATCAAAAGACTCCCTGACCCATCGGGACTGCGCAGCGCAAAGGCGCGTTCGGGCAATCAGTTCTGGTACGCAGAATGAAACCAGGTTCTCCTGAGGACCTGCCAACAGGCTATATGCAGGCCTGTTTATATTATTCTAAATATTATTTAAGATTTGGATTGACATCTTGAGTTAAATGTGCGTATTTAATGAGCATGGAGCAGAAAAATATTCTACAAAATAATCACAACATGCCCTATAGGTGATAGTCCAGGACTCTTGTAAAAGAGATTCTGAATCTCAATGGGGACTTTCCTGGTTAAATAAAGGTTAATAAATAAAAATGCAGAGCAAAAATATCCCCTGCTGCAACACTATCCACAGGCAAACGAGCTATTTGCCGCTGTCTCATTCACTCCCGTTTAATCCTTTTTAACATCGTTTGTTCTTTGACATGAATCCGTTACAGCTCAATCAAAATTTGCTCTCTACATATCCAGGAAATAGTTTCAGCGACGTGAATGTACTGCTCCCAGTGCTACGGCCTCTGTTGTTCCGGCGGGGAATTGCTTTGCAACAGCCTGCTACAAATGTAGAAGTCTGAAGGCAAAACGCCTACGTCAATACGTCTGCGTCTCTCACTTGCGCAGCCGACGCAGAAGCATAAATTAGGCTTTAGATTTGTGAACTGAGTGATTAAACTCTACACTTTGAGCTACACAGTTTATGCCCAGCAACGTAATGTGCCGTGTGTAAGCGCGCACATGACCAGACGCGCTTGACGAGGTGTTTTGAAGAGGAGCCGTAAGACGTTATATTCAAAAACTACTGTTGATGAAATAATCCACAATGCAGCTTTAATATAGCTGAAAACTGGATGTACAACTGTTTTTTTGTGTTTTTCCTTTTTAAATACACATTTCATTTACAAAAAGGCTGAACTTCTTAAGACTTTACGTTTTTATATTTATAACATTTATAAAGTAATGGTTTCTTGATAAGTGGTGGAAAATTAAGTTGATCAGATTATCTTTTAGCTCTGGTAACATCCTGTTTAATCTACTTTTACGTTACCTAGAACACACTCCTGTTCATCTGGGTCAAAGTTTTTAAAGATGTATTAAATAAAAACATTTCTGTTGCAGGAAATCCTTCAATGGAAGCTGTTGTTCAACTGGTCTCCTGTAGAGGGCGTTAAAGTGCTTCAGACAGAGCAGCAGCCTCGCTGCCAACATTGTTAAAATCTGAACACAAACTAAACTGCAGCAATTAACCAAACTGTTGGAGTTAAATCAAAATGTAAAAACCTGGAGTTTATACTCAATAAATTTTTCTGAGTCGCTTTGGATAAAAGCATCTGCTAAACACATGAACATAAACTTTATACACAAATGACAGTGAAGTGTTTATGCAGGAGACGTGGACTTACGGTACAGGACTGGTGATGGTTTCTCTGAAAGCCACTTTAGGTTTCCCCATCACACAGGGACAGCTGTATTCCCGCTCCATCCTCTAAAACAACGAACCAGAACAGAAGAGTGACCACAAAATATACAGAAATTTACTGAACGTACAAAATATGTTGGCAGCATCACTGGAGGAAAAACGGCTAAACGCTCACTGATGTATGCATCCATCCAATGTAGATATTAAATGAATTCTGCAACAGGATGCAGGGGTTGTTCACTGTCTGACGTCGTACCTGAGAGTAAATCTCCAGATGCAGCTCTCCCATGCCTGAGATGATGGTCTCTTTGCTCTCTGGGTCATAATGAACTCTGAACGTAGGATCCTCTCTGGTGAACCGGTTGATGCCTTTAGAGAACTTGTCCATGTCATTCTGATTGAACACAAGAACAGTTGAGACAGACGAGTTGAGAAATTAATTTTTATTATCAGTTTAACAGGAACTAAATTTAAAGTATTTTACCTTATGGGAGGGCTTAATGGACATGGAAATTACAGGGTCTGGAATGTGAATTGACTCCTAGGGGACCAAAAGGATAAATGAGACAAACACTAGACTTTAAAAAAAAAAAAAGAGCTGATCTCCTGCTATTTGTGCACCGTGAACCTTTTAGTGACTCACCATGGACAGGTTTGCACTAGTCTTGGATGTAAATGTGTCTCCACTTGCACAGTCAATCCCAAACAAAGCGCAGATGTCTCCGGCGTAAACCTCATCCACATCCTGAAAAAGGATCCGAAAGCCGGAAAACAAATTAAAACCACAACTGACTAAACTAATCAGATTTAAATGATCAGGTCTTGTTTTGATGCAAGACGAATGGAAACATTCTGCTGTCAGAGGGGATGTGGTGCTTATCTACAAACTTGACTAAAGCCAAAAGATGAACTCAACCATTCTGACCAGTCACGCTCTTCTGCAGTTTAAATCTGCACACCACAGATAGAAAACTCTGACCTCTGCAGTCTCCCGACGTTTGGTTTGTTCTCACCTCCATCTGATCAGCATGGAGACACACAAGCCTCTGAACTCTCACTCTCTTGCCCGTGCGCGTGTTGTAGATGTATTCTCCTTTCTTCAGACAGCCCTGATACACTCGAATATACGTCAGCTGACCAAACTTACCAGCCTGTTCACAAGAAAATAAATCAACACAGCATGACACAATGGTTATCCGAGGCTCACCTCACATTAGAGAGGAAAGGAGAAGACAAAAGGTACCTCCAGTTTGAAGGCCAGACCAACGAAGGGGTTTGAAGAATCTCTCGTAGAATCCATTTCAATCTTTGAGGCGTCAGAGTCTCTATTAATGAGGAAAAACACACAAACAGATTTTATAAAGAGAAAATCTGAACTTTTTGTACATGCAAACTAAAAAATATGGTTCTTACTCATCATTGAGGATAGCATAGTTTTTGACTTCGCTAGGGTTCGGCAGGTAATCCAGGACGGCGTCCAGAAGAGGCTGGACGCCCTTGTTCTTCAGCGCCGTTCCCACCAACACCGGGGTGAAGAGACGCTGCACTGTGGCTCTGCGGATGGCAGCCTACAGGACGGAGGAGAAAAGTCAAGGAGCAAACTACTCTGATCCTAAATTAAAGAATGCTTTTGGGTTTATTTAAAAAGCAGGTTCAAACTAAACTGGATGAATCAGTTTATAAAAATTTGAAGTAGATTTTAGTTGTTTTGCATGGGTCATGATATGGGACATAAGTGGTTAATAAAAAAAAATGGAACTAAACAAATTGGTTCAAGCTTTTTGTTGTTTCATATTCAATAACATGGTGAGCTCAATTTTCTTTACGAACAAACTGATTTTCCTTTCTGCCTTCAGTGAACTTCATGTTTGCTGCTAATTTGCTGATTTTGGAGCTCTAACATTCTGAACTAATGAACATATTAAACATTACATTATACATTTGGCTCCATGCTCTTTTTATTTAAAGACACAAACCTTTAAGTCTTCTTTGGTGGGAAGTTTCTCCTCCAGGAAAATCTCCCCCAAGGTCTCATCAGCGTTGGCGACACACTCGACCAGTTCCTGCCTTCGGTCTGCAGCTTCAGCACGAAAATCTGCTGGGATCTCGTCGTAGCGAATTGTTTGACTGCAGGGAAAAAAGAAACGTCAGATTTGGTATCAATAGATCTAAATGATACTAAGAGCGTTTTCTGTCAGTCTAATAAAAACATTAATCTCAGGTTTTCATACCCAAACGGTCCATCAAAGTATATGCTCCGCTCTTCTATAAGGTCGATGATGCCACGCATGTTTCCCTCCAGGCCGATTGGGATGTTCAAAAACGCTGCATTGTGATTTAGTTTGGATCTAAAAAAAAAAGTGAAAAACTTGTTTGAATGATTTGTGAAATCATGCTATGCTCAAATATTTATTTTAAACACTAATTTTTTAATTTAAAAATAAATAGCAGAGAATTTTTTTTTATTTCAATCTATATCACAATCAGATTAGAGACTTTTTTGTGATTCGTGCCAAATTTAATCAACTTTCCTGACATCACAAGCCGTTTAAGAAGTACAGTATATTCATCTCAGGAATTAAACCTTTAGGATAAAGTTACGGTATGCACTGGTCTGTATTAAATTGGTGCTGATTTTGTCCTCTTTAAACACTCAGCTCTTTGTGTCTCTGATAAGAATAACTTTAGTGTGAATGTGCAGAAATAAACTGGACCTCAACTGCTGCAGGGCTCGGCTGGGGTTGGCTCCCATTCGGTCCAGTTTGTTTATAAAGGTGAGGAAAGGTACGTTGTAGCGCTTCATCTGTCTGTTTACGGTCATAGTCTGACACTGGACGCCTCCCACCGCACACAGAACCAGCACTGCTCCGTCCAGCACACGCAGCGCTCGCTCCACCTCGATGGTAAAGTCCACGTGACCTGAGGAATATTTACAGAACTTTTAGTCTAATAATGCAGCCCCAGAGCTGTTGGAGCAGAAACAGGCAACGTGCTTCCTTTAAAACCAGACTGACTTTGTTAAAGTAAAGAGCCATTTTAAAAATTAAAACCTGCATTAGGTTAAATACAAATGTCTTTACAATTAACTGCAAAGGTCCTGACAGAAAATTTACCAGGACATCATCTGTTTTTCTTCTGACGTTTTTCTTCCACTGTGCATATATCCTCAAAGGTTTTAAGAATTTCAAGCACCCATTAGAACCTTGTAATTAAAACACCATTAAAACAAAAGAGTTTAAAAGAAAATAGAGAGAAGCTGGTAGAGAAACAACCTCTAAACAAATGTTTCTGCAGTAGACAATTTAAACTGCAAGATTCATAAAACAAGATTATATCAAGTTAATCTGTTTTGGACTATTTTTGTTTTAATGTTGTTTTGTTTTTCTTTTGGGACATTAAAACCAGACTGTGATGTCCCTTAGACTGGCTGAGTTTGTGTTAAAATATTTTGTGTGTCAACCACCCCTCACAATTCTGCTACAAATTCAAACTGGATAGTGGATATTGTCTAAGACATTGTCTTATGTAATGAACTAAACAAGTGCTCAGATTCATCACAGCACCAGTACCTGGTGTATCAATGATATTAATGTTGTGATTCTTCCACATGGTGTAGGTAGCAGCTGACTGGATGGTGATGCCCCTCTGTCTCTCCAGCTCCATAGAGTCCATAGTGGCTCCAACACCATCCTTCCCCTTCACCTAAACATCAAAAAACAAAATCATAAAACAGTCTGCTCACCTCAGCTGACTGGAAAACAAGTTAAACAGGTCAGATCCTGGTGCTCACCTCGTGAATCTCAGCTATCCTGCCCGTGTAGAACAAGACCCTCTCAGTCAGGGTGGTCTTCCCTGAGTCGATGTGAGCGGAGATACCGATGTTACGGATCCTCTCGTTGGGAAAAATACCAGAAGAACACGTCCGACAGGTGTTTATGAGCACCTGAGTATAAAAAGCAGAGGCAGATTAAAAACTGCTAATGTGAGAAATGTAGTAAACTGCTATTAGCAATAGCATACCTTTTTAAGTGTGACGCATCCTGGTGCCAAAACATGCGTTCTGGCCAAACAAAGACCTGCTTTCAGTACTCTCATTCTGACAACAGAGTCCAGACGGGCTGGTTGCTTCTACACGACCCCAAACCCTGCTGAGAACCGGTGAATGTCACGCCGGTGGCCCGGTTGTGAAACTACTTCCGCGTCTACGGAAGCCCGCAAGTCCAAAAATAACACGTTTTTCTTTATGCAGAGATAACTGAAAAGGAAATGTCATTTGACATCAGTCTTTGGAAAAGTTTTTATTTTTTTCCTAAAACAACAGTACAAAATTATAATGAGCAATAAAAACAATGCTTTCAGATGATATCTGAGAAATCCCTAACATTTAGTCCAACATGGTGTTTCACGATTTGAATAATAAAATTATATAAGCTGATTGCATTATTTAAGCTCTAAATAATTTTTGTTTTATTGAATTATACATCTTAAGTGGACATTTTTTCTTTTTTATTTTAAAATACTTCATGGAATATAACAATATATAGTTACACCTTTTTAAAAAGTCATATTGTGATTATATCCCTTGCATTTATCGTGAAGTCTGACAATGTTTAAAATTTTGGCAAGCTAGCTTGTGTAAGTTAATTTGAGCATATGTCATTTTTGCTATACGCTAAAAACATTTTTATTAGGTCGATATCAAAATTTGGCTACCGTTTTGACGAGAGTCCTGAATTTACCTAACTCTAATATTTATTTTTCATTATATTGTTTCAGAGTCATATTTTTAAAAGCATTTTGATTTTGCCTGTACAAGGTTATCGGAACTTTTTCCGATAACACCTAAAGGCAGCACCGTTTAACCCGCAGAGTTACTTTCATGCGGCCCATCTGTTCATTTATTTAAAATTCCAAAGACTAGAACAGAGCAGGTTGGTTTTTCATGTTTTCTGTGTGTTTTAGTAACCTTGCAGTTACTGCATCTACGGCAAGAACTGCGTTTTAAATAGCTGTAAAGGGAAAGGACTTGTTCAAATGAACGAGGGTGCACGTTAGCTAGACCTGCCCTGTTTTACTGAACGTTTCCTCTTTTTTTTCCAACCGCACGCTGTTACTAACAGGCATTTAACTCTTTAGTCTTTGACGAGAGAAGCTGCAGACATCATTCTGACAGCTGCTTGCTCTGTCGGTAAGTTTGGAGATATTTTAATATATGTAAAGTTAGTAGTTGTCTTATAGACCGTCCCTAATAAGTCATTTTAAAAATTACTTTTACAACAAAACTGGCTTTAAAAAAAACTCTTGTTTTAAAATGTTGAATAAAACGCTTATTTTTATTGTAAATGTTTCAATAAACAGATCTACAATGTTATTCAGGCAACACTTTACAGATCTTATCTTTAAACCAACATTTCACTGTGTAAACTTCATCATAATGAGGAGTGGCTGTATTTTCCACTGTAACCTGATGATTAAACAAATACATGACAGGTGAATAGATAAGTAGCAATAAATACTGAGGTGGTGGTTGAAGGGTGCAACATCTCTTCACTGTTTCAACAGCTGAGATCTTTTCTTTTTTGTGTGCTTTTGATGGTTTTGAAAGAAAGTTCTCATAAAGTATGTCAGTGTTTTAGTGGGTGTGTATGTGTAAAACACATACCTTCAAAGCATATGATCATCAGGCATTATCTATGCTGTTTTAATGAAAACCTGATGAACAGGATTGCTATTAAAGGGTGGCCCCGAAATGTTTGGGTTCAAGTTTTCACTGAAGCTGGAAAATATACGTTTTATCAGGTTTTGTGAAGTAGCCCTGAACTTGTACTTCTCTAAAATGTTCTCCCACAAGACAAACATTACTGCCCTTGTGTTACCAATCTGAAACAGAAGAAACATGCTGCTAACTATTCATTTTTTCTAGAATTAGACCAGAAAACTCTTCATTTTTGTTTTTTGTACTCAGGTGTGAGGTTTTTACTTCTTGGTTACTTCTTCTAATCTAACCCATCTAAACACTGAATATTCCTTCACAGGTGTGAGTCATAATGTGAGATTATTTGTAATTTTTATAATTGCATAA
Source organism: Callopanchax toddi (assembly GCA_006937965.1). Lineage (NCBI taxonomy): Eukaryota > Metazoa > Chordata > Actinopteri > Cyprinodontiformes > Nothobranchiidae > Callopanchax > Callopanchax toddi. The sequence continues at coordinate 998,830 of SSNR01000070.1, read as the reverse complement.
GAATTGACATGAATGTGTGTATTTTTGTGCTTTGCTGTGAGCTGTTTTTTCCATTGCTACGCTTCCTGTCTCATTTCCTTTCTGCGAACTTTCCTTCTTAAAGCGGGGTGACTGCACATCGGTCACCATGAATGATACTGAATAACATTCAGCAGCTTCCCTATTACAAAATATAAGACTGTGATTCATATAAATGTGCATTTAATAGAAAGAAAGCACAAAGCAGTATTTTGTAGTTTGGAATACCAATTTTATTGTATTACAAAAAAAGTTTCTGAATTCTTATTTTACTTTGCGCTACTTGACTATGGAAAAATTATCATCACAGTTATTTTGGTTAGTATTAAAACCATGAGTAATTAATGCGATAACTCATGAGTTATGAAAACTGCAGAGATCACATTTTAAGGGAAAGGGGAATTTGTGGCCACATAGAAATATCCGTCAGTACAATGTAGAGGAATTTGTTCCCTGAGGAGCAGAGGGCAGCCATTTTTTGGATGATGCTCAGGAGGCAGCTGGAGGTAGGGGTTACATTAACTGAATATTTTCCATCTTTGACCCATTTTTTTCAAAAAGGAAACTCTGAAGGCCATTTGTCATTTTGACAGGTTGCAATTCACATCCCTAACCACTTGGTGGCGAGTGAGCATATTAATTATCTGTTGTCTCACTTGACCTTGGAAAGAATGTCACGCTGAGTGTCTGAAGTTTCTTCAAAAAGCCAAATTATGATGATGATGTTCATAAGAGGTGATAAAAGAAATATCGATGCAGTGGAAGATGAAGGACAAAAAAGTAATCAACCTGAGAATCGTCTATCCGGGGCAAAAGTTCAAAACCTCATGAGAATATCCTTATGGTAACAACAGTGATCTAAATGTGTTTGGAAACTGCAGAGTTCATGTTTTAAAGCTGCAGTGAGAAATCTTCAAGTAAGCTAGGTATCGCTAACTATTTTACACAAACGTCTCAGAGCTCTCACCCCTCCCGTCAGGTATAATCCTTATGCCGTGCCTCTCCCGGACATGGGACCACGCATTGCCACAGAAACAGTAGAGAGCAAAACATCAGCTGTAGAAGCGTTCAGGATTTTCCTCTTTCTACGTCCAAACATTGTTTGTTTTCTGCTAGCTGAAAATGTGTTTTTCTTTTGGGGACTCTGGTATTTTTTCCTAAAATTGAAGCGCTAACAGCTGGCCGTTTCTGTCCTTCTCTCACTTCTGGGATGTTCTGCTTTAAAATGCACCAGGACGCATTAATGGAGGATCCAAGCAGTGCGGAAGTGAGGCGCTTCGGTGAGACAGACAGCTGGATTGTCTAATAGTTACTTTCGGTCCGAAAAGTATGATTGGCTGAAGTTTTTAGAGAACTGCGAGGGAACCACCTTATTGATTTCTTTCGTTTTTTTTAATCGCCACAATATATTTATAGCTATACTATGTTAGAACGTTGTTAAGAGGCATGAAAAAAAAGTTTTAAGCTACATTGATTACCAAATTCTTCTTAGTACTGCAGATACTGATTTACATCACCCTGATGATGTAAATCAGCGTCTGCAGTTTCCTTAAACGTGGACTCTGAAGTTTCCAAACACATTTAGACACCAGATAATAAAATGTAATTTTCTGTTCGATTTATCAATAACATAAAACATGGACAAACAGAGCTGCTATAAATGCAGATAAGAGCTGCTCGGATGTTCAAGCAGGTAGTCACATGGGTTTCAGAAGGGGCAAAGGTCATGTCATTTGGAAGGAATGACACAATAAGAACATATTGCAAAGCAGAATGTGTCAAAAATCATTTCAATACCAATTGTTTAATGTTGATCACATTGTTTTTGTGATATTTTTGTGGGAGCAAAAATTTAAATACAAATTAAAATTCATAGCCTTAGCTGAACTTTTATGTGCAAATTTTAAAGTGGACACTTATGCCAGAAACATTTACAAACCTTTATGTTTTTAGTGCTTCCTTTATAATTTCAGTACAAAACAACTACTAAATAAAAAAGAAAAGAAAAGAAATTTCACTGCTTTCACTAACAGGCCATATTTAGTACAGCTGACAAGCCATTTTGGGCCCAAGAACTGTGGTTCAAGTCCAGGTGCTGAAACTAAATTCAGGTCACCAGACAAAGTCAGCATATGTGCATCAAACCGTTCCGATTTTTCATCTCAAATGCTCCAAATTTATGCACCCAAAACCTGTTTTAACCTGTTTATCATCACCGTTTCTAAGCCAGCTCATATCTGTCAGAACACAGGTTGACCTTTAACCCCATTCAGTCCAATTTTACTGTCTATCCATGTTAACCTTTGATGTTTGAAACATGCATTCTCTGCTTAGTGTCTTATCTCTAAATTTGCAAAGAAATAACAAAGCTTACTATTCTATGGTTTCCTTTAAACTGCAAAAACTAACAAAAAATTTGGGTTTTTTGAAAGTCAGTAAAGTCATAGAGGTTAAAATACTTGAAATACTGTGTTTCTTCAGAAGTAGTTTTAGTTTTAAACATTAAAATGCATTCTTGTAACATCTGAGGCAGAAACTTGATTACAACCTGAATTTATTGCACTTTGATATCCTTTTTTTCTTTAGGTATTAAATGATACTTTTCTTGTCTTGGAGATGCTTGCACTTGATCAGAATTTATTATTTGCTCCATTCTGTTCTAAGAAGTGTTGTAGCCTTTAAAATGTGAAATTAGAAGAGATAGATTGCATCAATTTTATTATGATCAGAGTCTCTACTACTAAATTATTAATAATCTGCTTGTTCTCACAGATTTGAACAATCCCAGCAGTGACGGAAAGGTGTGGACCAGTCTAAGACTTTCCAAGCTTATTGCATGGATTTGGTGACTAAGTTCAAGTTGTAATTTAATATTGAGGGTGTGTCCTGGTTATTGCTACTACTAGCTACGGCATGCGGGATGGGCCAAACGCACTCTGATCAGTCGTGCAGCACTGCTGCCTCAGGCAGAGCAAAGTGGAATACCAACAAGAAAGCTCATGGATGTCGTCCCTTCAGATTTAGAAGCAAAGCGAAGCCACAGAGTGAGCAATTAAACGGAAATCCCGTAAAAATTAAAGTCCTCTCCTGTCTGGGGAGGAGGAAGCGAGAGTCCAGCCAGAGCGAAGCGGATTTTGGTTACGGAAACGCAGCCGCAGATCCAGCGACGCACCGCGGCCACACGGTGGTTAAGTTGCCCAGGGACGAGGTTGTGTCGGCAGGCGTGGAACACCCAGAAGCCCCGGCGGGTCGCTTCGAGAACTCATCCAGCCTCAGTGATCGTGTCGAGGCCGTCCAGCTCGCTGTAAACCGAGAACCTTCGGCTGATGCACCAGGCTCGGTGACACGGAGTGGTGAAGAGGAGCCGACACCCGTGAGTGAGGACGATGCCTCGGATCCTCCAGCGAGGACCATGGAAGACCAGCCACTGAGGGGAAACAACCGGGACCACATTGTGCCTGAGTCCGGGGTGTTGACTAGGGCTAATCTGAGCGTTCTCACCTCTGACCCGGACACTGAACGGACTTTGCCCCCGGATCAGCATTTGGATGCTGGGCTGCCTATAACAGACGACCACGGTGACGCTAAAATGACTAAACCCGAATGTACCAGCCGTTCCTGTCCAACTAAACCAGACGATGATCAAAGCAGTTACCTTCCGACTGAAACCAAGAGCCTAAAGGACTCTGAGATCCACAAAAGTTCACCGGGAGGCCAGTGTTTGTCCATACCGACAGTGGTCATAACCGAAGACACAAACCAAAGCTACTCCCAGGAAACGGATCCCAGCACCGGCTCGTTTCTGGACAGCCACCCGGGGGACCAGTCTCCCTTCTCTGATAGCGGCTGCGGAGGGTCCCCTGCTCAGATGCCCGTCCCTTCGAGGAGGGAGTCCCGCATCTCCCTCACCTCCCTGTCTCCTCTCTCGTCCTTCGATGAAGACGATTACATGAATATCAGTGAACCCGAGTCTTCGAGCCCATCTGTGCTCAGCTTAGAGGATGGAAACGCGGTAAGTCCCTTCAACATAAAGCATAAGAAATCAGTAGAAAAAGAACTGATAGTGTGTGATTATGTTTCTCATCTAGACTATAAAAACATTAATTGCTGCTTCAGATAAATATTTGTTGTCAGATTGAATCCATTTATTCTGATGACATGCAAATAAACTTGAATCACAGACAAACCAGATTGTGAAAATTAAAGCAATAGTTGTGTTAATTTTTGTACACTGCAGTGAGATTTGCAGGCTCATGTGTATCCCTTAAACATCAGACAACACACAGGAGCATAAATACACATGAAGGAATTTCCATTCCATTGTTTCTTCAAGCTTTTATCAAGCAGTGTTCACACAGATCATGTTTAGGCTCAGAACTCCATAACATTTTAATTTGGGGCAAGGATGCTATCAAATTAAAAGCATATACACAAGTTAAAATGTGCATGTCGATCGATAAATGTGCAAAACTAGACATTTGTAAACTATTGAGTCAAATCACATACACAACATGAATGTATATTTTCTCTGAGAATACCGTTTAAAAACTTGCAACTTAAAGGTTTCACAAATCCAAAGTTTGTGTTTACAGAAGTGATTTTTTTTTCATTGTGAGTTAAAGGAGCAATGCTTTTGAGAATACAAATTAACAGTTGTAATCACAGCACAGATATCTACCACTGCCTGAGAATGCATTCCTTCAACTTCATAACTTCAAGTTGAAACACCAAAAAGTAGCAGAACAAAACCAGTTTGGTAAACTATTCATTATAGGATCTTGCATTTCAAAACAGGTAGTTTATCATAGGTATTGTTAATAATGTGCTTTACATTAACTGGACAGATTTATTCAGTTAATTGTTAAATCACTTGTGAGTAAAGGCAGGCAAAAGTGACCCGTATCAAAAATCTTTTTTGCCTATATCCAACTTTTTTATGAGTCTGAAGAGCACAAATCCTACTTTTGTCCAAATCCAACCCAGATCACTTTCAAATGTGTTCCTAAATAAGATCCGATGTTTTTCAAAATGTCTGAACAGTTGAGTTGCAGTTCATCCAACTTTTATGTCAAAAACACGTGATGGTTAGAACAAATCTGCACTGCAAAATAACATGTAAACAATGGATGGAATAAGCTTTGCTTCTCACTTGGTCACAATTTGGCCACAACACATGAGGAGCACAACTGGACACATAATTATTTCAAAACTGAACTTGATTCTTAACCCCACTCACTCAACACATGCTCTGGGAGTGCACCTTCAGCCAGAGGCGGATTCCCCCAAGGTACTGGACAGATTGCTACAGGAACACAATCATTCCTGCCAGTAGGCATTACTATTTAACAAATATGCAATACCAAAAAAACTCTTTTTGTTGCAACCTTCTTGTTGGAATCTGCTGCTTTATGTAACAAATGTAAGTTCCTGCAATGGATTAAGAAAGTGTCTGTCTGTCAGATTGAACAACATGCTAACTTGTAGCATCCATATTTACTGCACATGCACGTTATTTCAGAGCCATACACTGTTCACGTTGGAGTCTGACATCTACACTATTAATAATAATAATAATAATGGTTACCCAATAACCCAATAATAATGTATAAAGGGCCAACTAAAGATAGTTTCTTTACAACACAGTTTAAGGTGATAATGGAGAGATGCTGATGGAGAAACGTTTCAATGGAGATACACATTCTATAGTGACAGCAACACTCAGACAGTGTTATCCATACATAATGGTTTAAATTATCTAATAGAATAGTGATATACTGTTTATACAGAACTGCACATAAACAGTGCACAGGTGTGCATGCCTGCTAAACATAATGTGTGTATTAGTTTCTTCTGCCACTGCACTCCTTTGCGTACTGGTGTTACGTCGCGGTATCAATCGCACAGCCTGTGATCATACACTGACAAGCTGCAGTCTGAGCTTAGCTGCTCACTGTAAGTTTTACTTTCATGTTGCGGGGTGCTGCGCCTGGTACTCCCTTGAGTACCTCGTTGAAAAAATTCTGTGCACCCCTGTGTGTATAAAGAGTTTAAAATGACCTGTTTCTTCATTTTTGTTGGCACTATGGAGTTGAACAAGGCAGTGGATTGATGTATCTGTGCTCCATTGATAAGCCTGTGACCATGTTACTGTGATAACAGTTCTCAATTCTAAAGCATTGTGTTCTCAAATGTGTTGCTTCTCATATTTATAGAGAAATATTTATAACTGTAAATGTGTACTTTGTATTTGTGAAATCTTTAAACTGTAACTAAACTGTATTCTTACAAAGATAACCTAAATCTCATGTTGTGTATGTGATATGACTCATTTAATATGCTCAACCATTGACCAATATGCACAAATATTCATGTACAATTTTATTTTGATGGTGTCCTTAGTTACTCCACATTTTACGGTAGTTAAACTTCAGAACGTGAAGCTTTTTAAAGTGCTGCTAACAAGGCTCCTGTCTTCCAAGCATTTTTATGTGCCGATATAATGAAGCCAAAAAGAACTTTGTGCATCAGATATTTAATTGGTTGTTTAATTGTTGCCTCCAGATTTTAACAGGTGATTTTAGTACATTAAAATTAAATAAAAAGAAACACTCATTTCCAAAATTTATCGTGCAAACACATTTTTTATTTGGTTGTCATCTGATTGCGGTTTGCTCTGTGAATAAACTTTACTGATGTTATCAAGTAAAAATAAAAGATCAAGATTAAAGCTGCTGCTTCTTGAGGCATGAGGAAAATATATATTTTTTAGCAAGATTTGTGATATTTAAGTTTCCACAGAGAGCTTTGATACACTTTTGTTGTCCAGATAAGCGTGGAATGTTTTAAAAACCGCTGGCGATGGCCTTCCAGGATCTTCTCTTCTTGGAAGCTCATGAATCTTACATATCATGTTCTGTCATCATTAGGGCTCATAATAAAAAATGTGTTGTGTGCATTTCACTTTGTATCCCTCACTTTCAACACAAGTTGTTCTATGAGTTACCTAATCCAGATTTGTTTTGGACTCTGCAGCAGCGGTTACAAATGTTTGGATTTTCAACAAAAATCATGGATTTAATTTACTTTTTACATGTTTCCCTTCTGTCAAGCAGTGTAAGGCCCATGGTACTGTTTTTGCGTGTGTGTGTGTGTGTGTGTGTGGTTTTAGCAAAACAACTCATGAGCCACTGGACAGATTTGAATGAAACTCATAGAAAGTAATTGCGGTATATGATGTACGTCTACAGCTGAATGAGTTTTGACATTAAGGTATGTCCGTATTTTCTTAAAACATTTACCCAACTTTAACAACTCAACAGCAGTCACGTCTGGCTTAGTCAGTGTACACACAGTTCATGCTCAGGGTTAGAACTGCGTAATCTGTCTCTCAGTGGTATTTTAACATAGTTACATTTCAGAACATGAAGCTTAATGTGCAGGCGAGGAATGAAGGCTCCTGTCATGCAAGAATTTTCATGTGTTGTAATGAGACTGAAAAACATTATTAGACACAATTTGTCGTCGTGCATTAAATATTTAATTGGTTGTTTTATACTCTCCAGATAACAGGTGATTTTAGTGCATTAAAACCAAAGAAACAGACTCTTATTTCCAACTAACACAAACACGCCTCATGCTCACTTGACTTTGAGGAGCTCAGCCATGAGGCCATTTAAACTTTGTGCAAACACATTTTTCATTTGCTAGTCATCTGACTGCAGTTTGCTCTGTGAATAAACTTTACCGATGTTATCAAGAATAAAAGATCAGGATGAATGTTGCTGCTTCTTGAGGCATGAGGTGTAGGTTAAAGATGTTTTCTTAACAGGATATTGGGATATTAATTTTCCACAGAGAGCTTTGATACGCTGTTGTGTAGATATGTTTGGAATGTTTTGAAAACCACTGGTGATGGCCTTCCAGCATCTCTTCTTTTCTTCTCTTCTCGGCAGCTCATGAATTTTGATTGTTCATGCTTCGTCATCATGTGGGCTCATAATAAGAGATCTTTTGTTTGCATTTCGCTTTGCTGTTTGCCCTGTAGAACATAGAAGTTTAATAGGTTTTATTATTGCCTGCAGCTCAAAGGTGTAAAGTGGACCTGAATGTTTTTGTGTGTGTGTTCGTTTGTGTTGTAGAAAATTATCCTGTGAACCGTTTGACAGATTTAAATGGAATTTGTAGTGAGTAATCATTAGATGAATGTCTACAACTCTTAAATGTTTTGAGTCTACTTGATCCAAGATGGCTGCCACAGCTCATCAACATAAATAGCTACTCAGTCCGTTTGACAGATATTGAGCTAAAATATAATGTAGTTGTAGCTTAGAGTCATTTACAAGACACGCCCTAATTGCTAATAAATCACAGGAAATCTTGCAATATTGAGTCAGATCTGACATCATCATATTTTCCAGATTTGACCAAAACGGATATAAATCATTTCTTAGCATAAGATGATCTAGTTTAGAAGTCCAGCACAATATCCAGTGGGCAAAATATTTTTTTTTTTTGGGGAAGTTTTGTAACAAATGCCTATATTTTTTCTTGTATAATAGTGGAAATCAATTAATTAAATTATTCTATTAAAAGTTGGTTTTGTTTCTCCGTGCCAACATTCAGATTTCCAAACAAATTGATTTTAAGTCAAATACCTGGAGTAATTAGAAATAGTTATCATTCTGCAAATAGTAAACGCATATTTTCATGACAGTAGTGATGTCTGCAGGTCATTTAACAGTCTAGGACTTGAATCTAGGAAATGAACCGCCTAAGAAGTTGAATTCTTCCTGTTCTTAGAATGACGCTGGCCTGTTGTTCCTGATAAGTGCTTTAATGGGGATGCTTTGTCCTCCCGCTGCTCATAAAGCTGTTGTAAGAAGCAGAAAGAGGGTGTGTGTGTGTGTTTGCTTTATTGGCTCTGAAAGGAGGTGACTGCTGTCAGCTCCTAGCCAAACCTTACATCTATAATTTACTTTTTCTGTGACGTAAGAGGATACCTGCTCACACTTGAATACACATACACACGCTCTTGCAACTATGCTGTCTAACATTCAGAGTTGTGTGTGTAATGGAAAATTGGGCTGAAGGCTGAGCTGGTTGCTAGGCAATGTCTTTACCATATATGGTACTCTCTCTTTTTTTCCTTCTTGTCTTGTTTTCGTTCTCACAGACAGTATCTATTCTGTCGCTGACATTTGAATGCTATTAAATGTAAATTTCATTTTATGTTCAACAGTAAACTTGGAATTATGTCAGGCTGGGGGATGCCATTCTCACTTTAAATGGCAAACTTTAAACAAAAGTTACATTTTCCTTTCACACAACACAAGTCAGACCTTGCAGGGGAACAAAAGAAACGGAGGAAAATGTTGATAATCTGGCAAAGAAATGGCACACAAACGCAAAAAAAACACAATGAAGCTCGGAAACACTTAGCCTACACATAATGAATATTCCTATTTATGCATCATATTAACTCGAACAGCACAATGGCTTGTTTGTTTTCTGTTCCACACGTCACTCCCACAGTACGTATGCATAAAGAGTTAAAAACAAAAATCTATTATTTCAAAAAAGAGATTCTTCTAGTAGACAGTACATTTTTGTATAACCTCACGAATGCAGCTTATACCTTTACCCACAGATCTCATGTTTAATGGTGACATCATCAACAAACACAATCATGAACATTTTACAAATTGTTCCTGGTACTGATGTATTTAGGTGGAAATAATGTATGTTTTGTTTATGTGGAGTTAAACAATTAAAGTCTAATTTCAAGTTTTATACATAAAACATGAACACAATTGTACACGCAAGTTTAAGTAATGTTTAGTGTTTTTCTTACAGTTCAGTACAAGTAAATGCATGATCTGTATTTCATGATTAATGACATCATATTGTTATTTAACAAAATAAAGTTATAATTTTATGATGTCATGAAATAAATGTATCTAAATCTGTTCCTAAAATGATTAAGCTGACATCAGCTCCTTTTTCCTGACCTTGGGGTGGGAAGAAGTCACATTAAGTTGCCAATAAAGCAAATTTGACATTTTTCACTCACGCATTAGTCACATGTATGGTAGGAATGGAAAATCCTCTGCAATCACAAGTGTCAGAGTTTCGGGGAAGCTGAGAACGTTTTGTATTCTGCAAAAAGAGACGTACAGTATTGATTTTACTTTATGTCTCTTCTAAAGAAGACTTTTGTTGTTGAACTTTCTTGTGTTTGTTCAACAACCAGTACAGCTGAGCTGCTTGAAGACTGGAGATTGTAGGAGGGGGTATAAAAGGATGTGGTTTGTATGAAGTGGATTTGAGAGCCGCACCAGAAAACAGTCTTAGTGTAAGCGTATGCTGTCACTCCTGTAGCTGATCTAAGTTGCCTGACAGGTTCTTTGTTTCTGTACATACACACACATGCACTCCTCTGTACATTACTAAAGAACCTGACATGCAGACAATGGAAGAGCACTGGAGACGTTTGGAGAGGCCTTTTGTCCCTACCCCCATGCTGCCATGGCTGTCACAAATCTGTCAGGAGATTGGCTCAGCGTTGGGCTCAGAATTTGCCCCGTAGGGATTAGAGGATGAGAGGGAGGAGAAGAAGAGCGGAGAGAAGACTTCTGACTGTGTTAAAGTTTGTGCCTTCAGGGAGACGGGGTGAGTGATTCAGATGAGGTAGTAACAGGGAAAGGATTAGTCCAAGCAAGCAGATAGCTGAGGGAGGAGAAGAAGTTTGGCTGGGAGTTCGATATGCCTAATGACGGCAATAAACATTTCATTATTGAGGGAGTTTAAAAAAGGAAAGGGGGAAGGGTGTGGAAGCGTTGCAACAGGACAAATTGTGGATTGCGGTGTCAATAAGAGCTTTTAGGGGAAAAAAAAAAAAAAGGATTTCCTCACCACAGTTCTAGACTAACTTCAGCTGTCAAACTGGAATACAGCACGCTAGCGAAGAGTTGATTTAGTTAAACTGATTTATAAAGACTGTTAAATCCGTCAGGGAGGCGACGTCACACCAGTTAGTGCTTTATTGAGGACATCGTGTGCTGATGGGGCAGAGCTTTTTGTGTCGGCTGTTCTCGCTTCATCTCTGGGCTCTGGGTCAGCACCTGCCTCCCGGCCCGCTCTAGCTTTGTCTGTCAGGTAGAAAACTGAGTCTGACCCGACTCCGATGTGTTTGCTGATGTCAAGTTTATTCTGAAAGGAGATATGAGGGTTGCTTGAACCAAATGCAGGTGACGGGTTTTGCTATGATGTGACTGATAGCTCAGTGACTCGTTGCAGCATGATTGTTATCTGTTCTCCCACTCTGCACTTTGTTTCGTGTCGCTGTGATAAACTTCATCTGGGTTAAGTCAGCCAGCTGGATCATCATGCCTCAGACTGTAATCTCTTATGCAACTACCTAATTGCTCACAGCTAATATTACCTTTAATGTCGAGTTGGCACTGATGAGTAGCAAATATTCTGTTAGGTGATTTGAAACTACGTGTTTTCCTGCTCCTACTTTTGCAAGTTTAAAAGAGTAAAAAAAAGTCAGGATGGTTAATGGAAAGGACATCCTGTGCTTGTATTTGTGGCTTTGTGACAGGTACTGGTGACATTTATGAGATTCCAGGACCAGTCGGAGCTGGTTGGGTGGAGGTGGTTAATTCAACCTCACAGATCGACATTAAGCTGTCATGAATCAGCTGGAGTCTGATGTGTAACAGGAAGAGCTTTGGGTTTCTGTTTTATCTTTGTTTGTTTTTTACCCTTATTAACTTTCAGGTGAACATATGCAAAAAACAAAAACAGCCCATAAGTTAAGGGTTTGTCAACATAACACGGTTAATACTTGGTCCACAAATAAATGCTACGTCAGCCGGTTAATATTAGAGTTTGGTGTTTTTTAAAGTGATTTGTATCCGTTTACCATATCTACATCTTGCTTCACTATAGGTGGCAAACAAACATCAGCTTAAAATAGTTTAGTTTGCACATACAAGGCTGGACATGTTACTAAATCTGATCTCAGTGCAGTAAATCTTTGCGTATCATCAAACATCAACTACTAACACATTTCAAATGTAAATATAAAAGGAGACATAATCAAAGGTAAATATGGTGATTTTTAAAATCTGGTTAGTCTAAAATCTGATCTTCAGTTATGTTAGTTTAAAGGAATATTTCACCCAAAAGTCCATCCATCCATCCATTTTCTGTAGCCGCTTATTCCTCCACAGAGGGTCGCGGGGCAGCTGGTGCCTATCTCCAGCGGTCAAGGGGCGAGAGGCGGGGGACACCCTGGACAGGTCGCCAGTCCATCGCAGTTTCACCCAAAAGTGATTTTTTTTTTTTAAATCTACTGCCATATTCCCCATAGTTAGACATGTTTCATTGAGGTCACTAGGCAGAATTAGTATCACTACTGAGTGAGTTTTAAGGACTTTTTATCTCACAATGCTAGTTGTTACCATTCACTTACAGTGTTTTACGCTAAGCTAATGCTAAAGGAGTACTGCTGGATCAGGATAACAGCTGGGCTGTTTACATAGTGTTTTTACCCACTTATCTAAGTATGGGTAATATGGCAACAGACATAAACATCCCTTTTGGATGGAGTATCCCTTTAAAAGAAGACTTTTTAAGATGGACTAGGTTGACCACAAAGGATTCATTTTAATCGGACTCCTCTCCTCCTACGATCTTCATCAACTCACTGCACTATTTAGTTTGCATAACAAGCTATTAGCATCTAATAAAATGGCATTATGGCATTTCTACTAACTGAATAAATTGTTTAAAAGCAGTTTAATTCTAGATTAAGGTTTAGAGCTTTTGGTCTGATCATTTTCAGCTTCATTATTCCTGATTGGAAAAGGAAAAGGAGAACGTGTTCTAACAAGCTGGAGACGTTTAAGGTTCTCTGTGCATTTTCAGCCTCTTGGTTTAATGTTTAGGTCAGACACAAATATATTCTGTTCACACGAAGCCAAACTGGAGACGGTATGAAGGAAGGGCACTCCTTCACTTCTGCAGAAAGAACATTTACAGGATCCATTAGTCAAACACAAAAGGTGTTTTTCATGAAGAGGCATACGCTGGCTGCTTTACTCACTGAAGTAGGACAAAAAGTCGAGATAGATTTGGTTGCATGGTCTGTTTGTTAGAAATAGAAACTATTCAAACACGTATGTCCTACATGTAGCTGCAGACTTTTACAGATGTTTGTCTCATTGCTCATGTGCAGGTCAAACATACGGCATGTCGTTTGATTAGTGAAGCAGCAGGTCTGCACAAGCACGAAGAATTTATGTCATGTTACGAATTCAGAATACCACTTGGTGTGCTTGAAAAACATCAGAGGTTTTTAATGTTTTATTGGTGTCGTCACTGAGGGTTGCTTTGGGGTTTAATCTGATGCCTCAGTTTGTGGTGGCAAAGTACAAAACAGAAGATGGTCTTACTAGCAAAATGTCTCTAAATGTTCCGAATTCTGCAGACTGAGGAATCACTGTAAAAGTTAAAAATAAAAAACGAACATTTAGAATTATTAATCTTCAGTTAAGTTGATGTTTTGGATATTTTGAAGTGTGCTTTATGTCTTATCCACTGTAGAAAGCTTTCTGAACTTAAAGCAACTCATACTTCTCCAAACTGAGGTCGTTCAGAAAGCTATCTGCAATGAGTGAGTTTGTTGTTTTTGTTATTTAATATTAACTAGTATTATTCATATCTTTTACACAGAAAAAACGTTTCAAAATGGCTGGAAAATCCCATCAGTGCAAACAGATGTTTTCTCTCTTATGAAACAAGTCAATTGAAATTAAATATTGATCAAAGCTGCCAAACAGACTCTGGGTTTTCATTCTGTCCCAGATTGTTTATATTAAAAAATAATTAGGGCTTTGTTTAATAGTGACAGCGTTTTAGGAAAGCAGCTGGTGAAAGAATGCAGAGCAGAGGGAGGCTGAGCAGTAAGAGGAACTTATTCACAGAAATCATTAAGTTATAAAATAATCCTTTTATGATTACAGCCACTTGTTCCTGCTGTTTATTGCTCACATGAACCCGCGCTACCACACATGCTCACACCCCTTTAGCTGAGATCTACTCTAGGTTTACATTTTATTTGCATAATATGCTCTTTAAAAATGTTTTAGTAAATTGACAAGGAGCTAAATAAACTGTGTAACGCACACGGTGAACAACATGTTCCTGGTTTTTACTGGTCGTCTGTGATTTCCCACACACTCACGCTTCTAATCAACCCATGTCTGGTTCTTCTCAAGGTACTTGCGTCAAAGCTCCTGTTTCATGCTGTCCTCGCTTTGGTATTTTTCGACATAGATAAACATTACACACACACACACTTGCAGGCTCACACAGATACACTTTGAGACAGTGAGGTTGTGTTTTACGACACCACCGTGCTGCCCTTGGTAAATGTTTTATGAATGGGTTTTGTCATGTATGTTGTGCACCTGGCCTTGGCTAAAGGGTGGGTTTGTCGAGTGTGTGTACAGCAGGGTGTGCTTTCCTTTTAATGAATAATCATCCTTCTGGACTTCATGTAGCCTAATTCTTTGTTAGACTTGCTAATAAAGACCAGGACCCTGTTAGTCAGGGTTTCAGATTTGTTAGTTGTGTGACCACCCACTCCTTTCTTAACAACAGGATTTAATCCTTGTTTGTCTTTTTTTTTTTTCAGCTTAAACACTGGACGAATGTGAAGAACGTGGTTCGCGTTGTCCCTCTCCAGAAGCCCTACAGGATCTGGAAAGAATGGGTGCAGCTAGCTGGCCATGAAGGTATGCATAAAGTATCTCAGTTCTTTTAGAGAGTTGCAAGATAAGATTGAAACCACAGTCATCTGTTTGGTAAACAAATCTGCAGCTGGTAGCCAGTCAATGTGTCCTAACACAAAGACTGGAGACAGAAATGGCTAGCCTGACAAAACAGCACCTCTGAGGCAGGTTTATAACACATATAATCAAAATGTAATGACCTGGGGTATTAAGTCAAATCAGATAAGTGTAAAATGTCAAACTGTTTCTTTAATCTATTTTTTTTCTTCAAGGTATCTTCCACAAAAGAGATGGCCTTGTGTTCAAGCAGTACTGTGAGTCTGAGAACCAGTGTCTGCAGAAGCTAATGGGAGACACTCTGCAGCCCTTTGTGCCTCAGTATTACGGTGTGGAGGAAAAAGCTGGACAGAAGTACAACAAAATACAAGACCTGCTGGCTGAGTTTGACAACCCCTCCATCATGGACTGCAAAATGGGCAGCAGGTACATTTTACAGCACAGCATTTAACGTCAACTTTAATGAAAATAAATAACAAACCTTTACATTTCAGAACATACTTAGAAGAGGAGCTTACAAAAGCAAGACAGCGTCCATGTCTGCGAAGGGACATGTATGAAAAAATGGTTTCAGTGGACCCCGAGGCCCCGACGGCGCAGGAGCGAATGGATCAGGGGGTCGTCAAACTACGCTACATGCAGTGGAGGGAGAACCTCAGCTCCACCAAGGAACTGGGATTTCGCATCGAGGGCATTATGGTCAGAGTCCGTGCTGTACTTTCATCTGTTGACATGCCTGGATGTAGTTCTGCGTTACTCAGGAGAACAAATAGTGCACCATGTTTCCACAAGATGTAAATAATCAGTGGAATTGATCTTCTGTTTGACTGAATGGAAAACAGCTGGGTTTTAGAAGCTTGTGTTTAAACTGTTTTCCTTTTGAAAATGTATCCAGGGCTGGTTTTCAGGGAGTAAAAATATATTTGCATACTTCAAAGAAAAAAAAAGAAAATATTTCCTGTGGCTTGTTTCCAGTCCAACAAGTAGTGGCAGCCGAGCTCTCGTTGATTCAAATCAACATGCATTTTCATTTTTTCCTGTCATCTTAATAAAAACATGTCGTTTGATCTCATACGTGTGCGGATATTAAAACATGTTAGTGTCATACTAATCAACCTAAGTTATGTCCTCATGCAAACCAGAATATCACTGATAAAAAGTGGAACAAATGTAAATGAGCTTGTGTTTCTTTTTACCACAGAAATACGGTGATGTCTGTCGAAGGAACTTCAAGAAGACAAAGCAGAAAGAGGACGTGATCAAGGTCTGGGAGTACTTCATCGACGACGACGTTTCCATTATGGTACATCACTAAATAATATATATTAATATCTTTTTAACAGTTTTAGTAAACATTTGTTTTCTGCAAGGGAGTTAGAAGGAAATATGAATCTAGCAACCAGTTAGCTTAGTTTGACATAAAGGAAACCACAAGCCTGACTGTTAAAGGCTGATATAATCCACCTAGTCATTGTTCAGTTACTGTTTAGTTCGTTAGATTAGGAACTAATTATTGTCTTAAAGTATCTGGCTTGTTGCTTAGCAACTTGTCTTAATGAGAAATAGTTTTGCAAGCAACAAACAAACACCAAGTTGTTTTTAAAATCTAAGGTTGGTGATCTTGAGTTGGATTTTGTCACTTGTTGCTTTATTACCACATGGATTGTGTTACTCTCTAACAGAGCCAGGCCGTTGCACCCGTTTCCAGTCCTTTATCTAAGCATAGTGAGCGAGCTGCAGCTGGTGGTTGCTTCATGTTTAGTGTCCAAACAGTTGTTGCTCAAGTCTGTTCAGTAGTTTATATTCTATGTAATTGGAAACAAGGGGGAGGGGCCATTTTTGCAATAATTTTTTACTTTTATGGTTTTTTTAATCACACTTTGATCTCTTATTTGATCTTCCTTTTCTCAGAAATGTTACCTGGAGCGGTTGGAGAAACTTTGCAGTGCCCTGGAGCAATCAGAGTTTTTCAGGACACATGAGGTGAGACGCATTCACTTCTCATATTTTCCGAACAAACCTGTCCTCCCTGTCATAGTTTTTTTTTATCACCCACTTGGCTCATTGACTGAATCACTTAGTTAACCTTCCCTGCCTGATTATTTTCACTGTAGGTCGTGGGTTCCTCTCTCCTGTTCGTGCATGACGCCTCTGGAAAGGCCGGTGTGTGGATGATTGACTTTGGGAAGACAGCTCCTCTGCCAGACACTACAACCGTGGACCACAGGACTCCCTGGGTTGAGGGCAACAGGGAGGAAGGCTACTTGTGGGGACTGGACAACCTCATAGAAATGTTAGGTGGCATACTCTCTAAGATGTCTTCAGAGGGAGAAAAAGTTCAGACAGTTGCAGAAAAGGATGGTCTAGCTGAGGAAGCAAAACTTTACACAAACTGAGACCGGAGGAGTATTTTAGGATTTCACCGGTTTTGTGTGTTTTTTAAAGATCTCTCATAATCCAAGTATCTTAGATGTGTACCTACCTACAGTACCCGTTAAAAGTTTGGACACACCTGTGCTCATATTGAATAAGAAGCAATGTCTAAATTTTGACGGGTATCGAAGGTGAAAAAGGCGAAGCAAAAGAAAACTTGTTTTGAAGTAGAAAAAGCTAATATGCATTATTTGGAGCTTCAGAGCCAAGAAGCACAAACACACATCCTTTTCGAAACAGTCTTCTAAGTTAATGGACCTTTGAACTTTCTCCTACCAAACACTACCCTTCATCTCCCTCTGTAGCGCCCTCTGTGGGTTGGTGTTGCACACCGCAGCCATGAACCAAATCCAGAGATGGCTTATGTTTTTTCTTTTAGGGGAGGTACTTTTATGCATTGCTTTTGATTTGTTTAAGCGTAACACTAACACACTGGTCAGACCAAGTGTTACCAAACTCAGCATGTAAACAGAGTTTATTGAACCTGTCTTGGCCTTGGGATGAACCTTCTCTCTATGCTTATAGAACTTCTGTGCCTAGCGTTTTTATAATATAGCTGTTTGATGATTCCAGTGCAAAGACTCAAACCAGAGTTCACCCAAGTATGAACTGATTTGTATCTGATCCCAAAGTTTTGCCTTGACTGGAACATGATTTAAGTCTTAACCTTTTTGTAGAAACTTTTTATTTTCTTGTACATTAAGCAGCTCAGAGCTGATCCTTTGAAACATGTTGCACTGTTGATCTTTAAAAAGCCATTGAACAAAATGAGCAGTGCCTCTGTGTGTTAAGTATTGGGTTTTCAGTGTGTTAATCAGATTTTTTTATATAGATTTTTTATGGTAAAGCTGTGGTGAGAATCATAAGATGAGAAGTGGAATTGAGTGATTTATTTAAAACGAGCAGTCTGTTTGGACTTCTCAAGTTTCACATGATTTTAAAACAGCATAATCTTAATGTTTATATGACGATTTGTAACCAAATGACAGACAACGAGGATAGCATAAGCCGCATTTTGGGATAAACTGGACGACTGTAGGTCTGATTTTAGGGTTTTGGTAACACAATTTACTATATAAAAATGTCTGGGATGTGGAAAATCAGGTCTTCCAGATTTTCAAGTGTCAGGCAGCTCTGTTGGGGTGTAAGTCATTCATATCCAACTTCTGAAATCATAATTTAAATGCAGGACTTGAGTTTATTTTTCATCTCTGAAAGTAAACATAAGGAAGGAAGTATTAGTGTTTACAAGTGTTTCGTTTGTCCACAAATTCTCTTTATATTTGTAAAGTGGCAGACGGTCAGGTTTTCACACTGGGTGCTGTTTTTAATGCAAGGAAACTGGATATGAACCATGTTTTTCTATTTTAAGGACAATGTGTTTTACAGCTGCAAAACATTAACTGGTTGAAACTGTTCCTTCTTTGTTCCTGTCATGGATTGCAATAAAATCAGAATAAGAGTTCTCAGGGTGGTTTTTCCCCTCCTCTGTGTGTCTTGCAAATCAAGGGGGCAATAACACCACACATCACGTTTTAAAGAATGTTCTTAAAAATATATTTAGTCAATAAATAATCTTTTCCAGGTTACTTATAAAAATCCACAAAGCACATACGGTATTCTTACTGTTAAGTAAAAAAGCCTGGCTTTAAATGACCATTTAGCACATTGGTAGCTGATGCATTGAACCCGAGCAGTCTCTCGCTTGTTGCTGGCTCAGAGTTTTTGTGTGGAGTAGAACCGCCTTTCCCGCCAGCCCGGCCTCCAACCCTCCTTCAGGAACCACGTAATGGGTCCCATCGCTGGCTCTGTGAGGGTCAAACATCCTCAGCTGCAGGTTGCTCTGAGCGATGCTGTCCAGACTCCACAGTCGGTAACGTAGGCTTTTACCCTGCTTGGCGAGAATGTAAACCTCTTTGACAGTTGTGCTGTTGACGGGACAGGGAGTGTGGCTGTCGGTGGCGAGGCAGAGCCAGGGCAGACTGGGATCGGACTGAGTGTGCTCTGTGCTCACGCTCCCCTGCTCCAAACCGAGGAGTACACCTGCACTCAGGAAATGTAACAGTTATGTTTTAGAAGTTATTACTTTGCTAAAATTTCATGTGACAGTAGCTGAGAGTCATTATGGCCCTAATTTAGCTCCATAACTGCTTTTTAGTTTATATGTAGTGACAGAGTGCTCTATGCTGGTTTTATTTTATTATACCAGTCATGTTTACTTTTAAATAGAATGCCACGAAAATAAAATATTAACATCTTGAACTGTTACCTTTTCAGTGACACATTTCTATGACTTGAACAAAATGTAGAACAATAATGGATCACTGAAGTTTTGAAAAAGAAAATTAGTCATATGATGGCAATTCTGTCACTTGTTGAAATAAGAATTTTATTTCTCAAAAGATTTTCATTTTAATCTGCATGTATTTTATTGCCTGTTGCATCTATTCCAATCATTCAGGTGCACTACCCCCCTAATGTTTGCAAACATCAATAGCCTTCAGTCGTAGGTAGTGGTTGGTTTACTCACATAAACTACTTGCTTCAAGTCCTTCTGATGGAACTTGCTCTAATTTGTTCCAAAACAAAAATCTTTTGGTATTATAATTATTGGCTAGAACAGCTTCTGCTCCTAGAGTTACTGTTTTGCTACACAACTAACTTTCTCTTGAACCAGTTTAGCTCTCATAGATCTCTCCTTTCATCTGTAATAATCAACTAAAACCATGTAAACTCTGGCCAAGTGGCCAACCATCAAGTCTTACCTGAAGCCACAGCCCAGTGTGCTCTATGACCATTACGTTGGCACGGCTCATGGTTCAAGTCGTTATCATATCTGTGATCTCTGTCAGGAAACTTTAGGCAGAAATCGCCAAAATCAAGAAAAACAACAAAATCACAATATAGTTTTACAGTCCTCTTGTGTTTGGATACGGGATGAGGACAGGCTGCCCCGCCCACAGGTGTGTGACGATGGTGGCACCATTACTGCCACTTAAACCTCCTGACAGAAGGTCAGCCTTACAGCCACAAACCTCTTCTGCTAGCAGGGCCATGTTGTGTGCTGACAAAATAAACAACAAACAAGTGAATCTTACCTGCTTTTGTAAGAATTATTTCATACAGTTTGCACACTTGTGTTACCTGAAAACATTTCTCCCTGAGCCGTGTACCCTCGTGTCATCGCTGTCTGAACCACAGTCTCCATGTCAACGGTCCGTTGTAGCTGCCGGAGGTGAGCAGCCATCCACAAGGCCACTAAACCACATCTGAAAAACAAAATATTATGAGGTTTCACATTTAAAAAGAAGACCAAGGTCTTACTGAACAGATAATAAAGTTGAATTACTGAGGACCATCCTGAATGAGAGAAGGCACATATGTGTTCACCAGTATCCACTGCAGGTCCTTCCTGAAACTGAAAAACAAAAAAAACAAAAAAATCAATTTTTTACACACATGAAAACAGTTTTTGAGTGAGCAGGTCTTTAGAAGTGATGGACATTCCAGTAAAACTAAGCTTTAATTCTAGGTAATATCACAGGCGTAAAAAGGTTTAATAATGACACAGTTTGAATGTTCTCAGACTAAAACTACTGACAGGTTTAGCTGAAGTTGTCCTTTGATTCGGAGAATAATGATTCATTTTTAGGGTTTTGTGGGCTTTAGTGAGAATTTGTCCCTGAGTAAAAAGCAAAAATGTTCTACTGGTTTTTAATATCATTGTATCTTCATGGATGAGAAGAATATGAGTGAAATATTCCTTAAAACTGTTAAACTATCATTTATCACAACTACCCGGTAATCTATTACCTGTTTAACTAAAGACATTAAAACAAGGCAACAAATGTTTTTTTAAGAGAATTAGAATGAACATTTTGTCCAGTCAATAGTTTTAAAATGAACTTACTATTGTGGTTATCAAAAAATGAGAAATTATTCCCAATGATGAGCTAATATCTAAGAATCACAGCTGCAATTTAAAAAAAATTATAAGGGAGTTGCAGATCATGTTGCACACTGAATTTTCTCTATGAAAAGTGTTCACATCTATCTTAAAATATTTTAAATGAACTGCACATTTACACCCAAAAATCTAATGGGTTATTACAAATGTTGCATCTGATACAAATTTCAGATCAGATAAGTTTGTCAGATGCTGAAAATAAAATTCACTATGAGTGCAGTGGATTTGCACACATTCAGGTAAAGAACTTTATCATGCATTTTGTCCATTTTTACTCCTGACATAAACATGACATTGTGATCAAACTAAGTGCAGTTATTCAGGCTGTTTTGATCTCACCAGCTCTCTCTCTGACTGATCAGTAGGCAGGCTTCTGTGTGATTCCCCTCTACAGGACTCTTGCTGCTGGCTATGGTCTGATACAGCTTCTTCTTTGGTGCTAAGACAGGTGGAAGTGGACCAAAAGCAAGAGGGGGTGGGGGTGGTGGACCAGGAGCAGTCAGAGGAGGAGGTGGTGGTGGTGTCAAAGGGCACTCCATGGGCATCTTCTCAGAGATCCTTCACCCTGAGACAAAGTGGTTTTTATAGTATATTGTACGTTTGCATTTTTTAACATCGAGAAAATAACTCACCTCCTGCGCTCCACAGTTTTTAACAACTTTCCCAGCTGTTAAGAAAACAGTGCAAAAATCAGAAAATGTGCAACATTTAGGATTTTTCACTCTGAAATGTATTAAAAGTTGTTTTTGGAGTGCTTTAAATGTGTGATATAGTCTCATAAAATCAGTAACAACGGCAGCAACAAAGAAAAAAGCAACTATCAGATAATACGGTTTCACCGGAAACTACGCTTGTGTAACTTCTTAACGCGAGAGAAAACGGAGTAGACGAGGAGCTGAGCAGCAGGACTGGACCAGTTCCAGTAGCCTCGAGGAAATACCTTCGGTCAGAGGGTTCTCGAGATAATAACTATTATGTCACGGAGACGACTGTGAAGATACATGTTTTGGTATTTGCCCTTGAATTATCGTCAACTTTATCTCCCCGTCTCACTTCATCCAAACGTACCTTGAGCTAGCTGTTAGCTGTTAGCGCAGCATTTACTTCTTTATGAAGAAGTGAAGGTGTTCAGAGGCAACAGCGCCCCCTTGAGTCATAATATAAAAGTTCACACATATTCTGCTCTTTTATAGAAACCCTACCATAAAAAGTATTCACACCCTTGAATGTTTTACCTTTTTATTGCTTTTTGTTTTTATAAATCAGGAATATATGTAATATATAAATATATTTAACTTTTATTAAAACATATATATTTTAAATGTACTATTATTTCGTATTTATTTTGAGCCAGTTGTCTTAATTACACTCCTTACCGGTTGGTGGCGGTAATACTCCGGGACATTACCTACACTATTCAAGGAAAAAGAAGTAGAAGTAAAGCGCCAGACTTCATTCATCGTTTTGAGGTGTGTGTGTTCCGTTGGCATTTATCATATAAATGATCTTATTATATATTTTTAAACACATAGTAAACATTGTTTTAGGGCTTATATACGAACCTTAACGGCTTGACACAAAGTTAGAAATCAGTTGTCGACTTTAAATGAATTTATTATGCTGAAAGTGTAAGCTAGCTTTTAGCTAACTCACTAATGGTCTTTAGTGCTGGGTGAATGTTTGTTAAAATCATTTACACAATTAGCTGTGGTATAGCTAAATTAAAACGAGGCTTTACATTGAGTAAATACGTAGTTTTTTCTTGTTCTCAGCTTTTTTTTCACCGACTACTTACCGAGTAGATTAAAAAATGACCACTCCAGCAGAGGTGCGGCCCAACCACACGATATATATCAACAACTTGAACGAAAAGATCAAGAAAGATGGTGAGTTTGACCATTTTCTTCCAGCCTGCCTGTTTAATTCACACACAAGCTTTAATCCATAAAGTCCATTTGTTGCTCTTATAATTGTGTTTGTTCACAGAGCTGAAGAAGTCGCTTTACGCTATTTTCTCACAGTTTGGGCAAATTTTGGACATCTTGGTCGCTCGAAACGTAAAGATGAAGGGTCAGGCCTTTGTTATCTTTAAAGAGATTAACAGCGCCTCCAATGCTTTAAGGTCCATGCAGGGCTTTCCATTCTATGACAAACCCATGGTAGGATTATAAAATGTTTAATAGTACATCACTTGGCAATCTTTATTATTTGATTTTACCTGAAAACTTGTTTTCCTGCAGCGAATTCAGTATGCTAAAATGGACTCCGACATTATAGCAAAGATGAAGGGGACCTATGTAGAACGTGATCGCAAGAAAGAGAAAAAGAAGCCCAAACCAGCTGATGCACCTGGAACCAAGAAAGGTGGAGCATCCATGGTTGCAGGTGTTCCTTCTGCGATGGCGGTAAGTGGAGAATGAGGTGTTTTGTGCTTAAAGCATGCATTGTTATGTTTAAGCATATGTATTCTGTGGAACACGTTAATTTTTTAAGTTTTTTGCATTGTAAACTAAAGAGAAACTTGTTTTTAGTGAGAATTAAAACATCTGACTTGTTTAACTTGTTTTTCTTGTTCCACATTTTCTACTTCTAACTGAATAGAGAATAGCAAGTAGGACAATAGTATTTATTTCATACAAATGACAACTGTTGTAACTGAGAACTTATCATTCATTAGGGAATGCCACCCATGAGCCAGGCTCCTCGCATGATGCACATTCCAGGCCAGCCTCCTTATATGCCCCCTCCAGGCATGATGCCTCCTCCTGGGATGGCTCCTGGCCAGATACCTCCAGGTGGCATTCCTCCTGGTCAGATGATGCCAGGACAGATGCCTCAGCAGGTAGTGTTCTGTTTATTTTTTTAAAAAGTCACAACATTCTTGTACGTTTGAGCCTAATCTCTTCTCTCACAGGTTTCAGAGAATCCTCCCAATCACATCCTCTTCCTCACCAACCTGCCAGAGGAGACGAACGAGCTCATGCTGTCCATGCTCTTCAACCAGTCAGTATTAACTTGCTTTTTAACTTTTATTTCCTTCAATAGATGTCGTTAAGGTTGACTTAAGCGAAGTAGTGAGTATTTTTCCTGCAGTAGACCGCGTTCAGAGCTCTCTGTTTGGACTATTCAGTGGTTTGTGGTAATATCTAAAAGTACCTCAACAAACCCTTCTTTTAAAAGGAACCCATTTAGATTCAGAACCTTATTTTTCGTGTTTAGGTTCCCTGGCTTCAAAGAGGTGCGTCTGGTTCCCGGTCGTCACGACATTGCCTTTGTGGAGTTTGACAACGAGGTGCAGGCAGGCGCAGCACGAGACGCACTACAGGGCTTCAAGATAACACAGACAAACGCCATGAAGATCTCTTTTGCCAAGAAATAACGTATCTTCACAGGTCTTGTTGTAGTGAGAGCACACCTTTTTTATTTTATAAAATAACAAACTAATGCTGTTTTTTTAAACATAGTTTTAGTTGAATTTTTCCCCTTCAAGGATTACGTGAGTATGAACTCTTGTTAATGTCAAGTCATTGTTTTATCACCTCAAGGGCAAAACTGTTTAAAAAATGTGAAAAATTAGAACTGTAAAAAACAAAATGTCAAAGCATTGCACCCAGAGTCTGGTCTACCAGACATTGTACCTGGAGCTTTTCTTTTTTATTTTAATTAAAACTTGAATTTGATACAACACTTTTCTTTGCTGTGTTTATATTTAAGTGCAACATTGTGTCTGACCCATATGTGGTGCTACAGACTTGTTTTCCTCTGCTTGTGACATTTGGTTTATGAACAGGTAAGGAAACTTCCCAAAACCTTACTAGTGATTATTTTTGACACTACACCTTCAAAGTATGTCTTACTTTTCTTATGTGGATGTCTAAATGATCACTGCTCTGATCTGCAGAAGAAAAACTCCCCCTTCCCCCTAAGTCTAGCACACCATGGAAAAGAATTGGGTATGGGGTTCACCACAAGAATTTTTTTCTGATGTTTTCACAATACTCCCACTGCAAAAATCTATCCACAAGATTCTGGAGATGTGTAAGCAAGTACACCCCCAGCCATATTTAATTTTTAAGTTATTGGTTAGCTGTCATTATAAGGCAACCATGTCATAACTGAGTTACTAGGTAGAATAATGGAATAGGCAGGGAAAGAAAAGCTCTGAAAAACAACAGTTTAGATGCAGATTTTTTGGAATTTGACATTTTTCATCAGCTAATCGTAAAATGTCCCTATTTGATTGTCTTCCTATTTGCAGATTAGTAAATTAAAAGTTTATTTGGTGCTCCTCTCAGCTTTGCAGTGTAATGACCAGTCAGTAAGAATCTCAAAGACTGGATTCAGATGGAGTGATGTGTGAATCAGGCCTCAAAAGTTTAATTTAGACTGGCACTACTCTGCCCAGCACACACAGGGCTTCCCTGTTGTGGACTTACACTGTGCCCTGGGTAATTGTCTGCAGGTCAGCCTAGTGATATACACAAAAATTCACATTCTTCTGCAGTTTCCCAAGCCTTTCCACACTCCCTTATTTTGCCTTGAGAAAGTGCTGACCTTAGCCACCAGGGTGCCTTCTGTGAGAGTGTGAGTGTGTGCAGGGCATGATCTTGGAAACATGACTTCCCATTTATTAGCAGAATAATCTCAGTTGAAGAGAATGAAAGTCTGACTGACTGGCTCTGTGTTAAAAATCACCTGTAAGGGATTTACAAACGCAAAGATGAGTGAAACCATTAGACCTACAGAAACTGACATTAAATTTTAAAGAGTTTGTTTCTAAAAGTCTGGTTTGTTTGTACTCTCAGTGAAGTGTAAACAAACCTTACAAGAACAAGGTTTGTATGACTTAATGTGAAGTTCAGAATTTATACATTCTCTGGGTCAGGATAAATGTGGAAGCAAAATCTTGTTTCCAGACCTCTTAAAGCAGCACTCCGGAGGATTTCATCAGGAGAGCAGTTTTTGAATCTAGCGTCCAAAGGCTCCTCCTCAAAACATCTCGACACGCGCGTCCGGTCGCGTGTGCGCGCGTGCACGCGGCGCATATACTTCGGACATGAACTGTACCGCTCAATGTGTAGGGTTTAATCACTCACAGTTCACAATCTTATTCCAACAATACTACGAGGGTCTGATGAGCCCTCTCTGTCCCTGCTGCTTCTGATATTAGCTCTGTTAGCAGAGAGCTGCTGCTGGACTCTGAAGCTGAACTTGACTCGGCCCTGGATGAACTTTCTGACCAAAATAAACGCACAACCCTGTCAAGTCTTGCCATTCTGTGAGGTGAAAGGTTTAAAAATAAAAATAAATCCATCTTTATCTGGGGAATGGGTAGGTTTTAGTAGAAATGAGCCGTGAGGCTGAGACGCAAACAGAGAAACACACGGAGCGTCCTGTACGACAGCGCCCCCTACTGGTACAGGTTTGGTCGCTGCGCGTGCATGTTGAGAGAATGCAGAAATTTGAATTTCATTGGCTGAAAAATGTCGGCGGCAAGAAATAATGGAAAGGGGTCTCTAGGAGGAAGGAGGGTCTTCATCAGAATGACAGATGTTGTGGAACTCAACCCATAGATCATAGTTTAGACCTGAAATATCATTTAAAACATTTAGAAAACTTTGATACAGAGAAAAATGCTCCAGAGAGCCGCTTTAAATTCTGTTTTTTAATAGAATCTGAATTCTTAAATTGCTCAAACTTTTCTTATGAATAATGTAACCTAATGCAGCATGATTGAAATGTGTTCAAAGGCAACACATTTATAAACATTTTATAAATTATAAGTTTAAATTTGAGCTAAAAACATATCTTTTAAGCAACTTATCAGTAAAAACTAATCTCAGCCCTTTATTGTAAAACCATTTCACTCAATGAAACATACATGGCTTCTATAATAGGAACAAAATGTTTTAACTAAGTCTTTTTACAGAAGTGCCACCACCTTGTAGTCATAGTTTGTTAAATCAGAAAATCTAAGTCTTATGGTGTAAACATTTTCCAAACTTTTACAGGTAACGTTTGTACTTTAAAACAAAAACGACCCAAAAATTGTTAAATTTGAAAAATTGAGTCATAAATAATTTGTAAGGAATTATGAGACTATTAACAAACACATGGAATTAGACTTGGTCTGTGTGTAAATATTTAGTATAAATAATTTAGATGTTTAGTTTTGGAACTTTGATTTACTGCACAAGGCATTAAAAAAAGCAAGGCCTACCTTTTTGTTTTCTCTTGAAATAACTACATTTATGATTTGGCAAAACTGGTGAAGCAGATGATCTTTATGAGTGTTGAACTGTTGATAAGTAATTATGATTAACTGACGATTTAAAGCTTTATTTTGACCAAAAGGTTTCAACCCTTCATCTACTCTAAAGGACACCAGAGTGACCATGAGATGGTGCCAGATGTCTTTCATCCAGAGTCACAAAGTTCACCAGCTTCTCCTCCATCAGGTGAGCTCCACTAGGAGAACCAGGGATGTGTGTTCCTGGAGCTTCTCTTAATTATTCAGATCATGCTTGGATGTCACTGCTCCCCTTATGCAAATCAGAGCTGTTCTCCTCAAGAGGCTTCTGTTCAGCTCCGGGGTCACCGCGGAGCGCCAGGCCGCGGAAACGCCACTGGTTGTCAGGGAAGCTCTTTAGCAACAACCCCTTCGTGGACCTTATGGAGGAGGAGGAGGGGGGGGGGATCTCATTAGATACCCTCTGATAAAGGGGGGACTTTGTCTGGAGGTCTTGAATCCAACAAGACGCGCACTGGAGGTCAGATGTGGAAAATATGCCATGTGACTGGTGCCAATATTCAAAAGATGCCTTCACACTCTGCAAGTCTCTTTTATATTTATGCGCTCAGCCGGTTATGGGGCTTCGTCAGGCAGCTGCATGCAAACAGCAGGATGTAGCTGCAGCTGTCGGAACAAGTCTCATCACTAATGTCGATCTATACTTTAAATCAAACTGCAGGTGGAGCTGTGCCACCTGCGCCGCCCTCCGGGCATAAACTTTTGATCTAATCTCCAGACTTTCTATTTATACTTTTCACTTGATCGTCTGTAAAAGGAATTGTGCTTCTTTGATTATGAAAGAGAAATCCTAACGTCCTCTTTCTGCGGCCACCCAAGCCCGGACAGCTTTGAAGTGAAACTGGAGGACAGAAACCAGAAAAAAACGTCGAGAGGAAACTCAAACCCAGACTGGAGGTCTGTGATGCGAAACGCGCTCGGGATAGTCCCATGTGTAAAAGTGACATAAAGAAAGTTGGGTTGGGCCGCCTGGCTGTGAAGCGGAGGGATGAGATGGGGAGAGGATATTCCCTGCCTCAGGACACACCCTCCTCTCTCTCCTCTCTCATTGTTTCCCACACTGACTCTCTCGCCGCCAGGCTTCGTCTCGGCTTCATTAATGTCCAACCAGCCGTTTGGATCAGAAGACTCCAGACACACAAGTCATTCCGCCGAAGAGACGCAACTTTTCTCGCGTTTTGAATATACTCACACTTTATTAGCCTTTTTCCCCGAATGTGGATCAAGCTCGAAGACAGGCAGGAGATGAAGAGAGAGTGTGTCATCTAATTGGGATGAGAGTTCAAGTCAAGTGAGCCCGGCAGATTGGACCCTTAAATCCTCTTAACGCAGGCGGTGGCAGGAAGAAAGCGCAAAGGGAGCGTGTTTATATGAAGTGCATGCATCTTTCTCGGCTATATCCTTCCCCCGGACACAGCAGCGAGGAGGAGGGGGGGGGGGGGGGGGGGGGGGGGGGGATCAGGTGCGTGTCCGTGGGTCTGTTGGGGGAAGCCTTCGCTGATGTCGACGCGATGAAGAAGTTGCTTTTCGGGAGTTTGAGCGTTTGATTCCGGTGAGGAGGAGGAAGAAGAGGGGGGGAGCGCGCAGGAAAGGAGGAGGAAGAGGAGGAGGAAGGGTGCCATCACCGCAGGAGCGCACAGCGCGGTTCCAAATCCCTGATGGAGACAGGAGCGCACAGGAGAACTCTCCCGGAGCCCAGAAGCAGGGGCGGAAAGACCGAGTGGAAGCCGAAGATGAGGTGTGAGCGGCGCCGGGGACACCTCCACCTGCAGCGGACTCTGGTGTTCCTCATGGCCCTGACGGTGCAGCCGCAGGTGAGTCCAGAGGGAGTGCCCTCTGATCCCCACAGCTGACCTGCAGCTGTTTGGGTTTTATTTTGAACAACATCTGGGTTAAATAGACACGTGAATAAATTCCAGGCTTCGCTCTTTGTGCTGCCCTCATGGCGCTGCGCCCACCTGTTGTTTCAGCCCCACACAGCAGAGACTGACTCTAATCCAGGTTAGAAGAACAGGATGCAAAGATTACAGCATTTAAAAAGTAAAATCTGATATTTAATAAAGGTAACACTGTTTATTATGACATCATGATGGGCCGCACACAGATCAGCTGATAGAAATGTAATTATTTGGTGATATAATGGATAAATGTTGTAGCTTAAGTAGTTTGATTGATATTTGATATGCAATAAGACATTAATACCACCTTAATAGCCACCAGGCTTCTTTTATTCAGAGCTCTATAAATAGGGTCTTCATTGAGTCAAATGTGTGTGTGTAAATTAACTGCTGCACCCTTTTCCTTTGTACCCAAACTGCTGCATCCCCTCTTGTATGCTGGAAATTAAGTTTTGCATCATGTTCCAAAAAATATATGAGAAAATATAATTTCCTTGCACCATCGCCCCCCCCCCCCCCCCCCCCCCCCCCCCCCCCCCCCC